>JANFOE010001663.1:0-201901 GCA_025667525.1 Glebionis coronaria
GGTGGTAAGTCAATCATAAACATATCATAATATTTATTGTATGATGTTAAAACAATAAAGTTCATATACTTTATGGTTATAAAAAGTAAAACCGATGATCACCTTCAACGAAATAATGTATGTATTTCTTTCTAAATCATAGAGCCAACTCCATACCAAAATGATTCAATGGTATCAAATCCGTTTCTTAACAAAACTCATACAATACAGTTATATAATCTTTCTATATATATATATATATATATATATATATATATATATATATATATATATATATTATATATATATATATATATATATATTATATATATATATATATATATATATATATATATTATATATATATATATATATATATATATATATATATATATATATATATATATATATATATATATATATATATATATATATATATATATATATATATATATATATATATATATATATATATATATATATATATATATATATATATATAATATATATATATATATATATATATATATATATATATATATATATATATATATGTATATATACAAAAATTTAATGTAAATCTTTTGTTTAACATGCATTCAATCAATCAATCACAGTTATCTATTTTTTAAGAACTCATTTAATCATTCTATGCGCAATGATGTATTTTATGTGGTTTAACGATTTATCGTTTGTTAGATAATTAACTTTTATAAAAGAATTAGTAAGTAAAATTCTAAAAAAAATGAATGAATGATTATAAAGATTATAAGATGAAGGTAGGATATAAAAAACTGTTCTCATAAAATTTATTGTCAAAACAACCAAGAGATATGATTATGTGATCTAAAGACGTACCTATGTGACATGGGCTTCTTTATCATTTTATCATAAACTCAATTAATCAATCACAATCACTCATTCTTTTTATCTAAAAGAAAATTTATTTTTTTTAAATTAAATATCTTACAAACCGTTAATCGTTACGCAAAACGGAACATACCATTGTAACAAAAAAATTCTTCAAAAGTATATACATGTGGCCCTCGATAGACAAATGATTTAATTCTCGTTGTAATAATGTATTTTTTGTCACTTGACGATTTATCGTTTGTAAGATATTTAATATTTAAAAAACTAAGTAACTCTCACTCACGGACAATCAAGCATAAAAAAAATATTAGATGATCAATGCACTAACTCTCCATATGAAGATGATACATGTGGTAAGATAGGCATCATAAGAAACGGGTTACGACAATTACTTTTAAGATGAGTCATTTTAGTAGATTCTAATGCAATCTTTCACCTTTTTATTATAACAAACTCGTTTTGTTTACCAAAAAGTACAACAATCTTTTATCTAGTTACCACCTTTCACCATTTAATAGAGCCAATGTGATGTCATTTATACATTAAACGGCAAAAAATTCGTTATTATTGTAGATTCTAGTAAAGGTGCGATGAAACTAATAATTGATCTTCCTAGTATGGGACGCAATGTGACCGGTCTATTATGTTTCTAAAAGGATGAGCTGCGTTGGCCTGCATGCACAAATTGGTGAAAAGTTGTATAAAAGGGCCCGTTTGGTTTATATACGTGTTTAGGACAAAAATCTGGGTTAGAGTTTATACGTAGGTTTTGATGTGGATTTGGGTTTAAAGATATTTAAATAATAGTTAAAGTGAAAATATTTATAATACTTTTTTATACTAAAAAGTCAATAATGGCAAACAATTAAATGAAAAGTCAAACTTGTGTGTGGTTGAGATTGGCATGCACGAAATTCTAAACAAAAATAACTAATGCCAACAGTAAATCCATACAAAGCCCCATGGATTTAAGTACAGAAAATATTTGGACACGTACACCAAAATTTCACGTATGAAACCAAACATCGATTTTTAAGCAATCCCTGACCCCACATGCTAAATCCCTCAAATCAAACTGGCCCAATGTGCCAATTATTATTTCATAAACAATGTCATAACAGTAATCAATAATAACCTAAACACATGTAAAAAAACAAATGAGGTTGTAAGGGACATGGGAATTTTTCAGCCCTTACCAAATTTGACTAATTCCCTGTTCAGTAGCGGTCAGACACGCGTATGAGGTGATGCGACAACTTTAGCTCGAACACAGATAAATATGAAATCTACTACGCATCTCAAAATCTGGAACGCAGACAAAACTTTTATACAAAATCATAAAGAAAAACAAATTAACCAAACAAATACTTTATATCGAAACAAGACAAGAACTACCACTGTTATCGAACACTTAAAGAGTTGCAAAGATATTGTTCACAAACTATTAACTACACAAAACAGGACCTTCAGTTAGCCCCCCACGAAGACGAAGGACAAGGTGGAGAGTTGATTCCTTCTGGATATTATAGTCAGCAAGGGTACGTCCATCCTCAAGTTGCTTCCTGAAAAGATAAGTCTCTGCTGGTCCGGAGGGATACCTTCCTTGGCCTGAATCTTCGCCCTGACATTATCGATTGTGTCAGAACTCTCAACCTCTAGTGTGATCGTCTTGCCTCAATGTCTTCACATATATTTGCATACCACCTCTCAAACGAAGCACCAAAAGAGAGTTGATTCCTTTTGGATATTGCAGTCTACAAGCGTTCGCCCATCCTCTAGATGCTTGCCAGCAAAGATCAACCTCTGCCAATCAGGTGGGATACTTCTTTATCTTGGATTTTTTCTTTGACATTGTCTATGGTGTCAGAGCTTTCAACCTTCAGTGTGATCGTCTCCTATAAAACTTATAAGTTAGTTTATTCATTGTACGAAACGCCTTTACAACTTTACTGAATTTTTATAAATCCATAGAAAAATATCAAAACCACAGTACATTTTACACTGACCATTGACATAATAGCGCCTTCTATATTTAAAATTTGTGTCACTACCCCATATATAACTGGTACAATGCTCTTTTGGCAACAGAGCTTCTTGTTCCACCTTAGTCTTATCATCGTCATCTTAAACAACATCATCATATTGTGACTGATTCCTACCATATTTATCTCTTAACTTCTCGTGATTCCACTTCACCTACATAGAAATTACTTACAGTTAAAAAATTTATAAATCTTCAAAACATTGCTAGTTCAACAATAGATATACAATGCAAATGGTTCTTCGATTCTTATTCTATCTATCCTTGTTATTAGTTGTAAAAAGATTAAATGTATGGTAAAAATGGATAAACTAAACAGGTGATTAGTACAATATGCTCTTTGTTTTAAACATAACTTAGACATTCTCTAGGGTCACCCTTGACTTTAGCGAAAGTGCTCACTTTAACAAAATCTTTTTATGTAGTTGCTAAAGATGGAGACAGTTAATTGGAGTGTATTATTTGTATCTTGTATTCAAAGCTGCCTTTGCAGATGTCTACAAATGAATACGAACCAATTCATTGATTGTGTTAATTTCAAATGACAAGCCAATGCGTAAAAACTCATAAAGCCTATAATTCCAAGCTTGCTGAAATAAGGGTGTTTGGCATTAACCAGAATGGGTTTTGATACTTTGTAACTTCAGGATATCCTTTAAGGGAAATTCCAACTTGAAAAATACTCTGTCATACCTATATACTGTTGTAAATAAGCTTATTTATTGTCAACATCTTAAAGTCAAATTTCATTCACTAAGCTCGAGTATTCTACTTGCTATGCCCTCATATATTATCAACCAAAGTATTGGGTTAAGAACACATCAGACAATTAATGATCAGATCTAAATAGGCATGTTTAGTTTCTGTCAGGGGTTGTTTGGATTGCTGATCTAAATGGGTTCTTTCAGAGCCACCACGACCACCACCTTGTGGCCAGTTATCATGGTTCCGGTGCCTTGTCGGACTACGGATTCTGCTTTAGCTTCTTATACGTCTCCGAAATGACTATCTCCTCATATCTCTAACAAAATATAAGATACAATGTTCAGTGACATGAAAATTTGAGCTATAAAGTGATCAAACTTAGAGAGCGCCCTATCACATAAAGACAAAAAGGAAAGAAAATAGCAAAGGCGACTCCAGACGCATGGGAAGCAAAAATTAGTCACTCTTTAAGGAATAAAAGCTGTTCTCTTGGACCTTACTTGCCACTAACCATAGTAGATAGCTTTGTGCAATGTAAAGAATCCTAAAAAGATTCTCACTGCTTGTATTTCTTAGTAGAAAATACTTTTTTTTCTGAAATTCAAACATGCTCGGTTAGCAAGTTGGGTATGACTTATACGTATTGCAGATTGTGATAAGGCAGTATAAACATTAGACCTCATACAAAAAAATTAGAGGTCGTTAAGTTCCTTCTAATATATTAGATATATAAGTGACCAGAGGTTAAAAAGGGTAATAAGTTACCAACCTGTAGAGACTCGATACCTGAATCACCTTGTTGTAATTTCAATTTCATAGAATTTTCTTTGGAATAGTAGGACGAAAACCTTGAAAATGAAGTAACATTCTGTTAAGTTTATACTTCTATAGTTCTGGGCTTAAACATTGTTTTGGGTATATGTCACGTTAAAATGACCCGTCTCTCCATCATTATCGATCTGATTACCCGTCAAAAACTAAAGTAGTTTGCTCATTGTGAGCATCTTTATCTACAAATTTATAAGTCTAAACTGACCTGGTGTTTATATCCTTATAAAATATATACCACCCGCCTAATATTAAGGTTGTTGGCAGAAGTCATACTTGACGGGAAACACCAAGTCACCTATACATACCTTCACTACTTGGCACAGGCTTTACATGTTGACCTTCTATCTACTGCCATGGTAGTCACTTGAGTTGAATAAAATAGCCAGTATCCATACATTTATGCTCACCTTAGCTCCATATGGTATGGCCTGTAAATAATCATGATGATTTAAACTTGAACTTACAAAGGGTTTGTTTGGTATTCAGCATATGTAAGTTTGGACAAATTATATAAGAAGGTAGTGCGTGCTTTATGCGCTATTTGGATCTCAGTTTACCTTGTGGAACCACTCAACCCAAGAAGAATCATGAATAAATAACAAAAGACATCCTTATAAATCTAAAATGAAAAGATGAAACTATATTTGCTTCCATACATATACAAAACCTTAAAAGTTGCATATTAACAGCATAAAGCTATAATATATCTATGTATGGGGTGCTTTGATGTTCACTTAAGCTAAAGACACAGACTTGGTTGTTTGCCTTACAACTAATAATCATATGTTCGAATTCAAAAAACAATGCCAAAAATACCTTAATTAAACACTAATAATCACAATCTAAAGACATTGCCAAACAATCCCTTATCGAAAACCAATAACTTTGATAGGTATAGACTGAACTTGAATGCTATAATATCCCTAATTTTGCAATTATTTACTCCTAAGCAATCAAGTAAATAAATATACACGTGGGGTCGTTTTTAGATGAGCATCCTATGAATGAATTTACAACACTTAATGCTCTCGAGTCCATTCCATTTAATATTGACTTTTTAGGAAAAAGGAAATAAATTACGCATACTGATAGTACAGTTTCGAGCTTCTAGTGTAAACTATCAATCAACTGTTATTCATTCAAAGATCTCACATCAGAATGTCATGACTTGACATATAATCAAAATGGGCATAGATTAAACCATATTGTAGGCTCTAGGAAGAATCACATCTCTTGCTTTTTTACTCCAAAGTTTACACTTGATATCCTTGATGGACATTCTGCACGTTCACAAGGAAATCTCAGGTTAACGTTATTTAATACTGACTGTTACAAATAGAATACATTCTGGTCAAAAAATGTTTATGTGTTAACACAATGACTGGAATTAGAATTCATTATACAAACACAAAGAAACATAAGCACCTTATCTATTATGTACATAACATGTGGTTGGTGGTTTTGACCCGACCAATCATCAATTTGTTCATTTATCAATCTGAAAGAGTAAAGTAATAAAGACGTGTATGAAATCTTTTAGTAATAACAGGGAGTGCTTCATAATTTAGAATAATTCATATTTTAGAATAATATAATAATTTGCAATTGTAAATATCTTAATGTATACCCACAAAATTACAATGAAGTTAAACTTAAAAGCATGACAATAGAAAAAGCTAAGTACTTGTACACTACAATCTACGAATCTATGCTCTAAAAAATTATATGATAATGTTTTATTTTATAAATAAGCTAAAAGTTAGTCAAACTACATATCTACACATTAAAAAAGACACAATATAAATGTGTTTGTTATACGGATAATGTTCTTGATATTTTCTAGGCTTGAATTAAACCTACTTTCATGATTAAATACAAAAACCATCTTATGACCATTTAACATCTAAAACCGGTTTCTCATTTTTGGTTGCATGAAAAAAAAGGTACAATTTTTTTAATAAAATACTATCTAAAACCAACCCAAGACAAAACCTTTTACACATTTACACTTGTAACTATTGATCTATTCTGTCTTACACACCTGATCAAACCATAAAGAGGACACCCTTATAACTGACGTCCTCTATAGAGACAGATTATAACGAACACACGTTTACTTTCGACACAAAATTGCGCATGAGGGGCTACAATATTAATAAAGGATTCTAAGATGCTAATAAAAACCCATATTTTGCATCAAAGCTTATTCCATATATTCTCCTATATTCCAAAAAAAAAATACTAATCAGATACAAAATTATAAAAAGAATTATCGAAATAATTACAGGGGAGAGCAATGAGCTCTCTCTCTCTCTCTCGAGCTTCCTATAGGAGTGAACAAAGGCTCTTGCCTGGCTCGGCGGCTAGACATATATATAGGTTTCATTAATGCTTCAGACTCGACTTTAGTGAGCCTGGTCTTGCCAAGGCGTGCTCTTCTTGCAGCTTCTTAAATATGGCGAAATCGTGATCCTTAAGCATCTGATCCACATTAATCAGGAAAGTTTAAAAGAGATGAAGTTTAGTAATCAGGAAAGTTTAAAAGAGTTTTCTATAGGTTTTAGAGAAGGGGGAAAGGGTTTGAAAACATAAGTGACTGTCTCAAAAACAAAAATGATAGATACCTTAATAATAGACATTGAAGATTTGGATTTGGTAGAGGCTCTAAACTTTCCAAACAAGTTCCCCGTAATCGAATCAAGTTGACATACCAACTCGTCGGCGCCAACAGTGGATAGACGTGATCCATAGGAGATGAGATGACAGTGACACAATTTTTGTACATTTTATTGGTGAAAGAAGCTTTTTCTACAACATGTAGCGTTAGGGGTTAGGCACTCTAAATCCATACTTGTCTTGCTATCTCTCTTCTCTTTCATCTTTTTCTTCTTCTTGACTCTCGCTACCCACCCAATTCCTTTCATCAACACCAAACTTTGCTGCTCCATCCTAATCTTCTTCATTCAAACTGCTTCTTCAGCCCTCCTCACAATGTCTTAGACCACTTCTCCCCAGTCGGACATTCGCCTTCCACTTAGATCATATACTTCCCACCAAACTCATGATGCAAATAAGGTTCTCTATCCCTCATTGGACCCTCAGAAAGATTTTGCCATCGAACATTAACTTATCCATGAATGTGCGTCAACGATTTTTAACTTTTACAGATCTCGACTTTGCTTAGATGTTGGATTAAAACACTCATTAGATTATTTAGATTCCAATTTATTTTTAGTTTATCTCTAAATGCAAAAAGATTGATCATGATATTGAATTAAGGTTTGATAATATACTAAATTTACCCCGAGTGCACAATGAACGTGTATATAAATGTAACAAAAAGCAGAGGGTAACTCACTATTAGAGACAAAGCAAGAAAATTGAACACCCTGATTGTAGCAGCAAGATGTATCGACATCAGCAACAATCTGCGTCTACAACAAGAATGATTTGTTTCAGCGGTAGCAGAAACATTCGGCATCATCAGCAGAATCAGTTTGCGTCATACGAAAGACGCATCATCATCAACAATAAGCCTAACTTGTTTGATCTGCATAAATGAGAGGAGGAAATTCAGCGACTTCTGTAAATTTCGTTAATATAGTGACGATAACAACCACATCCAATTATTGGAGTAAGCAAATTTCTTTTGTAGATATGATATAAGCTAATTTCACTGGTTTCATTGGGCACTTCAAAAGGAGTAAAGCTAATTTCTTCCTAACGCTACTCCCAGAAGTGATTATTAATTTAATGTATAACGAAATCAAACAGTAAGCATCTAATTAAAAAAATAACACCCCCGACAACCCATTCCAGAACTTGGTATATTGGCCTCTCTTCTCATCGTTATCCTTTCGATTCTTCGACATCTCCAACAAATAAATCAAATATCAAGATTAATAATTACAAGTATATGATAAGGAATAAGGTACTACTGTTAAAAACCCCTAAGAGGCAATCGGAAGTTTAGAAGTTTGCAAAATATATTCTTCAGTTGGAAGTCAAAGTAACAAATGTTATGGAAACTGCAAATACAATACCAGGAAGCATGAGCTTTCAAATATGTTAGGTGGAAGTCCGAGCTACTAATCTCCATATGCATACTGTAACAAGTTACAACAATTAATTAGAAACACACTCAAAGCTGCAGCTCAACCTGTTTTATACATGTTTCCTATATCGTATACCTGTAACATTTCCTCATATTTGTCTGGTAGTTTCTTTTTCAGAAATCAGGAATTAATACTCATAAAGGAAGTGTTGCATGATGACAATGAGAAAGGAATTAAAATGCCACATCACGAAGGAGCTAATTGCCACATCACGAACAGATGCAACTTGCACGACTGCAACCATATGTGTGGATTCTGTTGAACATTGGATTTCTAATTCGGATAGCTTCAAAAGTATTCTGGAAAACCTGGATATCCGTTGTAGAAAAAACATAAATAAGTGTGTAATATGATTAGTCAGTGATTGAACTACAATTAAAAAGGTGTCCACATAAAGAATACCAACAAACATGAAGAGAACTTATGCCACGTGGTGGTAGTAGGACCAATGGAATCAGGGTTAACGAAGTAGTCCTAAAAAACAAAGATCAACTTAGTAAAACTTGTATTAAGTTTGCATAATAGTTGGTAGAGAGATTAGGAAAAAAAGAGGTTGTATTCCTGTATCCAGAAATTAATTTATAATAAAAATCACAAATGAATTGTATATTTCTGAAGCACTGGTATACTCCCAATACTTTAAGACACTATTTGTGTCATCATAATTTTCTGAGGAAATAAAATAAATTGTATAGATAATAAATACTATGATTATTAATAGGATATAAATAAAAAATTTGTAAAGCATACCATCCTATTATAGAAGATTAGAAGGCCTTTGCGAATCCATATGATTAGCTGCAAATAATGTAACACGTATATATATTCAAAACTTATATATACAATGAACATTCCAAAAAGCACAACTAAATACGGTGGCGAGTTTTTCCATCCTCAAAACTTACAGGCACAGGCTTTGCATGAGATTTCCTCTTCCCATAGTACAAATAATGTTAATGAAAAGGACCATCATCAACATAAGATAATATGTCACATGTTGCAGAAGTAATTATGAAGTAATCATTATATGCATAGCTTGCGCTACTTGTATAACATTCGGTGGGGGTGTCCCAAACCTTGTGGAAATGCAATCATATGTGTAGGCTCTTCTTGATGTGCACACGACCCGCATAACTGTCTCTATAAGATGAGTTTGTCTATGAGGTAGACCTAGGTGGAACATAGTCAGCAACCGCTCTACTCCTTGGTGGAAGCTCTACCAATCTACTCCTAGGTGACAAGCTGACGATACGCTTCAATATGATTTTGATGTGTGAATTAACTGTATGCAAAAGATTACAGTATTTAGACTATTTAGACGGCAAGAAAAACTTGTTATAGTGAAACTATAACTAATAAAGAATACCAGGTGGCCTCCTATCACAAAACCTCGGTGAATGAATCATTGGTTTGTTTCTAGATAAGCTTACTCACACACAATCCAAATCCTTATTCTGGATATGAGTTTTTGGGTGCCAAGCATATACTCAAGTTTCATATGTATCACGGTCTAAAGTTTCCTGTTATGATGACTAAAATATGTTTAAGAAAGAAAAGAGGAGAGCCAACCTCATTTACTTGCACGTGTATGCTACTTTGTAGTCTCGACATCTTGTACGGTATGAAAGTCGTACAATATAACATAAAGAAATCAAGCAACATAGAGCTTTGCAAGGAATCAATTGTGTCTATAACTTTTTTTAGAGAAGAGTTTTGCAAATAGGTCATGTAAGCTAACTTACGTTGAAGCTGCAGTTGTTGTGTCTATAAATTTTTTTAGAGCATAGTTTTAGAGAAGAGTAGTAATGAATAATTCAAGTTTGAGATCCTAAAACAATAGTCATCAACTAAGATAGCAACATATCGTCTCATTGTCTGGTTCCATCCAGCTTGAAACACTTTATACCTTTCGTAACATAATAAATCCATTTTGGCGTAAGTTTCAAGTGGGTTATATCACATATATGTTGTAGAGATAAAACTATATTAGGACACCTCAAAGAGCCATTATCTATGTTGTTATGTTCTACATATATATAATGTTTCATTTACTACTAACCTAAGGTGGATAAATACCAAACATTTTCTTAGATTTGGTTCGGGCAAGTAGTCCATGCACACCAAACGACATTTTTGCCCTAAACACCAACGTGCATGAGTTATTTGTTCTTTATAACCTATAAAGTCTTCAACTTAGTTTCCTTAGATAACAAAGGTTAGCGTCTGGGAAACCAAATTGCAACTTTATAATTTTGGTTCAATTAAATTGACAAATTAATCAGATTAACGGGTCTTTATAATTAGCGTTTGGGAAAGAGCCAACATTTGATAAGCTACCATGTTCTTGTATATCTGAGATGAAAGGCCCATTGCCCTTGCATAAGCTTTTTTAACCTCAGGGTCATCAAAGCTATCACCGTAGCAGATAGAATCAATCATCTTAACCATATAATGGTATTTCTTGGCAGGATTGATCTCATGTAGCTGTAGTATCTTTTAAAAACATATGTAGGATGGTTCTTTTATCTGTTGCCTACACAGTTTTAAGTGATACATGTGAGCATGACATATCCGTAGGATTAATGAAAGATATGCATGTAAACACTCACCTTCTCAATCAAATAACTGATGTTTGTCATCTGTGCTGACTTTAAGTCTTCATCGTCACTCTGTTGAGAAAAAATCATATTAACAGTGACTGCACTAATTATCCGTAACAAAGCTACTGGACAAACAAACAAAAAGGTTTAAATTAAGTTACGAATAAAAACATCGCCATGGAAGCTTAAGGGTTAAACATCGCCGATGGATGAAAGTTTGAGTATTGTACCGTGAGTTTTTTCTGTGTGTATATCACACCAAGACCATTTTAGCCTGTATGTATTTCGTCTTTGGGGTAATTTTTGCCTCTCTCTGCAATCATTATCAATTGTACATGAAGGATAACAGTTTCAAAGGAAAGCCTAAAAATAAAAACAAATCTTAAAGTATGCAATGGTACAAACAAACAAAGGAACCTTAGCTAGAAAGTTTCATAATCGTAAAATCTTAATGAAAAAAAAGATGACTTAATTAAGCGTTTGAGAGATAGTCTACTCATCAACTTTAAAATACTACTTCCGATATGCTTGTCGAATTAATTTGGTACATTTATAAGCGATTGAGCGCGTGGAGATGCAAAAATCTCATGCCAATTGTCACATTTATAAGTGTATAAAAAATAGACAGAGATCAATTTATCACACTAAATTGCAATTGGTCAATAATAGGTGTAATAAATTGATCTTTAAGCGAAAAATCGAATTACCTCTTGCATATGAGTAATCACACATATGTCAACTATATTCCACCCTCGGATTCAAGGCGGGATTATCGTATCGGTACTGCGAGCACATCTAGTGCTGATGTTGCTAATAGCGCCATCCTTATGAATGATGCTTTAGTTAAGGATACAATTAAACCGTCGTTAAGTTAACATAATCTTACCTAGAAGGGAAGATATATGTAGACAAACCATCCAGAATAGCCGACTCCCACCAACTCCATGATACTGGGGAGCGGATGATCGCAGGTTGTATTAGGGTTTTGAGAGACAGACAAAACAAACCGATATTTTAGGATTTTGAGTAAAATTATATAACTAATTTTAGGTAGTAGATTTATCTACTCGATATGTTAAGATATATATTTTATTTTCAATTATCTATCACAAGTTGTGACCTGCTCTATCGGTTGAGGTGTTTCTTTGTGAATGAGTGAACCAAGGTTCAAATCTGACTTGAGACATATTTTTTATACAGATTTCGGAAAAAAATTATATAAAAAAGTTAGACAGCAAAAATTTGGAATAAAATAATACTAAAAATAATAAATGTGACATGGCATTATGAGATGCTTATGTGGCATATCCCTCCTCTTATATATAATGTAAAGATATATATATATATATATATATATATATATATATATATATATATATATATATATATATATATATATATATATATATATATATATATATATATATATATATATATATATATATATATATAATATATATATATACACACTAGCGTCGTAACCCGCCCAACGGGCGGGATCGCGTTTTTTCTTGTTTCGGAGGGTTTATTGTTGTGCGTTTTTAGTTTCCTGAATTTTTAATTTAACCTTTCGTATATTTTACGCTTAAGTAACGTTTATTTATGGTCAACAGGTGGGTTGGTCGAGTTGACCCAATGATCGATCTCATTACCTGGTGACTTGACCGGGTTGACCCGGTGGTGAAACCTTTACCTGATATATTGCTATAATATGATTCTTAAATTTATGTTAAAAATAGATATTTTTAAAGATTTAAAATTTAACCTGAATTTAAAAAAATATATATTTTGAAAATTAATAAAAAAAATTCATGTCTAAACCTCACAAACACGTATTAATGAAAACAAAAACCTTTACACTCGGATGAACCTTAAAAAGAATACCGATTTTCACAAAAACAATGTTATGTTATTTTCCTATTCTGAAATGACGCAAGTTTATTAGTAGCGATTGTTATTTTGGGTCTTTAAATATATTTTTTTCCGAAGCAAGTTTTTTAGTTTAATTTTTATTATTCCATGGCAAGTTTTACTTGCCTAAACCTTTACACTCGGATAATTATTGAGCTGCGAAAATTGATCTAAAATTTAGTAAATAAAAAAGTATGAAACTTAAAAAGAAAATTATTAAAAATATTTCAAAAAAAATAAAAAATAAAGGGTTCTTTAGTTGTGGAAAACTTTTCATAATTTTTTGCTTCTAAATTTCTAGAGAAGGAAAAAGTTTTCTTAAAAATCTTAAACACCTGTTTAGATGGTATTTTTCATTTTCTAAAAAAAATTAACAATGTTTAACGAAACTATATTCTATCATTTTTTTCATGATTAATTTTTTTCACTTTTTTGCTAGTTTTTTTACATTTTCAACTGTTTTCCCCCGTTTTTTTCCTATTTTCGTAAGTTCTTTTACGTTTTCATCAGTTTTTCATGTTTTCATCAACTTTTTTATGTTTTCGTCAGTATTATTACGATTTCTTCTGATTTTTTAGGGTTTCATCAAATTTTTACGTTTTCTTCGATTTTTACGGTTTCATCAACGCTTTTACGTTTTCATTACCGTTTTTACGTTTTCGTTAGCGGTTTTACGTTTTCGTTAGCATTTTTATTTTTTCATCTGTAATTTATGTTTTCATTAGTAATTTTACGTCTTCGTCCAAATTTTTACAATTTCGTCAGTAATTTTATATTTTTGTCTGTATTTTTACGTTTTCGTCCGTTTTTTACGTTTTCATCAGTGTTTTTACGTTTTGCTAAGATTTTTTTGCACCTTTCGGACGAAAACGTTAAAATACTGACGAAAACTTAAAAATAAATAAGAAAACGTAAAATTACAGACGAAAACGTAAAAATACCGATAAAAAATGTAAAAACGCTGATGAAAACGTAAAAATTAGACTAAAACGTAAAAAATCGGACGAAAACGTAAAAAAATCAGACGAAAACGTAAAAAATCTGACGAAAACGTAAAGCTCTGACTTAAACGTAAAAAATCGGATGAAATCATAAAAAGACTGAAGAAAACGTAAAAAATCGACGATAACGTAAAAATTAAGTCAAAAATGTAAAAAAAATCGGACAAAAACGTAAAGATACCGACGAAAACGTAAAAAATTGGAAGAAAAAGTAAAAAATCAGACGAAAACCTAAAAACAAAAAATAACTAATAAAGATTTTTTGAAAATTAAAAACAAAAAATAAAGGTATTCAATTTTAGTGAGTTTAAGTATATGGGTTAGTAACAATTAAACAAAAATCTTACCATGGCAAGTTGGTAAGTTTGTTTACCCCTAAATGAAAGGTCCTATGTTCAATTCTTGCAAATGGCGGATTTTTTTAAAGAAAAGGGAAATAATCGAAAATTGCGTTTCGAAAACGCAGGTTTTAAAACTGCCTTGTTTCGAAACGCAATTTCCAAAACAGTGTTTCCAAAACGCATTTTCAGAAAAGTTCCAAAATAGCGTTTTCAAAACGCAGTTTCTAATAAGTGCGATTTCAAATCACAAAAAACGTGGAAAATGGAGATTTTCTAGGAATTTCTCATATCCTATTGGTTTAAAGATGTGACTGTGACATGACTAGATTAAAAAGTGTGGTTTCATATCATAATTATACCTATATATAATATAAAGATACATATATATATATATATATATATATATATATATATATATATATATATATATATATATATATATATATATATATATATATATATATATATATATATATATATATATAAAATATATATATATATATATATATATATATATATATATATATATATATATATATATATATATATATATATATATATATATATATATATATATATATATATATATATATATATATATATATATATATATATATATATATATATATATATATATATATATATATATATATATATATATATAGGGGGACTTTATTTACAGAACCCATCTTAGTGACAGAACTTGCAGAACTCTTTTTTTTGAAGGCAAACATGTATGTTTGAAGGCTTACGTGTATGTTTATGAAAGCGAACATGTATGTTTTTATATCGGTGCACATACATGCATGCGCGCTTTCAAAAATGTATGTTTTTGAATGCGTGCACATACATGCATGCACGCCCTCAAACATGTATGTTTTTGGATATCATTTTTTAATTTTATTTAATTTTGACAAAAAAAACTTCAAATATGCTTCGTGAATGCATATATTCTCTAAAAACATACATGTACTCCTTCAAACATACATGTTTGCCTTCAAAAACGAGAGTTCTGCAAGTTCTGTCACTAAGATAGGTTCTGTAAATAAAGTTACACTATATATATATATATATATATATATATATATATATATATATATATATATATATATATATATATATATATATATATATATATATATATATATATATATACTATATATATATAGTGTAACTTTCTTTTCAGAACCAATTTTAGTGTCAGAACTATCAGAACCACTAATTTTACAATATGTAATGCATCGTATACATGTTTTAATGCATAATGGCATTAGTGTAAATAAATAAATATAACATTAACTGAAAATTAATAAATAAGGGTAACTTAGGTATTTTAGTTTTTCATGAAAAGAGGGTCCATTGCTACAAAATTAATACAGTAATTGATTAAAATTGATTCACCACATTCACGTCTCTTTTTCTTTCTCAAGATCTAACCACCACTTGATGTCTTCATCAAATAGTCATTGGAAAAACCCACCACATGACTACCACCAGCATCCACAATGACAGACCATCATCACCACTATCATTTAGTTACACTCGACGAATCATATGTCGTTAGGGCTTCGTGGTTTGGATCCGGCGGCTTTGTGGTTTGGATCCGGCGGCGTCTTGGTGGACAGTAGTATAGATGTCGTGGTGCCTTGAACCTCCTGCGGTAAATCTTCAAAAACATAAGACATTAAACACTAGACATATATATGGCGGCTTGGTGATATGGATCTGATGAGGTTTGGCTTTTTGTCAACACAAGAACACACAATCATCTTGTAAGACATCTTAATTCAATGTTTTGAATTCATATTTTTATATGATTGGGCTCAAGATTAAAATTGACGACATGGTTTCTCTTTTATTGATAACATTCATATGTACTTGGGTGTTGATTTGATTTTCGAAATTTTCACAATAATTTATGTGTATTACAATTTAATATCGGATCTTTATCATATTTAATTAAGTTTGAAAGTTATCTTGTCTTTTTAATCTTAATGGGTGGTGGATCTTGATCTGATTACAAATACTTTTAATATAAAATAAAACTACCTTTAACCAATCTTACGAGTACATGTTCACAATAATCTTGATGAATTGATGATAGTGTCTCCTTAGTTATTTATTAGTAATATAAGGGTTTAGCATGAACTTGTGATTTTTTAGTTATCATATTGTAGTCCTGTTATGTTCACTCGTTTAATTGAAAATAACATATATGTATGTTGTACTTATCATATAGATTGTCTATCAAATGATCATTTAAACATAATCGTGCGTTGATATAAAGTGTTGCATATGTATGCACTTTCAAACATACATGTGTACTAAGTGTTAAACATGTATGTATTATCGGACATACATGTTTGTAAAGTGTTAAACATATATCTTTTTAATTTAAACATATACATTTTGTATTTTAATCTTTTTTGTATCTTTTTATAATCAAGTATCGTGTAACCTTAATCTTTTTTGTGTTTTAAGAAGCTCAAACTACAGTCTCTTGCTTATAAAAAAACATGGATGTTCTGATAGTTTGAATTGATAACTGACGCAAATAGAAGAAGAAATTTGGTCCAATCATTCTTACTAGTACATATGTTTCTATGCTTCCATTATTTTAAATATTGATTGATATACATGGATATAAGTTAAAAATTCGCACCATTTTGTTTGTTTTGGTTTGTATTACTCTGTAAATGAACTTTTTTATTATTCAAGTTTTTAGTTTAAACCCATGTTCATACATGTTAGTGACTTTTAGTTTTACTTGTGGGCTAGTACTTGACTTAACTTACCAAAAAACTTATCATGCATTTTCTTACCTATACTACTTACATATTTATATCTATAAAATCAGGTGTTGGTTAATTTGAGTCAATGTTTTAGTTTCCTTATTGTTGACGAGTTGTACTAGTTAAAAGCATTCATAACTTTTGATTGGATATTAAAATTAATGGGACGGTGGACATTAAATTGAATTTGTTGAACATGTCAAAACTAATTGTTGATAGGGTTTGTCTTTTTTTGTTTTCTACTTGCTTAATAGTTAGTGTACATGTATGTTTTAAAGTTATAAAATAAAAAAAAGAGATGTACATGTATGTTTTACTATAAAAACTTGTATAATGTAATTTTTTATCGGTGATGCAAGGCTCAAATTATTGTTATTTTTTTTATACAGGTTGTCAATGCTTTTTTAAAGGCGTGCATACATGTTTTTCGAAGACGTGCATACATGTTATTGAAAGGTGTGCATACATGTTTTTGGAAGGGTTGCGTACATGTTTTCAAAGGGGTGCCGATGTTTTCTAAAGAGCGTCAATGTCTTTTTGGAAGACGTACAATACATACTCAAATGAATTTGACAAGGAACTTGATTACTTGATGGAGTGCATACTGTTCATTGAAGGAGCGTTTATATATTTTAAACAATTTGATGACAAATGGAAGAACACGTATGTTTTGGACGTCAGCATGCATGTTTTGGAAGCCGACATGCATGTTTTCAAAAGACGTGCATGTATATGTTCGAGAAAAAACTAATGATAAAGTCTAAATACATATGTTTTGTGCACATATGTATAAGCAATCAATTGATTTTGTATTTTTGTTTTTACGATATTTCATGTTATATCTTTTATGTGATAGTTTGTTTTTATCTTATTTTTCTAATTTTAAAATAATGTCCACTAGTTAACCCAGTATAAAAAAACATAGATGTTAATAAAAAAAATTAAAATAATTGTAAAGTAGAAAAACATGTATTCATATTATTTAATAATATAAAAAACATACATGTAAAATTGACTTTTTCAAAACAAGCATATTTTCTGAGTTTTAAAAATTAAGAGAATTTAAAAAGCAAAACAAAAAAATTAAAAATAAATAAATTTCAAAAATTAAATTATTAAAAACGAAATTATTTAAAAAACAATATAAAAATGTTTTTTTACGATTATACCCTTTTCAATTAATAAAAGTCTTTAATGGTTAAAATAATCTCATTGGTCTAAAAAAGTTCTGACGGTTCTGTCATTAAAATTGGTTCTGAAAAGAAAGCACCCCTATATATATATATATATATATATATATATATATATATATATATATATATATATATATATATATATATATATATATATATATATATATATATATATATATATATATATATATATATATATATATATATATATATATATATATATATATATATATATATATATATATATATATATATATATATATATATATATATATATATATATATATATATATATATATATATATATATATATATATATATATATATATATATATATATATATATATATATATATATATATATATATATATATATATATATATATATATATATATATATATATATATATATATATATATATATATATATATATATATATATATATATATATATATATATATATATATATATATATATATATATATATATATATATATATATATATATATATATATATATATATATATATATATATATATATATATATATATATATAGAAGCTAATCTACTCCATCTAATCATAAGAAAGAGTTTAAGTATTAAAAAAACCTTGTATCTAATCGCTGCAAACAAAAGAGAAATGTTATATCTATTAAAAAAATATCCAACATTTGCCTATTAAATCCCACCTGGTTTCCAATTGGACGTGATTTATTGTGTTTAGAATCTGGATATGCACTTGGTTCATCTATTAGGTACATGTCAGTAGGCTAAGACAGAAATAAACAAACAAACTTCTGGTTTTAACTATATACCATCTTAGCTATATGCAGAAATATTAACTTATATACTCATCTTAAATACATAAATATCAAGCTATGCAAAAGTCATTTTGTTCCTAATATTATAAAAACAAATATCAATAAAAGGTTCACCTAAAATGCTTATTTTTCTATACAACTTTATATATATATATATATATATATATATATATATATATATATATATATATATATATATATATATATATATATATATATATATATATATATATATATATATATATATATATATATATATATATATATATATATATAAACAAATGACTAAGTAAGAAGATAACAAGTATAAGTATGTCATTTTGTTAAAATTCAATAAAAGGTTCACCTTTTTACTTTACACAAAATAAAGGAACATTAAGAACAGTTGCATCTAATAAATATGCAAACTGTCTTTCTTTTACCAAATATCTGATGAACCTATGTAATTATCTTACTCAAGGTACAAATGAACCTATGTTATAGAAAAGATTTAATTCAATATATCTCATGGGAGAGTTGAGAATATATATCTCCACAACATAGGGGAAGTTGTGCCATGCAGGTGATTAGCATAAGTTTTAATCCACGATGCTACCAGAACATGAGTCTCCATTATTACAAATATTATGCATATATGCTAATGTAAATGTATTTTTCAAAAATTAATTCTATAATTTGAAGCTACAATGCATAAACTCATCATGCTCATCTACCTACAATGGCCTTCGATTTGGTTCTGCACTGGAGCTTTTTTCACACTTTGGCTCTCTTGAATAGAACCGTTATCCTACTGGTTTAACTTAACGTTCATTTTATCCTTGCCCAGTTTACCTCCTTCATTTTCAATTTGATCAGTTTAAATTAAAATCTACTATATCCTTGCATATGCAAACTACAGATGATCATGAAATGTTTCAGGTAGCCCTTAGATCAAAATTCTTCTACCATACCATTCTAGCTGCCCACAAACATCAATCAAATTAAAAGGTGTACCTACATTTTCGCAACCTTTGCATATGCACAGCAAAGACGCGAATAGATCAATTTTTAAACTTTGATTTGTAATACATGTTTAACTCGAACTCGGTTTGACCTGATATCGAATCCAAACACTCGCCACTCATCACTTACGTACTGCTATCTACTTGCTTGCTTTGTCATTTAAGTCCGTTTTTGTAGGCCATTATTTTATATTTCTAATAACTGCTGAGAGTTAAAAAATATAACCAATATAATAAGTTATCATCTTGCACTATCTGCGGTCACTTAATCTAATTTCTGTATTAATCAGCTCAAACATACCTATTGTAGTAGTTGGACAGTTAATTTGTTATCAGAAAAGTTATCCACTCATGGTCGTTCAGGGAGTACATGAATAATAGAAATCCATAACCATGAACTGAGATCTATAGCACCTTTAATGCTCTTATAACTATCTCCAATCCTTATTTTCACCCGAGCCTAAACTATGAAGGTATGCATATTCTGCCTTAAATAAATAAAAAAGGGCTCACAAACTCTGTTCCTAAGCCCCAAGAAACTATGAGTTGAGAGTTCTATATGCAGTCGCTAGTTAAATAAGACCTGAATTTAAGTGCTTGCAAAATAAACAAAATCACGTGCATTTCGTTTGCAAAATAAACAAAAATCACCTGTATTTCGTTCATAACACCAGGATTGATAGGCCCAAACTGAAAAGAAAATGCCTTTGAAGCATCAGCCAAACCTAAACACACACACACACACACACAAAATCAACGGCATGAAATATTATACAATAGCTTAGAGGATCGAATGAGACCACTTCAACCTGCTCATCTTCCCGCATCTCAATAGCTCCTAATTTCACCAACACCGGAATCGATCCTATTACACATCAAACTAATCACCTTGCGCTAGTGAAGAGTACTAAAATTTAATTCAATTGAGGTAAAATAAATCCCATATCCACATATCAGGAACTTAAATTCCTGAAACATATACAAAAGTCATATTAAATCTGTAAAAAGACTACATAATTTGGATGAATATTTTTAGAAGTTGAAGCAAAGAAACATTAACTCCGCCACTAATTACAATTTGCATTACCACTGTATTACATATGATATTTTCATCACAGTGCTAGCTGCATGATGTGTATCAAATCAACAACACAATTAATCAACATAATCATTAACAATAATCAACAATAATCCGATCAACCGATTAATCGCTAAACTTACTTTGATTAATTCTTTTGGTAGCTCTAAAAGAATTTTGATTTATCGTTAGGGTTCAGTGGAAGATTGATGGGTCAAACTGATATCGATTTCTAGGATTCAATTTAAAGTTTTATGTCTTGTTTTTATAGGGTGCGATTTGGTTCGGGAAATTTGTAAGCCCAGAAAGCCCATGTGCTGATGTGGATTAGGGGCATGATAAGTGACGTGGCAAATCCCTCCTCTTATATATAATGTAAAGATATATATATATATATATATATATATATATATATATATATATATATATATATATATATATATATATATATATATATATATATATATATATATATATATATATATATATATATATATATATATATATATATATATATATATATATATATATATATATATAATGATCAATTTGAAGATATATGTCATGGCTCTTACCGAATTATATCTTTTATTAATAAATAATGTAGATAAAGGTTTTACTAATTTCAAGAAAGAAGTAATATATTGACGATATTTGTTATCAATTGAAAAATATTTCATCCTTTAAAACAAATGCGCACAATCAAGCTAATATTCGCTATCAACTAATCCTCTTTTGTAATATGTAACATCACAGTAAATCAAACAAATATACTTTGAAAAAGTATATATTGATAACAGATTTTGTTTATACCCACAAGAATAAAGCGTAGCATCTTTATTCTTATATAATATTGATTCGAACAATTTATTTTAATTATTATTCAACGAGAATTACTCGTACGAAATTTGACCCACGGCAAAAATAAATTAAGAATTGTACGAAACATGTAATCATCGACACAAGTAATTATTCTATCACGGGTCGATGTCCGCTGACTTTGTAACCATATGCGTAATACAGTAAACATGTAATGATATGTAACCATATGCAATGATCCCAATATACATGCACAAACATGCAACTATATGCTTAATACAGTATAACTTTGCAAATATATGTTGATAAGAGATGTTCATGGCATATTTAATGCTAGATTCATATAACGACAAAACTTTAATGCCTCCTTTCGGTTTTAATGCGAGATACATATGATGCGTATGACGACAGGTTTTAATGCGAGGCACATATGAAGGTACGATATTATATTTGTTAATATAGATGACGCCAGAAGATGTTGACAACAAAAGTTATTGATAGATCAACTTTTTAATGGATACGGATTTAGTTTCGTTGATTCTATAAGTCCATTTCTACGCATGGCAAAAGATTGTCCGGGAAACAAATATACTAAAGTTTTAGAGTTACCGAATTTTGACAGCGATATGTACTTTTCGGCACTATGAGACCACGAAACCTAGTTTAGTTAGGGTCCCACCGATGGGGCCAATTTGTTGAAGCATAGTTTGGTTGGGCCGGTTCGACGACTCTCCCGGGTCCTGAGTAATGCTGTAAACAAAGAAGAACTGGTTAGATGTGGACCCGAGGCCGGAGCCCCGGGGTCCACCTCCGACGGTCAAGTTAGTATCGGGATGATATGTTGTATAAGAAGTGTAGTTGAGAGAGATAACCTGATGTAGAATGAGACCCTTACCCTTGTATTTATAGGACTAAGGTTTCTTGAAGGGTAAGTAAGGTGTATGGGCCACGGGGCTGTTGGGTCGCGGGCCTGTCGGGTCGAGCCCTATACCGACTATACGTCGACATTTACAAAGAAGATGGAAATCCTTTTTGAGTGAACATCAAAAAGCTCATGGTAGGTGACTTGTAAGATTCATTATGAATCAAACTTGTGATAGCTAGAAGCAACGGTGGTTTAATTCTTAAATGAATTCAAACTCGTTCCAGACCTCTACGCAATATTTTTGTGATATTGCCAGAATATTCAGAGTAACACTCTTCAGTGTTTATAAGGAAGAATGGAAATCCTTCTAGTGTTAACATCAAACAGCACTTGGTAGGTAACTTGTAAGATTCTACATGAATCAAGCTCGTGACAACTAGAAAGCAACGATGGTGCGGTTCTTAAATGAATCAAACTTGTTCCAAGAATCTGAATTAAAGGTTTAATCATGCGGATAATTTTAACTAAATGATTCACTCTTTACATTCGTAGTTAGCTTTGAGACGGTCGAATAAAGAGAACGGTTTTACCTGTGAAACCCTGTAAAGGAGATTCTTAATTGAAACTACCTACCACATGTACGATATTTAATATCGTCCAACGGCTTCACCGAACAGAGGTAAAATGCTACGAGTTAGAATGAAACGTCAAAGCCATTTCGTTCGTGTCTATTTATGTTGCTGCGTTCAAAGATGGTGGCGTTGCAGTGTACCAAGAAGAAGTCGTCCCCACATGCTTATACTCTCTGCACTACATATTTCAGCAAGTTTAATAAGTGTGAAAACACTTATCCTTTTACCACTTAAATATAATAAAAACAAGAACAAAACGTGTACTCGATGTCGTAAAATTCGGAATTATGCGTGGTTTGTGTTTTTATTGTGTTTTAGGACCAAAATATGAAAAAGGAAAAAAACACGGCCTTTTATCGAAGAAAAAGACAAAATACGAAGTCAAAAGATCAAGAGTGCAATAAGAACGGAAGTTAAAGGCCTATTCTGAAGATTTATCGAAGAAAAAGACTAAAGACGGAAGTTTAACGAAGTCGATGAACCAAGTCTAATAAAAGAAGAAAATTAGAAGACGAGTTCATTTTATCATTCGACAAATCCCGAGACAAAGTCGAGAAAGACGAAGTAATTAAAAAGACGAGAAGACAAAGAGAAAGAGAGAAGCAACAACATCACATCACCTCCTCCTATAAATATTCTTCTAATCCTTCATTTTGTATAATTAGTTAGTTTAATTAAGTTTTAGGAGTAGGTTAATTACTTTCTCTCTCTAGCTTTCTTTAATGTTTTCAAGCTTTACATTTTTAATCTTGTAATTTGAATCTTAATCTTCATCTTATTTCAAGCTTTTTATAATCATTCTCATTCTTCCTTTCTTGTTTTAAATCTATTGTTTGGTTTGATTAATCATATAGTTTGTTTGATTAATCATATAGTTTGTTTGATCTTGTTACTTGTTTGATTGATGTGCTTATTTTATTGTTCTTATTGTTTTAATGTGTTTGATGGTTTTAGCTTATTGTGCTTATTGATTCATTTATGTTTGTCTTACTTTTAATTAAGTTGATTTGGTAGATTTATCTTTTAAAAGTTGATTTTATTAATTTTGATTATTTGGTGTTTTTAGAGTTTTTAATCTGTGGATTATTTAGCTTTTTCTAATATTAGTTTGGTTTGATATTTGGTTAAGTGCTTATTTGATTTTTGCTTTTTTTCATTTTATCCGGATTCCCAAACCCTCTTTTCCCGAACTGTTCTTTTCTATTATTCCGACTTAGGTTTTATTTTTAAGAATTCCGAATATGTATGCATTTTATGTTTTTCCCGAATTAGGTCATGATGTATGCATTCCGAACTATATAGCACAAATTTTATTCCGAATAAGCTTTTATTATTAAAGATTCCGAATTACATATATTTGATACATTCCGAATTACGTCTAGAGTTCCACATTCCGGATTAGGTTTACAAGCATATTCCGAATTACCATACTACACTCCATTCCGAATTAGGTGCTGGACTCGTTTTCCGAATTACTTTTAGGCCTAGGATTCCGAATTAGATTGTTGCTCTTGATTCCGAACTAGGTCCAAGTTAATGGATTCCAAATTAGCTTATAAAGGTGTATTCCGAATTATGTTTTGGTTTTTGATTCCGAATTAATTTACTTTTTTGTTTTCCCGAATTATGATTTGAGCTTTGTTATCCGAATTGTTTTCAAACTTTATTTTTCCCGCAAATTTTGTCAAGTTTATTTTCAAAGTGTTTTGTCTTATTTTACTTTTAAATTTACGTTTAATCAAGTTTTTTATATTTGTTTAATTTCCTTTATTATTAGTTTATATCTTTAAAGTTTTAATATTTAGTTTAAAATAGATAACGACTTTTCTTTTATCCACCAAGAATAATTGAGTCACACGTTAAACCGGAGATCAATTCGATTAGACCAATTCAAAGAACTTAATTAAAATTCAGTTATTAAAGTTCTAGAAAGCTCAACATAAAGTTTTCCGTTGTATCAAACTTTAAAGCTTTCAAGAATTTACAAAGGTATAAGTGTGTGGGTCATGAAGTCACGAGGAGACGAATATCATAAGTGATGAATGCACAAGATCAAGGCAAAGATAAACATGCTCAAGACTATAGTCTAAGACCATGTCAGCAATTTACCAAGAAAAAGAAAAAGAAAGAAAGAAAGAAGAAGAATACGAGATCAAGACAAGCATAGTATGCTAGGGTTTAATCATTGTAACTTGGGTGACCCCCCATACTTGATGTGACCTCCCTTAGGGGAGATTGTTTGAAATACGTTTTACGTATTTAGGAAGGATCGGTCACCAAGCAATATATTAATGTAACGAGCTCGTAGTTAGATGAATAGTTAGCTTAGTGATAAGTTAACAAGGCAAGCCTGACCTATAGTAAGCTATGGGTCGGCAGCCCATGACCACTAGTCATGGGTATATAAACCCTCTTATTTGATGGAGAGGGTTGGTTGTTCTTCATATTTTTCACATAGTAAACTTAGTTTCTCTCCCTAGTTTCTATCTAAGTGTGCGTGTTCAGCCATCTCTCTCTACCTTTTCTCTCTCTAGATAATCTAAGGTTGACATAAATCTACAATAAGGCTTGATCAAAACTTGAGCTTGGCTTAAAAAGCTTGAATGCGTATAAAATTGATTTTTTTATAATAAAACTCACTAATAAAAACATATGTATAAAGTAAAACAAACAAAAACCATAGCTCAAAACCAAATTTGATTCGTTTAGCATTAATAAAACCAAAAATAACATAATCGTATAATCTTGGTTTCAAAATATGTTTTACGATCCAATGTGATTAAGGTTCCAAAGGCCATTGCGTGATGTGATTACTAACGTAATTACGACAAAAGAGTACAAAAATGTTTATACATATTGTATCTCACCAAGTACCTAGTAAATGTACTCCATCCTTCCCATATTAACAGTCCAGGTTAATATTTCTGGATGTTCCAAATTAATAGTCCAGTCCAAAAATAGATTAGAAATGTAGATTAAGTTTATCATATCATTCTCACTTAAGGGTATTATTACAAACAATAAAAAAGTTGTAAATTAATTGCTTAAGGGTAAAATTATCATTGCGTAAAAAGTAAGAGAGAGAAAGCTGAAAAAAGTGATGTATTTATTAAATTGCGTGTTTTTTGTCGGTGGACTATTAATATGGGACGGAGGGAGTAATAAATTTATAAATATAAAAAATATTTAAAATACGATGAACAAAATTATAGATTTAATCAAAGTTAAAAAATCTTCTATAATATATTATTTATTTACGAAATAAGCCTTTATAATTAAGTTAATACCCAAATTAATCATAAGTTGCTTATATAAATTCATCATAAAACACATTTTAATAAAGTTTGGAAAAGCTTGATAAGAGTTCGAGCCGAACTATTAAAAGCTTGAGCTCGATATACGTTTCAAGCTATTTTTTGGGTTTGAGCTTGATAAAAATTTGGCTTGATCGAACCAAGCTCGTACTCGAGTTGCTTGATAAAAGTTTGACTTGATTGCAACCCTAGCTTAAACCATACATATATCTCATTCCTTGGACACGTGATCAGTATCAAATGAATCCACTGACTATTCACTCTCTTTCTTGTTTCCACCACATATTTTGAACTAACAAACCAAAGAGTCACTTTTGATCTCTTTTACAAGAGCTCAAAACAGTGACGTAATTACATAGTAAAGGCGCACCACAACCATCTAAACCTCAGTTCCTTAGAGGAGAATGATGTTTTAATGCACTGATGACCAAGAAATCTACAAAAGGTTTCATTGTGGATGCCTTTACTAAAACCGGAATGGAATAAACAGTTTGAAACTGAAAGAATAAAAAACCACTATGTTAACAAAATCTTTAAAATTGTTCAAAAAAGAACTTAAAAAAACTAGAGTAGTACTCATCTTGTGCAAATTTAATAAGGCCCGTTTGTTAAGCGTTTTTTACAAGGTTGTAAATAGCGTGAAATGTAGCGTAGCTTATTGCCAAGCTCCAAGTTACATGAGCTATAGTGAAATTATGACTTTTTTGAAGCGTTATATATAACTGAACAAAATATCTATTGATTGATATTTATATAACGAGTTTACAAAAGATGTTATAAATAAGAAATTAAATATGTTAATTAATAATCCTACTCCTTAAATGATAAAAAATGAAATAATGATTAATTCAAATTTAAAACAAAATTGATTAATAGTTACTCAAGACTTTATTTATGTATTAAAATTACTAAACGCAAGTCTACTAAATAGCTAAAAACTAGTAAACAAGCAAAAAACTAATAAACAACCCTAATTCCTATAAATCTGCAAAAAGAACTAAAAAAAGTTATGCTACACGCTATAACACGCTTTGTACCGTTTTTAACACGCTAAATTTATAGATGGCATTTTAGTTTATTTCGTAACGTGAATGTCACGTTTCACACTATGGAGAGTTGTTTAAAAGACCTGTTTAATATTAGTGAATAAAATGGTCCAAGTTCGATGAGGGGTTAGGGTCCATTAAGGTTTAGGGTTTCTAGTATCTTTCATGATGTATTATAAATACCGATGAATAAAGCATAATAGGTTATGGGGTTTTATTTTAACACCGTATATTTATAGACGACATTTTTTTTGGTAACGTGAATGTCACGTTTCACGCTATAGAAAGTTGTTTAAAAAATCTATTTAAAAGCATGATTTTTGACCAAAGGAATACAATTTCAAGGGCTAAGTACAAAAGTAGACAAAAAGGACATGTGGTTATCCCAAGTAGGACACTTTTTTTTAAATTCCAAAAAGAGACATTTACTTTTGATCAACTGATCAACCGGGATTATTTTGTGACACGTGTCCAACTGATCAACCAACTTTTTTATATTTTATTAATATTTTCTCCTAATTTTTTACCTATACTTGTCCCCGCCTACTGATCAACCGGTGGCGGATCAACCGCTTTTGATCAACCACTGTACTTTATCTAGGGAAGAAACACCACTTTCCCTTTTCTAAAATCTTGTGTTTATTCTTTTGATCGTACTTGTTTCTGTCCTTTTTTAAAAAAAATGTTATTATTTGAACGTTACTTGTTTATATTAGATTTTGATTATATGTTTTTGAATCCATTTTTCTGTCATGATTCCTTTGGTAAATTGGTTTTTTTCATAATCTCATCAATCCTTAAGTAATTGATTCATGAGTACTCAGATTTGATAATATATTGATTCATGAGTACTCGATGTTTATATTGTCAAATATATTGATTCGTTTCTTAAGTAATTGCTAAATCAATAAAAAGATTTGATTGTTTTAATTGATTCATGATTAAGGTTTTAATTGACTAATTTCCAATTAATTTTTTTTATAATTGATTGAATAGATTAATGATTAAGTGTTTTAATTCAAGAATTTCGTATTTAATTTTTTTATTTAATTGATTGAATAGATTCGTGATTAATTGATTATTGAAGAATTTTTTATTAAATTTTTTTATTTAATTGATTGAATTTATTCATGAATAAGGATTTAATTGACCAATTTGGTAAATAATTTTTTAATTTTTTTGATTTAATTGACCAAATTAGTGTAAGATTTGACTTTGATAGTCAACGAAGTTTTCTGTAGGTAAGGTGGTTGTATTTAGGGCTAGCATCACTCTAAGGTAAGATTGTTGGTGGTGGTTGTATCGAGTACTTTTGTAACACCCCATTTTGGCAAATGGAATGTCACGCGTGATTATGGCGTGTCATCAAAGCATACAAGGATAAATGTATAAAACATTACATGACCATAAAAGAAATACCAGAAATAAACATCGGTACCCCATAAGTAGAACTCATCACACACAAACATAAGTACTGTAAATGAAAAGGACTAAACAATGTCCATAAAAATGAGTATCAAAAGTATAAAGAAATCCATAAAGTAATGAAGGCTAGGAAGCTTCCAATCCATATGCACGTACGCTTAAAGTCTACGAGCGTCCTTGAGTACCCGCCGTTTTGGGAACATGAAAGGAAAACGGCTGAGCATAACGCTCAGTGCACGGATATACAAGTATAGCATGAATAGTATAAGCATATAAGCATATAGCAGCGGAAATGTCTAAGTCCTGGAAAACCTGGTATAACTTAGTAAAATTAGTTTTATAATTTGAAAAGCCTTATGTTTATCTGATAAAAACTGTTTAACATGTTTCCCATTAGCCAATATAGGTCATGAAATATCAACGTGTATGAATACTTGGAGGGGTGACCTCGTCAAGCAATTAGAGGGCCTGCCTCTAATTAATTTAAGTTTTGGGTAGAAGGGATCAACTCCTTGTGAAGGATGCAAGGCACACACCACATTCACTTGAATAATCTATAAAAATATGTAACCTAGGATGCACCCATACGCCCCACATGATAATAATAATATGGCCAAAAGCTGAAGGGACGCCACGAGCTATCACTCCGCCGTGGTGAAGTCATAACACTGGTGCCTCCAGTGTTATGGTTATGGTACCTCCATAACTAGGTGAAACTGGTCATGCATGTATATGGATTTAGGTATCTAATTAAACATAAGCAATTCAAAACATATAAAACATATACTAGGAAAATAGTTGGCTGCATACGGGGAATCCTAATAAGGAAAAAATGTCTATACTGAAAGGACGGAGAATTCGTACCTTGTGTCCAGTGAACGAAGAAGACGAATGGAAGAGAGACCTACTTAGATATCACTAATGCTACATAAATAATATACGTCTATAAGTATTCTGATTATTGTATACGTAACTGGTTTTATATCATGTCTTAGCTTGTTTTATATGTTCATGTCATGTTCTACTGATTTTATCGTTATGTTGTGTTTATCATGTATTTTGTTTATTCTGATTAAGTATTACTTGTATTTCTTGTATTATTATACTTGTTGTGTAATAATAAGTAATTTTCTAAAAATTGCAGGTTTCCTAAAATAGAAAGTTTCCAAAAATAGAAAGTTTCCAAAAATAGAATAACTGCCTTAAATAAACAAGTTTCTAAAAATAGAAAGTTTCCAAAAATAGATTAGCTTCCTTAATTAAATAAGTTTCTAAAAATAGAAAGTTTCCATAATTAGAAATAAGCTGGATTATTAAGCTAATAAGATAAGCTTAAGTTTTACTGATTAATATTCTAAGTCATGTGATTAAATAGTATAGTTTATTAATTATTACATGTAAATTAAATAAACTATATGTTATATGATTTAATTAAATATAGCATGATTTAATTAAATAAAGTGTAAATAATACTTAGGTTAAAACATGTTTTAATATTTATTATTGATATAACCTAAGTCATGGAAATTAATTAATTATAAGTCATGTTTTTTAATATTTAATTAATACTTTAGTCTAAAATTTCATGATTTAAATACTTAGGTTAAAGTCATGTATTATTAATAATAATAATTAACCTAAGTCATGTCTAAATTAAATTAATTATATAACATGGTAAATTAATTTTATTAATCTAGTAATTAAATAAACTTGTAAAATAATTAAACTTGTAAAATTAATTAAGTCGTGAACCGTGTTCGTGAACCCGTGAACCGGACCCGTGAACCGGTCAACCAAACGCACCCTTAACTGTGGCAAACCGGCTTGGCCGGTTGCCACTGAATTCGCAAAACAGCCACCGGCCTACGCCGGTGGTTCCCTTGGTCCTAGCTAGCCGCCGGCTAGCAAAAGTTCCCACCGACAGTAAGCCGGTGGTTCCCCCTGCTGCCGCGGCTTAGTTCCCCTTGCTTTCCTTATTTAGCCACTGGCTTAAGCCGGTGGTGCATGTTTTTTTAGCCGAGACCCACAAAGCCAAACCACACCCCGACGCATGTCGGGGTTCCCTTGTTCTTGCGGCCGAGACACAACAACATCACACCGAGACCATGGGGTCTTGGTTGATGCGCAACAAATCAAGCCGAGACCATGGGGTCTCGGTTCCTTGCGTCGGCCGAACAAGCACCCCTAAAACACCATGATTAATTACCCTCCCATGATTAATTACATGTTAGTTAACTTGTTTTTATAACTCTGTGATTTCATGTGTTATTATTTAATAAAAAACATAAAAAGAAAAGGGGTTTAATGATTTACCGAATACGTGAAACAATGAAGAATGAAAACACGAACACCCTTGCAAGAATTGATCACCAAAATCAACCAATCACGCCCTTTGTGGTGTTTGTACCCGGCGGCCAAGAGAGAAGGAGGGTTTTGATATTTTTCTAATTTTTGTAATTATGAAAAGTATATTTCCCATTTTCTAGTTTTGGTAAAAATCAACATGGGCTTGCCCTTTCTCTTGTTTCTTGTCGCGGGTATGTGGGGCCCACAAGGGGAAACCCATTGTTATCCGTGTCTAAATATTATACGTGTTCTCGTGTCGTGTTTACGTGATTTATTTAGTTATCGTTCGTGTCGTAAACTATATTTATTCGTAATCGTAATCAATATACGTAAATACGTAATAATAAGTTCGTGATTATTTACGTTCATGATTTTCATGTTCGTGATTATAATTATTGTTGATAATAATTATCGTGTGTTAATACGTAATAAATACTTATCGTGTAATAACACGTACGTAATACTTGTAAATTCCTAATCGTGAAACGTAAACGTGCTAAATAAGGAAAGTTCTAATCTTGTACGTACGATCATAAGGGTACTATTCATGGTAAAAGCATGCGGGTTTTACAACTCTTCCTCCCTAAATAGAATAATGTGTCCCTGAATTATAGATAACGTAAACTAGAAAAGAAGAACATACCCGAATTCAAAATATGAAATGAGGGTAAGAAGCCCGGATAGACTCCGCTGTTTCCCAAGTGGCTTCCCGCTCGGTATGATCCCTCCAAAGGATTTTGACGAAAGGAATCGTCTTCCTTCTCATGACTCGTTCTTGTCTGTCAAGAACTCGTTCGGGTTCTTCTATGAAGGTAAGATCTTCACGAATCTGTTCCAGTGGATACCGAACCATGTGAAGGGGATGATACTTGTACCCTCTGAGTAAGGACACATGGAAAACATCATGAACATGAGAAAGCTGCGGAGGTAACGCTAAACGATAAGATACTTCACCGACTCGCTCAATGACATCAAACGGTTCGATGAATCGAGGATTGATCTTCCCTTTGATTCCAAGACGTCTAACACCACGTGCTGGCGAAACCTTAAGGAAAACGTGATCTCCTACGTTAAAATGTAAGTCCCTACGATGCTTGTCGGCATAACTCTTCTGACGTGACCGTGCTTCTTGCCGTTTCTTCTTAGCTACTACGACCTTCTCATTGGTCAACTCAATCATTTCTGGTCCTTCAAGTGTTCGCTCACCAACCTGATCCCAGCAGATTGGGGCGCGACACTTTCTGCCATACAACATCTCGAATGGAGCACACTTGATACTTGCATGCCAACTGCTGTTGTATGAAAACTCTACCAAACAGATGTACTCGTCCCAATCTCCCATACATTCCAACGCACATGACCTCAACATGTCTTCTAATGTCTGAATCGTTCGCTCCGATTGCCCGTCTGTTTGAGGATGAAAAGTCGTGCTAAGCTTAAGTTTTGTACCCCAAGGTTTCTGCAGACTTCTCCAGAATCGCGAAGTGAACCGAGGATCTCTGTCTGAGCATGCTGGATAGAGCACCATGAAGTCTCATGATCTCCTTCTTATAAGTATCGGCGAGTTTACTGACCGAATCATCCTTGCAGATCGGTAAGAAATGAGCTGACTTGGTAAGTCGATCAACGATAACCAAAATCGCATTGTGCTTCCTCTTTGTCTGCGGAAGACCGGTAACAAAATCCATGGTGATTTTGTCCCACTTCCACTCTGGAATATCTAACGGTTGTAGAAGACCGCCAGATCGCTGATGCTCGATCTTAACCTGCTGGCAGGTAAGACATTTGGAGACGTAGTCGCAACATCCTGTTTCATACCACTTCACCAAAAGTATTGCTTGATGTTAGAAGTATTTAAAGTTATGGTCATATAATATACCGTTGCGAAGCTCGTGGAAAATGCTAATTAACGGTGTTGAGAGTTCTAGCATAATGTTATGTATGTAACGGAATTAGTCCCGAACACACAAATGAGGAAGGCCTTCCATACATTAGCTGTGACAAATCTAACATTTTCAGGTAGTTAAATATTTTCTCGTATAATATTTTGAAACTTATTTTTGTGTTGGTTGACGAACTCACAATTTACGGATTTAAATTTGGGCTTACGTGCATAATTTGGCGTCTTTTACGACTAAACCGGAAACCTTAGGATTACGTATTTACGTTTTTGAACTCCGTTTTTGATGAGACAATTTTTATTGGATTCGTTTTGTGACGGTGATTCATAATTTATAAAAACGTTTTTCGTAAAACGACCCGAGGGCACGCAAATCGAGAAAACTAGAATCGAGAAATACCCGTAAACTAGTGAGATGGGACAAAACACTTTGCCCCATCCCACTAGCTTATATGGGACGGCATATGTGACACACCACACTTAGGTGGCACACATTCTAGCTAAGCTTGCACAAGTGTAAGCTTATGCTTACACTTTAAGCTAAGCCTTCCACAACTTAACAAAACCAACAAATGGTTTTCATTTAACCATTTCATCCATGCAATCCACCCCAAAAACTCTCTCTACTCCACCCTTGTGCCGTCCCAATTCAAACAACAAACACCATCTTTGATCTCTTCTAGCTACAAACCACATGTTTACTAGTCCTATTAAGGTGTTTCCTTGAAGCCTTGATCATTTGGTGGCCATATAACCAACTTTGGAGGTGATTTGCTTGTGTCCTAGGGCTGATTTTCCAACATATGATCTTGATATTTGATGGTCTTGGAGATACTTGTTGTATTCATCAAGTTCTTGCCTTCCTAAAACAAGAAATCCACTTAGATTGGTAAAGAAGATCATCCTCTACATTTTTCTCTTATTATTTTGTAAAGAACAAATGTATTTTCTTTCATTTTGTATATGTATATGATGTATATATGATGATAAAAATGTTGTGTGGGGATCAAGTGTTGATAAACATGCTTAAAAATGATGATAACCATAAGAAATGAAGCTAAAATCATGTCTAATTAGTTGGCTGTATAAAAACAGTAGATAACTAAATGAAGAACTGATAAAAATGCATGGTTTGATCTATTTACAGTAAAGTAGATGATGTTATACACATGTGAGAGTTGGCCATGCAATGGAATCAAAATAATGAGTGAGATATGATAAAAACAAGTTAGGTGGTACAATCTGAATAAGCAGTTTTGTAGGGACTGTTAAGACAACTTAGACTCAAAATGGGCAGTAGCTATAACTAAGTTATATTTAGAACATATTATGAAGAAGTTGTCATCCAAAAATGAGCTTCTAAGTCATTGTAGAACTCTAGATATGATAAAAATGGTGAATGTGAAGTTAAAAATCAGATTTTGGAAATAATGTTTATTATTATTATATAAGCACTCACTTTATAATTTATAAAATGTAAAGTATAAACCCAATAACTTATAAAACTTATTTATATAAATGTATAAAAGGTTAATTAAATGGGTAAATTATATAAATGGTGGTAAAAATAATATTTATAAGTAATAAAAACTATAAACTTGATTTTTACGACTTTTTCGGCTATCGCCGTGAAATTAACGTTTTTCATCAAATAAAACTTAGACGACCAAACCCGTCTAATGTAAAGTTTATAAAAGTTATATACTGATGTATAAGTAACTAAGACAAGTAAAAACCGATAAAACCCGAACTATAAGAATTACGGACATTTACGAGCTAACTAAACCTATTAGACTAATAATTGGACTTAATAAGATAAATACTTGTAAAAAGAATTATTTGGGCTTAACCCAATAGGGCCCAACATGAAAAGTATATATACTGATCATATAAGTATATAATGGGTAAAAACAAGTAAAAGAACTTATAAAAGACTTAATGAACTTAAAATAGGTAAAATCGGTAAAACTAGTGAACTAGTAAGACGATACTAAAACGTAAACACTAAAATGAGTAAATGAGGATTTATAAACCCACTTGATCATCCTCATATGTACAATAATCATATATATGTATATTGCTATTTTGATAAAAGTCATTGGACCGAGTCTAAGACCGATTATTATTTATATAGGTTTCCGTGACCGAAGCACGCCCGTAGCCGATAATACGCCTTTCATTAACAACGTGAGTTCATAGCCTCGCACTCTTTTAAATGTTTTATAAAATGATTTGTAAACCCGCGAGGGAGATAACATGCTAGATTTTTATAAAAATAGAACACAAGTAGTCCCGATTGTATGCTTAATGAGATGGACCCGAATGATGCTATGACCCTATATTCGAGACTAAAAGGATTATTAGTAGTTAGGTTATGTCACTTAAAGTCCCATTAGCATGAATTGTGAACTACCGGGATTTGGTAGACGCTTATGCATTTGATAGTACTATTTGGGGACGATCACCCCAGTTCGCGCCTTGACGGTTGATCCCCGTCGTACCACATTGATTGGTAAGCGAATTTATGTATGAGAAGATTCCATAGCGTGATTTTTGTGACGACACGCTAACCTAGATGGGCAAATTGTTTGTCGGGTTCGCGGCCCGCTGTTTTCACAGTAAGGTAACAATGTCATGCGGCTAATAATAATCCTATAATAGAATATAAGACATATATAATAAACGATAACGACGCTATTACGATAAATATATTACCTAACATGGTAATATAGAGACTACGGTCTCATGGACGGTTTAAGATGTATGCTTGATATATATTGCCTGACTAGCAATATGTGGACTTACTTCCGATATTATACTTGTGTTCTGATTTTAAATGATTGTAAATGATTGTTTTTATATAACGGTTTTCATTAAACTCTATGAATTCACTCGGCATTCGCTGATATGATTTTTGCATGTTTTCTATCTCAGGTGCTTGAAGGTAATCCGGATGGAGATCGACTCTGATGGCCCACACTTAATATTAAAAATGTTCATTCGATCTGTGTTTTGTAAACTTAATGACCTGTATAATTTGGGACCTGTTGTACACTTTTAAACCTTTTTATCGAATGAATGTTTGTTAAACCTTGTACAACCATTTTTATGTGTTGTCTATGATTGGAGTTATTATGCTATCCCGTAACACTCTGAAAGACCCTTCCGCTGTACCGATACGAAAAATGAGAGTGTTACAGTTTGGTACCAGAGCTCTCGTTGTAGAGAACAAAAGATTTTAAAAACCAAGGTTTTGAACAAAACTTTTCAAAATCTTTTGACAATGAACATTTGAGAAAATATATGAAAAATCTTTTGACTATAACGGTGTCAGAGATCTCCGACGTTACCAACAAGCCCTATTGAGAAGATATATAATTTGATATATATAATTTAATTTATATATATGTATATATCGTGATTTCATTATGTAATTGTTCAACTAGTATGTTATCCTAATACGAGATAAATATATATAAATGTAGATTGTCATGGCTGACCCTAATATTCCTGTAGAAAACCATGCTATTCCCGAACCTAATATAGAAGATGATCCTTATTTAGACTTAGTAGATTTTGATATTGATGATGAGGAGGAACCATTTGAGGATCCCGAGCCCGAGTTAGGACTAGGAGATCAGATTGCCCCTCAGGAAGACTTAGTAGAGAATGAGATTGAGAATGTGGGTAATGAGAATGTGGATATTGAGAATGTGGGTAATGAGGACGTGGATATTGAGAATGCTGATATTGAGAATGAGAATGAGACTGGGTTAGATGAGTTAGATGATGAGATAGACGACGAGGATGTCGAGGAGGACGTAGGTATAGATGTTGAGATTGATGACGATGAGGAAGCCGAGCTTATTTATCCGTATGATGTTCCAGAGGGCGAGCCTTTGCCCCCACCAGTTTGTTTGTCTGATTCTGAGGATGAGTTACCTAGGGATGAAATGTCTGAATCGTCTGAATCTGATTCTGAATCAGAGGAGGATGAGGATGACGATGCACCTGACGGTACTGATGGTATTGCTACTCGTAGACGTGAGATAGGAGAGTCGTCTAGTACTCGAGAGGCTACTCATATTGATGGTCTTGCACCATGGGCCTTGAGACGTGATCTAGATGCTTCCCGTGTTAAGAGTTGTGTGACAGAGGTTGGATTAGGTGTTGTTCAGACTCAGGTTGCTTATTTGGAGTCGAAGGCTAAGGTTGGCGAGAAAGAGCGAGAATTGCTTAGTTTGGATTTGAGTGATGTAGAACGTGGTTTGAATGAGGCTTTTAGGAGGTTATCGGTGTTGGAAAGTGGTGAGTATGCTGCCATGAAGAGAAAGGTGAATTCTATGGAAATTCAGTTGAGTGTGGCTCGTGCGATGCGTGAGAAAGCTGAAAAGGAGTTGAATGTATCCGTGGGTTGGAACAATAGATTTTATGCTGACATGGTTGAAAGAGGAGTAACCCGTAAGCGCCCAGCTGAAGATGTGTCTAGTGATCGTCCGGCGAAGATCCAGAAGACGATGGATGATGGACCATCTGGCGGTTCTCAGTAGACCAGTCTGTGTTTAGTAGTGACCTTTAGATCTTTTGTGTTTGTAGCTTTGACTGAACCGACTTTCTAGTTGTAGACTTGGCACGAATTTTGAGTGTTTATAGTGTTAGAACTTTGATATGGATGTACTAAGACAATACTTTTGTTTCAGATCGAATGAAATATGTATCTTGTCTTGAATTCCATATTGTGCCTTATTTGTATCTTGATTATGAATTCGATCCATATTATATGAATCCTTTGTTGGGTGAATGCTTAATGCTTTGAAATTGTGGAATTATAGAACTATGCCGCCCAAGAAGGCTGTGACTGAGGATGATGTACGTAGGATTATTACGGAGCAAGTTACCGCATCTATGACTGAATTCATGGCAAATGCTAGAAATGAAGCTGGCGGTAGTGGAGCTGGCGGTAGTGGAGCTGGCGGTAGTGGAGCTGGCGGTAGTGGAATTGGCGGTACTAATGTGAATGTGAATGCTAATAATGTGAATGCTAATGCTGGAGGAAATATAGGAGGACTTGGAACGAATGCACCTGAAATTGGTGGCTGTACTTATGTGACGTTCATGAAGTGTGAACCTCTACCTTTTAATGGAACTGAAGGTGCTGTAGGATTAAGCCAGTGGATTGAGAAGATTGAATCGGTGTTTAGGATTAGTAAGTGTAAGGAGGAAGATAAGGTGACTTTTGCTATGGCTACTCTTAAAGGTCGTGCGTTGACTTGGTGGAACGGGAGAATTGCTTTCATGGGTCTTGATGCTGCTAATGCTACTCCTTGGGCTGAAATCAAGAAGTGGATGACTTTGGAGTTTTGTCCTCGTAGTGTGATCATTAGGTTAGAACAAGAGTTGATTCATCTGAGAATGAAAGGTGTGGACATTGATAGTTACACGAATCGATTCCATGAGTTGGCCTTGCTATGTCCTCGATTGGTTGAACCCGAAGAGATCCGAATTGAGCAATATGTGAAAGGGTTGACCAGGAATATCCGGGGGGACGTGACATCATCGAAACCACTTACCATTGATGATGCTGTTCGAATGGCTTACCAACTCATTGGACAGATAATTCAGGATAAGGAAGATGAAGCCCGTGTAGGTGAGTTAAGAAAGGGAGACGGTGATCGTGTAGATAGAGGTGATAATAGGAAGAATTTCAATCGCCGTCAGAACCAGAGAAAGGGGAATGCAAATGCTATTACCAACAATGCACCGCGCAACGATGATAGATGTCCTAAGTGTGGCAACAAGAGGCATCATGGCGACTGCTGGAAGTGCCGAAATTGCGGAAAGCTTGGACACAAGGTTGAAAGGTGTAAGAAGGGAATCATTTGCTTCAACTGTAATGAAGAAGGTCATAGGAAATCGGAATGCCCCAAGTTGAAAGCGATTGTACCTGGAAGAAACCCCCAGGGTGGTATCTACCAACTTGGAACAATTGAGGTGAAGAAAGAGGATCTGAATGTCGTTACCGGTACGTTTTTACTCAACAATCATTATGCTGTTGCTTTATTCGATTCGGGTGCCGATAGGAGCTTTGTATCCACTAAATTTAGTGCCCTTATTGATATTGAACCTGTTGAGATAAGTACCAGTTACGAGGTGGAATTGGCTGATGGTAAATTAGTGAAAACTAATAAGCTATTAGAAGGATGCTCTCTAAATCTCTTGAACCATTCCTTTCCGATTGATTTGATGTTGATAGAATTAGGTAGTTTCGATGTTATTATTGGTATGGATTGGTTGTCGTTGAATAATGCTACTATTTTAGGTGGAGAGAAGAAGGTTAAGATTCCTCTTAGGAATAGGACGTTAGTAATTGATGGTAGTCGAGGTGAATCCCGTTTGAAAATCGTTTCATGTATTAAAGTCCAAAAGTACATCAGGAACGGTTGTGAGTTATTCTTAGCTCAAGTGACCAGGAATGAGTCTAGGGAGAAACGATTGGAAGATGTACCTATTATTTGTGAATTTCCTGAGGTATTTCCTAAAGAATTACCAGGACTTCCACCGATAAGGCAAGTAGAGTTTCGAATCGATTTAATTCCTGGTGCTGCACCGGTGGCACGTGCGCCTTACCGATTAGCCCCTTCTGAATTAAAGGAGTTATCTGAGCAACTTAAGGAGTTGTCTGATAAAGGTTTTATTCGACCGAGCTCGTCGCCTTGGGGAGCTCCAGTCATGTTCGTTAAGAAGAAGGATGGATCTTTTCGTATGTGCATTGATTATAGGGAACTGAATAAGTTGACAATTAAGAATCGATATCCTTTACCTAGGATTGATGATTTGTTTGATCAACTGCAAGGATCTAGTGTGTATTCTAAGATAGATTTGCGTTCAGGATATCACCAACTTCGCGTCCGTGAAGAAGATATTCCTATAACTGCATTTAGAACTCGTTATGGACACTATGAATTTCAAGTAATGCCATTTGGGTTAACTAACGCACCTGTGGTTTTCATGGATTTAATGAATCGAGTGTGCAAGCCCTACTTGGATAAATTTGTGATTGTGTTTATTGACGATATTCTAATCTATTCTAAGAATGAAGATGAACATAGAGAACATTTGAGGATTGTTTTAAAGTTGTTGAAGGATGAAAAGTTGTATGCTAAGTTTTCGAAGTGTGATTTCTGGTTAGATTCTGTGCAATTTCTTGGTCATGTGATTAACAAAGATGGAATTTATGTTGATCCTGCAAAGGTTGAAGCTATTAAGAATTGGTCTGCACCGACAACGCCAACGGAAGTGCGACAGTTCTTAGGATTGGCTGGCTATAATAGGCGATTCATTAAAGAATTTTCTTTGATAGCTAAACCCTTGACTAAGCTTACTCAGAAGAATAAACCTTTCGTTTGGGGAAGTGATGAAGATGGAGCATTTCAGACATTGAAGCAAAAATTATGTAGTGCGCCAATCTTATCATTACCCGAAGGGAGTGAAGATTTTATAGTGTATTGTGATGCATCTCTTAGAGGTTATGGAGCTGTTTTGATGCAGAGAGAGAAAGTGATAGCTTATGCTTCTAGGCAATTAAGGAAGAATGAGGAGAATTATGCTACTCATGATCTTGAGTTAGGAGCTGTAGTCTTTGCTCTTAGGTTGTGGAGACATTATCTGTATGGCACCAAGTGTACGGTATTCACCGATCACAAAAGCCTACAGTATATTCTCGACCAGAAGGAATTGAACATGAGGCAACGAAGATGGATAGAGTTGTTAAGTGATTATGATTGTGATATAAAGTATCACCCAGGAAAAGCCAATGTTGTTGCTGATGCGTTGAGTAGGAAAGATAGAGAGCCTATCAGGGTGCGTTCTCTAGTCTTGACCGTGCACAATAATTTGCCTGAGCAAATTAGAAATGCGCAAATAGAAGCTGGTAAGAAGGAGAATTTTGTTAATGAAGGGTTCCGAGGAGAAGGAGATCCTTTAGAGGTTAGAGCTGATGGAGTGAAATGTTTAAGAGGTCGTATGTGGATACCTAAGTTTGGAGGCTTAAGAGACTTGATTATGTTAGAATCCCATAAATCTAAGTATTCCATTCATCCGAGATCTGATAAGATGTACCATGATTTGAAGAAGATGTACTGGTGGCCGAATATGAAAGCTGACATAGCTATGTATGTTCTTCAATGCTTGACTTGTGCTAGAGTTAAAGCCGAACATTAAAAGCCATCAGGACTACTTCAACAACCAAAGATTCCTGAATGGAAGTGGGAGTGAATTACAATGGACTTTATCACCAAGCTTCCTAGAACATCATCTGGAAACAATTCGATTTGGGTTATTGTCGATAGACTGACCAAATCAGCACACTTCATTCCGGTTAAGGAGCAGTTCTCACTGGAGAAGCTGACTCGAATATACCTTGATAATGTTGTATGCAAGCATGGAGTGCCTGTATCGATCATTTCAGATCGAGATCCTAGATTCACATCGAATTTTTGGAAATCTCTCCAAAGATCTTTGGGAACGAATCTCGATATAAGCACTGCTTATCACCCCCAGACTGATGGGCAGAGTGAAAGGACGATACAAACACTGGAAGATATGTTGAGAGCTTGTGTGTTAGACTTTGGTAAGAATTGGGATAAACATTTTTCGTTAGCAGAGTTTTCGTATAACAATAGTTACCATTCTAGTATTAAGGCTGCACCGTTTGAAGCTTTGTATGGTAGGAAGTGTAGATCTCCTGTATGTTGGAGTGAAGTTGGGGATACCCAGCTCACGGGACCGGAATTGATCCGGGAGACTACGGAGATGATAGTTCAGATTAAGAAGAGGTTGTTGACTGCCCGTAGTAGACAGAAAAGTTACGCGGATGTGCGGCGGAAGCCAATGGAGTTTGAAGTGGGTGACCGAGTAATGTTGAAAGTATCGCCATGGAAAGGCGTTATAAGATTTGGAAAACGAGGAAAATTGAATCCCCGTTATATTGGACCCTTTAAGATTTTATCTAGAGTAGGTCCGGTGGCTTACAAACTAGAGTTACCCCCAGAACTTCATGGTGTTCACAACACATTCCATGTATCTAATCTGAAGAAATGTCTAGCAGTGAGTGATGAGAAAATTCCGTTAGGTAAGGTTCGAATAGATGGGAAGTTGCATTTTATCGAAGAGCCCGTAGAAGTTATGGACCGTGAGGTAAAGCAACTGAGACAAAGTCGGATACCTATTGTCAAGATCCGATGGAATTCAAAGCATGGACCGGAGTATACTTGGGAACGAGAGGATGAAATGTGGAAGAAATATCCGCACCTCTTCGATTTCAATAAGAAACGGACATCCAAATGAAATGGATCACGAGGACGTTGATCCCTTTTAGGAGGAAAAGCTGTGACAAATCTAACATTTTCAGGTAGTTAAATATTTTCTCGTATAATATATTGAAACTTATTTTTGTGTTGGTTGACGAACTCACAATTTACGGATTTAAATTTGGGCTTACGTGCATAATTTGGCGTCTTTTACGACTAAACCGGAAACCTTAGGATTACGTATTTACGTTTTTGAACTCCGTTTTTGATGAGACAGTTTTTATTGGATTCGTTTTGTGACGGTGATTCATAATTTATAAAAACGTTTTTCGTAAAACGACCCGAGGGCACGCAAATCGAGAAAACTAGAATCGAGAAATACCCGTAAACTAGTGAGATGGGACAAAACACTTTGCCCCATCCCACTAGCTTATATGGGACGGCATATGTGACACACCACACTTAGGTGGCACACATTCTAGCTAAGCTTGCACAAGTGTAAGCTTATGCTTACACTTTAAGCTAAGCCTTCCACAACTTAACAAAACCAACAAATGGTTTTCATTTAACCATTTCATCCATGCAATCCACCCCAAAAACTCTCTCTACTCCACCCTTGTGCCGTCCCAATTCAAACAACAAACACCATCTTTGATCTCTTCTAGCTACAAACCACATGTTTACTAGTCCTATTAAGGTGTTTCCTTGAAGCCTTGATCATTTGGTGGCCATATAACCAACTTTGGAGGTGATTTGCTTGTGTCCTAGGGCTGATTTTCCAACATATGATCTTGATATTTGATGGTCTTGGAGATACTTGTTGTATTCATCAAGTTCTTGCCTTCCTAAAACAATAAATCCACTTGGATTGGTAAAGAAGATCATCCTCTACATTTTTCTCTTATTATTTTGTAAAGAACAAATGTATTTTCTTTCATTTTGTATATGTATATGATGTATATATGATGATAAAAATGTTGTGTGGGGATCAAGTGTTGATAAACATGCTTAAAAATGATGATAACCATAAGAAATGAAGCTAAAATCATGTCTAATTAGTTGGCTGTATAAAAACAGTAGATAACTAAATGAAGAACTGATAAAAATGCATGGTTTGATCTATTTACAGTAAATTAGATGATGTTATACACATGTGAGAGTTGGCCATGCAATGGAATCAAAATAATGAGTGAGATATGATAAAAACAAGTTAGGTGGTACAATCTGAATAAGCAGTTTTGTAGGGACTGTTAAGACAACTTAGACTCAAAATGGGCAGTAGCTATAACTAAGTTATATTTAGCACATATTATGAAGAAGTTGTCATCCAAAAATGAGCTTCTAAGTCATTGTATAACTCTAGATATGATAAAAATGGTGAATGTGAAGTAAAAAATCAGATTTTGGAAATAATGTTTATTATTATTATATAAGCACTCACTTTATAATTTATAAAATGTAAAGTATAAACCCACTAACTTATAAAACTTATTTATATAAATGTATAAAAGGTTAATTAAATGGGTAAATTATATAAATGGTGGTAAAAATAATATTTATAAGTAATAAAAACTATAAACTTGATTTTTACGACTTTTTCGGCTATCGCCGTGAAATTAACGTTTTTCATCAAATAAAACTTAGACGACCAAACCCGTCTAATGTAAAGTTTATAAAAGTTATATACTGATGTATAAGTAACTAAGACAAGTAAAAACCGATAAAACCCGAACTATAAGAATTACGGACATTTACGAGCTAACTAAACCTATTAGACTAATAATTGGACTTAATAAGATAAATACTTGTAAAAAGAATTATTTGGGCTTAACCCAATAGGGCCCAACATGAAAAGTATATATACTGATCATATAAGTATATAATGGGTAAAAACAAGTAAAAGAACTTATAAAAGACTTAATGAACTTAAAATAGGTAAAATCGGTAAAACTAGTGAACTAGTAAGACGATACTAAAACGTAAACACTAAAATGAGTAAATGAGGATTTATAAACCCACTTGATCATCATCATATGTACAATAATCATATATATGTATATTGTTATTTTGATAAAAGTCATTGGACCGAGTCTAAGACCGATTATTATTTATATAGGTTTCCGTGACCGAAGCACGCCCGTAGCCGATAATCCGCCTTTCCTTAACAACGTGAGTTCATAGCCTCGCACTCTTTTAAATGTTTTATAAAATGATTTGTAAACCCGCGAGGGAGATAACATGCTAGATTTTTATAAAAATAGAACACAAGTAGTCCCGATTGTATGCTTAATGAGATGGACCCGAATGATGCTATGACCCTATATTCAAGACTAAAAGGATTATTAGTAGTTAGGTTATGTCACTTAAAGTCCCATTAGCATGAATTGTGAACTACCGGGATTTGGTAGACGCTTATGCATTTGATAGTACTATTTGGGGACGATCACCCCAGTTCGCGCCTTGACGGTTGATCCCCGTCGTACCACATTGATTGGTAAGCGAATTTATGTATGAGAAGATTCCATAGCGTGATTTTTGTGACGACACGCTAACCTAGATGGGCAAATTGTTTGTCGGGTTCGCGGCCCGCTGTTTTCACAGTAAGGTAACAATGTCATGCGGCTAATAATAATCCTATAATAGAATATAAGACATATATAATAAACGATAACGACGCTATTACGATAAATATATTACCTAACATGGTAATATAGAGACTACGGTCTCATGGACGGTTTAAGATGTATGCTTGATATATATTGCCTGACTAGCAATATGTGGACTTACTTCCGATATTATACTTGTGTTCTGATTTTAAATGATTGTAAATGATTGTTTTTATATAACGGTTTTCATTAAACTCTATGAATTCACTCGGCATTCGCTGATATGATTTTTGCATGTTTTCTATCTCAGGTGCTTGAAGGTAATCCGGATGGAGATCGACTCTGATGGCCCACACTTAATATTAAAAATGTTCATTCGATCTGTGTTTTGTAAACTTAATGACCTGTATAATTTGGGACCTGTTGTACACTTTTAAACCTTTTTATCGAATGAATGTTTGTTAAACCTTGTACAACCATTTTTATGTGTTGTCTATGATTGGAGTTATTGTGCTATCCCGTAACACTCTGAAAGACCCTTCCGCTGTACCGATACGAAAAATGAGAGTGTTACATTAGACGTGTAGTATAAAAGGCCCAAGACACCTCATTTGTGGTGTGTGTTTTCCATTCCATAGTTTGTAGAGAGAGAAACATATGTGTTTCTCTCACTAGGAATTCACAACCTTTGTTTTTTCTCTTTTCCTTCATCTAATCTAATCTTTATTTTTTGGTTTAATCTTGTTCTTCATCGTCTCCATTTCTATATCCTATATAGTCGTGTGTATCATTTATACAAGTGGTATCATTCGCCAAGGGATTCGTGGATAGCTCTTTGGTGTTGTCCGTGTTTTTTTCTTGACATCCGTGTTTTTTTTATCAATTTTTTCGTGTTTTAGTGTTCTAAGTGATTCGTATACCCTCATCATAATAGTATTCGTGATTTGGGTATTTTGGTTTGGGTTAAAACACAAATCTTTTGGCTCAAAGTTGTGAATTGCTTTGGCTCAAAGTTGCGAAATTGATCTTCACATTGCGACAGACTTCATCGGAATAGCACAGGTAAGTAGAGTTTGATCGCAATAACCATAGGGTTTTACTTTTCGATCACCAGGTATTGCGATACCCTTATTCCGACGTATATTGCGATCGCTCATTGCGATCGTGGATTGCGACGGCATTAAGGCTTATTGAAACGTCACTCTGCCAAAATTTCATTTGCCTTATTGCGATAGTCCTCATATTCCGATAGGTATTTCGATAGTATATTCTGACGGTTATTTGGACAGGGCATTCCGACAGAGTATTCCGACAGGGTATTCCGACAGGTATTCCGACAAGTATTCCGACAGGTATTCCGACAGGTATTCCGACAGACATTCCGACAGGGTATTCCGATATCATTCCGATAGATCATTCCGATCCATATTCCGATAGAATATTCCGATGGGCATTCTGATGGAAATTTTGTTTGAGTAATTTTTAGACTTAGCCACCATCTAGACTAGTCCCGGCACATAGTTTACACGAAGATTTAAAAAAGAAAAAAAAAGAGTTAAAATTTTTTAGGTCAAGTAAAATCAAATTTTTTCCCTACTAGTTTTTGGCTATTTCTAAATCAATTTCAAAATTTGGCGATACAAAATTTTTCAGCTTACCGTTTTGTCGGACTGAGGAATTTATTGTCGGACTGAAAAAAATAAAAAATCAGAAGTTTCGGAATTTCAACAACAACATACGCTTTCTTCGAATTGAGATCCTGTTTTTCACACGACTTCTACGATGACGTCTCAACAAGATATTTATGCTGCGGGTACTGAGAATCGTCCACCGATGCTTACCAAGGAGAACTACACTACATGGGCTAGTCGTCTCCTTCGTTATGCAAAATGTAAACCTTTGGGAAAGTTGATTGTGTTAGCCTCAAAATATTGAGTCAAACAAGAATGTTCGGTCATAGGTTTCTATTGTAACTTTAATTAGAACGTTGTAATAAGTAGTTTATTAGTCGTGGTTTACGGGCTTGGATTTATACTAATTAAAGTCCAACCGTCAAGCCCGGCCCAATACATAGTCCATTAAAGCCCGCATGTGGGTGGACTATATATACTACCCTCCTAGCATGTTAGGAGGGTGGGATGATAAATTTTGTACTCTAATCTTTTCTTAATCTAATATTCTACAAGTTAATCCTCTCTTTCTCTCTACTTTCTCTCACTACTTTCTCTCTCTAAAACTCATATCATTTCCATCTCATTTCTTAATCTATCATCATAATATTAGGGACTATAATTGGTATCAATCGCCATGGGGTAGATTTGTGTTTCGATTGTGGTTATCAACTTTTTGATTTCGTGTGATTTTTCATCTTAAAAGTCATCTCGTATTAAAAAGTTTTGTTTTTTATTGCTCAAAATCTTCATACAAATTGCCTACAAAGTAGTGGTAGGAATTCGTGTTTATCATTGTTCTTGGTTTTTTATAAAAAGTTGCAAGATTTGGTTTCATTTTCGGAAAAGTTTGGCTAAAATCACGTTTTCAACAGTTTCGGTTTGGGTTTTGTTATCCGGAATATTAGGGATTCATTATTCCGGATAGTTGTTCTTTGGTAGATTACGGATAAGCAAATTTGGAGTGCTATTCGGAATTTTAGGGTTTCATTATTCCGGATATAAAGCGAATTCATTTTTCCGGATAAGAGGTTTGTCAATATTCCGGATAAGCATCACCTGTTATTCCGGATAAGCAGCTTGGCAAATATTGCGGATAAGGGTGACTTGATTTATTCCGGATAAGAACCTCGGGAAGATTCCAGATAAGGCAGAGTTGTGAGGTATTTCGAATAAGCGAGACGGGAGGATTCCGGATAAGCACTTTTTCAGTATATTCCGGATAAGCAACAAAAGGATAAGAAATCATTCCGGATAAGTGTTGCAAAATCATTCCGGATAAGCTACACTAATCATATTCCGGATAAGAGGACAAAGATTATTCCTGATAAGTTGCATTAGTCGTATTCCGGATAAGGGCTAAAGATTTTTCCGGATAAACCACGGAAGAAATATTCCGGATAAGAGAAGGAACGTTTATTCCGGATAAGACGCACTACAAAGATTCCGGATAAGCATTATTTTGATTATTCCGGATAACTCATCTCAAAACATTCCGGATAAGAGCAAAGTGAAACATTCCGGATAAGCCAGTCATTGAATTTTTCCGGATAAGGTCATTGAATTTTTTCCGGATAACTACTTGTTTTTCCGGATAAAGTTTTTTCACAATTTCTTCAAGTTTCAACCACAATCTTTTCACAATTTCATCTACTTAAGATCCTATTCACTTCACATCAACTTTGGGATGGATTCTACTCAAGAATATCGTGTCACTAACAACAATATCATGGTGGCGGGTAATAAAGAGAGACCACCAATGCTTGTGTCTGGTAGGTATGCTCAATGGCAATCACGCTTCATACGATATCTTGATAAAAGACCCAATGGTGATGCCTTGAGGAAATTCATTACTCATGGACCATATGTATTCAAGAAAATCTCAATTCCTCCAAGAGCTGCCACAGATACTACTGATCCAATTCCTACAAGTGAACATGATGAAACAAGAGCCGATCTCACACCTGAAAATTATGCTTGGCATGATGCGGAGAAGGAAGCCATCTATATGGTTCTAAGTGGGATTGGAGATGACATTTATTCCACGGTTGATGCATGCCCGACAGCACATGAAATGTGGACTCCTATTGAACGCTTGCAACAAGGAGAATCACTCAACAAACAAGATGTCAAAACAAACTTGTTTTGGAATTTTGGCAAGTTTACTTCAAGGGATGGAGAATCAATTGACTCTTACTACTCTAGGTTTTACAAGATGATGAATGACATGACAAGAAATAATCTTCAAGTCTCCACAATGCAAGTCAATGTCCAATTTCTTCAACAACTTCAACCCGAGTGGACACGGTTCGTTACCTTGGTGAAACAACAAGAAAAGTTAGACGAGGTCTCATATCATCGACTATTTGACATCTTGAAGCAATTTCAGAATGAAGCCAATGAGATTCGAGCTGAACGTGTTGCCAAGACGGCTAATCCACTTGCTTTAGTGAGTACAACTCAACATGTTCAAAGTCATAACTCTCGTGCTTCTAAGCCATATTCCACTACATCATCATCACCACGATCTTCCACATCATCTAAGTCTTCATCATCCACAAGATCTCGAGGTAAAGTGACAAGAGCACCATCACCCCATCTTAGTCATCCTCCGAAGAAGATAGTGATGAAGACCAAGCTCAAAAGAACCGAGAGATGAAACAACAAATTGCTTTCATAATGAAGACTTACAAGAAAATCTACAAACCCACCAACAACAATCTTCGTACATCATCTAACACCAAGAACCGATATGTTGAGAGTCCTCCAAGGTATGACACACGTCGACGTGGTGAAAGTCCTTCTAGGTATGATCGACATAATCCAACGCATGTTGAGGGTTCTGCAAGATATGATCGACACACTGCCAAGTATGATACTCAGAGGATTGCTGCTGCTACTGGGAATAGGGAAACGGTTGGAAGTCAAGTGGTTCAGCAGAGTGGGATTCAATGTTTTAATTGCCAAGGCTAGGGGCATATGGCAAAGGAATGCAGGAAGCCGAAAAGGGTTAGAGACTCCAGCTATCACAAGGAAAAGATGATGTTATGCAAGAAAATAGAAGCAGGGGTTAAATTGTCAGCTGAGGAAGGAGCAATGCTTGATGACACTGATGATGAAGATTCTGATCAAGAGCTCGATGCACATTACTCGTACATGGCAAAGGTTGAAGAAGTTCTCAAAGTTACTAAAGATGACAATGGCCCTATTTTTTACACTGAGCCAATTGATAAGGTACACACTACTGATGAATATAATGTGTTTGGTAATATTCCTGAGCATAGTGATCTACCCAATGCCATTAATGACACGTGTATGATGGAAACGGTTGATAGCAATACCACACCCGATTCATCAGACATGTGCAATAATGAGTCTGAGGATGATCAACATGCAAATGAATATGATGAAGAGGAACGTATTGCGCTTGCTAATTTAATTGCTACTTTACAAAAAGATGTCACTGAAAATAAAAAGAGTCAAAAGCAATTAAAGAAGGCAAACGCTACGCTCACTCAAAGCTTTGAAGAATGCAAAGCTGCTCTTATCAAATCTACTGAGATGACTGAAAGCTATAGAGATGAGCTCCTTCAGAAAACCAAAGAGCTTGAGGGGTACAAGGTAAGTGCGTTAAAAAGTCAAAAAGACGATTTTGAAAACAAATATAATGCAACTCTTGAGTTATTAGCCAAAGAGAAACGTCAATATCATGTTTTCTTAATGGATGAACGTCAAAAAACGTATCTTGCCAATACCAAAGTTAATGAACTTGAACAAAAGCTCTCTATGACCACTACAGATTCTGCTAAAATACTTGAGGATAAGAAACAAGAGGTAGATGCGTTAAAACAAGACTTCAAAAGTAGATATGATAAAGAAACTAAAAAAGTAACGAAATTAGAAGCACAAGTCGAATTTTTGAAGAACGTTGTTTATAAAACGCATGATTCTATTCAACTGTAAGAATGTTGGCACCTCCTTCGATGTTTAAGGGTCAAGCTAGCTTTGCAAGTCCTAAGTACCTTGCCAAAGCTCAAGCTGCGAACCCGCATCTTTATCTTGATGAGACTGAAAGAACTGATCTTGATTGCATGCCTGTTAGTGCCGATAGTGAAGAGACTGCACTTTGGGATGATGATAGTCAACCACTTGTCAATAAGGAGTTTGTGAAACCATATAATTATGCTTATGAGAATAGTCTTTATGGTCTTTTCAACAAACAAACGCAGAGAATTCAATGGAAGAAAGCATTTGCCCCTAAGAAATCTAATGTTTACAAATACATAAACTACCTCCCTCTAGATGAATCTAAAAGCAAGAGTAGGAAAACATTAGGTATTCTTAAACACCACATAGATAATGTTAAATCTATTGTTGAAAGAGACTGGACAAAACGTAAAAATGCTGAGTGGACACGTCTGATTCCTCAAGATATTACCTTGCTTGTGAAAGAACTCTTAATTCCTAACACGGCGTTGATTAAAGAAACAGTCCCTCAACTTGAGGAGTTCATTCGGACTGAAATGTATGATGATTTAAAATATGTTGAATCTCTTGAGAAACACACTGAAGATCTTCAAATGGAGAAGTCTGATTTTTCAGATGAATATGATTTACTCTTGCAAGAATGCGTTTCTAAAGATGTTATGTGTGCTTATTTTACATCTTGTGCTGATATTGATGAATATTCTGAAGTTGCATGCCAATATCTTGATAAAAGCAAAGAATGTAAACGTCTTGAAATTGAGCTTTCGAAACGTAAAGAAAACGTTGACAAAAAGGCTTTTGAGTTACTTCAAGACAAAACTGATTTCCTTCAAAAACATTGTCATTCACTTGAACTTGCTTTGCAAAAAGACGTTGGTAGTTTTCCACATGATAATAAATTGCAAGAAAAACTTTCCCAAACGTTTCGAGAAATGAATGAAAAGAATTTTGAAATTAAAGGGTTGAAAGCTCAGTTACAAGACAGGGACATAGCGATAGCAGAGTTGCAGAAACTTATTGCTAAAATGGGTGGGAAAGTTGTGGAACCTAACATTAAGAAAAATGTTGTTAGACAACCCAATGCCTCTAAAGAGAATAGATCCGCTATCTTGGTAAAACCATCTTCTTTATCTAATTCCTCGTTTGCAAAACCTGTGTTTGCCCCCAAGATGGATGGAAAGGAAAGGTTACCACAAGCTCAACCCATAAGGAATATTATAGCACCAAACGTTAAGCACAATAATGTGATTAAACCAGGGATGTATAGAATGACAACTAAGCCCACAAACAAAGTTATTCAATCGCCTCAGACTTCTAGAAACACTAATATTCGTGTGTCTTCTACTACAGGAATAGTCTCCACTACTAGTGTTAGCAGGCCTCAGCTTAAGAGCACTCAAGTGAATGATAAGGTCTGGAAACACAAGAATCAAGGGAAGATGAAGGAAGTAGAAGCACACCCTAGGAATTTGAATGTTTTAAGAATAAAAAGTCTGTAATCGCTTGTAATGACGATTTGAATGATGTGAATGATTTGCATGCTATGAATGTGAAATTTTTTTGTGTCAAATGTGGCAAGTGTGCTAATGCTAATCATTCTATGTGTGTTATGAATAATGTCAAAGGAGTAGATACTAGAACTAAGAAGCAAGTTGCGATGCCTATTAGAGCTAGTAAACCCAAACGCAAAGTGAACCATTCTGGTGCTACCCCCACTAAGAAAAGTAATGCATTAGACTCCACCACTAAGAATCCTAGAAGCCAAATTAAGGAATTATATGAGTCTGCTAGCAAGTCTTGGAAATGGTGGTTTGCTAATCAATGTCCTCCCGGATATAAATGGATGCCAAAAGCTAGGACAGAAAATGAGAAAACGAGTGTTAGTTTGCCTTTAAATTTTGATAAGGACACTAATGATTCTACTATCACAACTACTATGGTATCCGATTTAGCAATTGCTCCATCGTGTTCTAACTCTTCTGCAGGTGATACAAATAATTCTCTTCATACTGGACTCCGGATGCACGAAGCACATGACGGGGAATCTCAAGCTTCTAATTAACTTCGTGGAGAAGTTCCTGGGTACGGTACGATTCGGAAATGATCAATTTGCACCGATCCTAGGATATGGAGATTTGGTTCAGGGGAATATCACGATTAAAAGGGTATACTACGTCGAAGGCTCAATCACAATCTTTTCTCGGTTGGTCAATTCTGTGATGCGGATTTGGAGGTTGCTTTCAGAAAGAAGACATGTTTTGTTCGTGATTATGATGGGAATGACTTACTTACTGGCACACGGGGTACTGATCTTTATACCATTTCACTTCAAGACACAACTTCATCAACTCCAATTTGCTTCATGGCTAAAGCTTCATCGACTCAGGCATGGTTATGGCATCAACGTCTTTCTCATCTCAACTTTGATACCATTAACTTGCTTTCCAAGAAAGATATTGTGAGAGGCCTTCCAAGCTTGAAATTCATCAAAGATCATCTTTGTTCTTCTTGTGAACTTTGTAAAGCTAAAAGAAGTAGCTTCAAAACAAAGACCATACCAAGCTCTAAAGGACGGATAGATCTTCTTCACATGGATCTGTGTAGTCCCATGCGTGTTCAGAGTATCAATGGAAAGAAATATATTCTGGTAATTGTCGATGATTACTCAAGGTACACATGGACTCACTTCTTGAGGTCCAAGGATGGAACAACCGAAGTTCTCATCAGCCTCCTTAAATTGATACAACGTGGTCTTCAAGCTCAAGTTAAAGTGGTTCGTACTGACAGAGGTACATAATTTTTGAATTCAAATCTGAGAAAGTATTTTGAAGCCGAAGGGATTGAACATGAAACATCTATTGCTCGAACACCCGAACAAAACGGAGTTGTTGAAAGACGAAACCGTACTTTGGTTGAAGCTGCTCGAACATTATTATCCACTTCAAAACTTCCACTATACTTTTGGGCCGAAGCCGTGTCAACCGCATGCTACACACAATGTGACAATCCGTCAATTTATGGTTGATATTTTATTCTCAAGTATTATTTAAAAACATTATTCTTAATGTTATATTATGAACTCACTTATTTTTGGGAAGAAATTTGGATTTACGTCTTGAAGTAGCATCGACTACGTCTAAACCGGAGGATTATTCGTTACGTGCTCACGTTTACATACACCGTTTTGGTGACAGTCCGACATTTCAGGAAATAAATTTATCCGTGAATATTATTTTGGGATTTTAATTTTGAGTTGGTTCATAAACTCACAAATTTACGAGAAGAGATTAGGACTTACGATTTTAATTTAACGTCCTTTACGACTAAACCGGAAACCTTAGGATTACGTATTTACGTTTTTGAACTCCGTTTTTGATGAGACAATTTTTATTAGATTCGTTTTGTGTCGTTGATTCATAATTTATAAAAACGTTTTTCGTAAAACGATCCGAGGGCACACAAATCGAGGAAACTAGAATCGAGGAGTACTCGTAAATAAATGGGGATGAGACAAGATAACACTTGTCCCATCCGCCACTCATAACCGGCCAAAGCTTAAGCTACACACCTTTGAGGTGTCAACTTAACATTACAAGTTGAGACACTTGTCTCAACTTTCTCTCAAACTAGCTACAACTCAAAAACCACTCACACCAAACTAACCACTTCATTTTCACTCATGCAAACCACCATTTTTCTCCTTCTCCTCTCCTTTTCCGTCCATAACAATCACCAAATCACCATATTCATCAAATTTTAACCACAAACATAAGATATAATCAACATGTGATGATGTCCTTTTGAAGACTTGTTGATTGGAGGTGATTTTAACAACTAGCAAGGAGTTTCCATGGAGATCAATGGCTGATTTTGGAGAAGTATACAACTATTTGGTGATCCTAAAAGTGGTGTTGATATCTCATAAGATTGGTTACCCAAAACCAAGTCTTGTTCATCATCAATCCCATCTTTTCATCACTTTGGTGGTATAGAGATTGTTCTTCCTATCCTCTTGTTATTTTGATTATAAAATCTTGTAATTTCTTTATTTATGTATATGTATATGATGATGAATGATGATTAAAAATATTATGTGGGGATTTGGTGTTGATAGATTTGATTAAAAAGACTAAAATCTAGATGAAAGGATGTTAAAATCATGGTTAAATATGTAGGCTGTATAAAACAATGAAGAAAATTATGATAAACTGTTAAAATGGCATAGATTACTCAATATACAGTAAGTTACATGGCTTATACACATGTGAGAGTTGGCCATATAATAGAATCATTATAATGAGTGAGATATGATCAAAACAAGTTTAGAGTGCAAGTCTGAGTACACTGTTTTGGACGAATTTTATAAAATACTTAGAGGTTGATTCATCAGTAGCTATAAAGGAATAAAATGGATCACATATCATGTAGTTTTTGTGATAAACATTTGGGGTTCTATCTCCATGTAGAACTCTAGATATGATCATTTTAGTAAACTAGATTTTTAGGACTGATTTTGTGAAATTAAAGTTTAATATTATTATATAAACACTCAAATAAATATAGTATAAAATGTGAATTAAAACCCACTAACTTATATATTTCATTTAAATAAAAATGCATAAGGATAATAAATGGACATTATATAAAAATGGTAGTTTGGTAAGTTTTATAAGTTATAAAAACTATATACTAAGTTTTACGTCTTTTCGGCTAAAACCGAAAGATTAACGTTTTTGTTAAATAAAACTTAGACGGTTGGAACCGTCTAATGTAAACTTTTATAAACTCACATACTGATATATAAACATATATAACAAGTAAAAATCGATAAAACCCGAGCTTTACAACATATAGACATTAACGGGCCGAAGTAGCCTTAACGGACAATAAACCCGACTAATTTGGTAAAACACTTACAAACTTATTTATTGGGCTTAACCCATTTAGGCCCAACATATAAAGTATAATACTGATAATAAAAGTATAATTGGGCTAATGAATAGCATTGGGCTTTAAAATGTAAACAAGTTGAACTAGTGTAACTAGTCTTGAAAATTTCCAACACATGAACACTATAATGAATGAGTAAAAAAGTACAATCCCACTTGATCATCATCATTTTTATAAAGTCATCATATATATACATAATTGTTATTTTGATAAAGTCATTGGACAAAAGTCTAAGACGAGTATTATTTGTCTAGGTTTCCGTGATTGAAGCACGTACCGTACATCCAAAACGCCGATAACCGCCTTCCCACATCAATGTGAGTTCATAGCCTCGCACTCTTTTAAATGTTTTCATGAAATGTTTTATAAACCCGCGAGGGAGATAACATGTTAGTTTATATAAAATAAGACACTAGTTGTCCCGATTGTCTGTTTATTGATTTGGACCGAATGATTATATGACCCGATGTATGATTATATGACCCGATAGATAAAACGAAATGGATTATTAAAGTTAGGTTATGTCACTAAAAGTCCCATTAGCATGAATTGTGAACTACCGGGATTTGGTAGACGATTATGCATATAATAGTACTATTAGGGGACGATCACCCCAGTTCGCGCCTTGACGGTTGATCCCTGTCGTGCCATATTGATTGGTAAGTGAATTTATGTATGAGAAGATTTACACAAGCGTGATTATTGTGACGACACGCTAATTTAGATGGGCAAATGAGTTTCGGGCTAGCTACCCGTTGTTTGGTTTAGTAAGGTAACAATGTCATGCGGCTTGTAATAATCCAAATAACGAAAATACTGCTATAAGCATTGAATTACAATATATTGCCTGACTAGCAATACAGGGTCTATTTATTGATATTATGTTCGTGTTTTGGTTTTACATAACCATATTCATATAACGGTTTTTATTTAACTTTATACAACGTTATAAAACGTATTGTATGATGTTTTTACGACATTGGCTCGTATAATGATTTTGAAGGCAAATGCCTATATTATGATTTTCGATAAGGATTTGTATAAAATGACTTTGGCTATTTTATGGCCTATTACAAAGATTTGTACAAAATAATTTTCGGTAATAATTTTATACCGATGTTATATTGATGAATTTCATTAAACTCTATGAATTCACTCGGCGTTTTCGCTGACTTTTTCTTTTAACATGTTTTATCTCAGGTACTTGAAGGTAATTCTCGGGAAGACAACAAGAATTCATGGCCGCACTTAATTAATAATTTCCATTCAAATTCTTCGTAAAACTTGTATGAAATACAATGACTTGGGACCTATGTAAATTGATATTTATGAATGGAAATGCTTTATTATTAAACGACGCAATTTTTAAAGCGTTGTCTATGATGTGAGTAATGTGCTATCCCGTAACACCAACGAGTCTTCCGCTGTATTGAATGTATAAAAATTTGGGGGTGTTACAGTTTGGTACCAGAGCTCTCGTTATAGAGAACGAAATATTTTTAAAACCAAGGTTTTGAATAAAACATTTCAAAATCTTTTAACTATAAACATTCTTCTAAAAATGTCTAAAAATCTTTTGACTATACTAGTGCCGAAGAATTCCCGAGTTACCGACAAGGCCAAACTGAGAAGTGTTATTTTAATATATATATATATATATATATATATATATATATATATATATATATATATAACTTAGATTATATATATATATATATATATATATATATATATATATATATATATATATATATATATATATATATATATATATATATATATATATATATATATATATATATATATATATATATATATATATATGATGTAATTTTATTACATGATGGTTTGATGATTATTTTGATATTTATACGAGGTATTTATACGACGTAGATTGTCACAAGGAACCCTAAATCCCCTAGTAAATTAATCGAAGCTATTCTCGTAGGAATTCTAGCTATCCTAGATCTAAACCAAGTTGTGGATATTTATGATCCTAACAAAATGGTTGATATTCATAGAAATGTTGATATTAGTTGATTGTGATATTAAAGAAGAATTGGTAAGATTAAATTTGATATCGATGTCATGACGATCTTTCCTTATAGAGTGGAGTTTGACAAAACGTTACCACCTAGAAAGATGTCATCTGATTTGGTGTCACCCAATTCTTAAATTTGAAATCGAAAGGGGTGAATGTTGCACTTGAGGCTGTAATTGGAACCATTACCCAAAAGCCTCATGCCACTAGTACCTTTCCGAGAAGTCTAATTAAATGTGTGAGTCATTTTATACTAGTGACTCATTTGATAATTGTTGTTGTAAAAGCTATAGGATTGGAAATTAAGTGTTGATCATATCGAGCTTTTATTGCCCTTTCAAGGTTTAAAAATAAAGTTAAAGTATTGGGAAATGAGGTAGGATATCGAATTGAGTATAAAATTGATTGAAACTTGAATAAAGTAAAATTTAACTTGTATGGAATATGAGATTGTTAAGAGGAAGTCGTTAAGTCCTGTGATTGAATTATAAGGTTTTAAATGATTGTTAGTTCATGTTAAGGGTTGTTCCTAGACCATTGCCGAATGACGAAGATGCCTAGTGTCCAAGAAATAAATTGAAGAAATCTTCTTTTGAATTGGGACCGATGGATCTTTCGGAACATGTGGAACACCTAATGACTTTTGTAGATTAGTATTCATTGTGGTATCTTTTAAAAATAATCCCTAACTTAACTGAGACATCAGTTGGTAGGATGAGTTCTTGGAATTGTATGACATAGTGACACATAATGTGTTACGGTACAATTTTGACTTGTTTGTGATTAATGAAAAGACTACCTTTGATTACTAAATCCTACATGTATCGATGTTATCTATCTTTTATTGCTTCATTCTAATGATCGCATTAGAGATGCAACCATTGAACAAGTACTCATCTCGAATTGAGTTACGTTGTGGATTATTCTCTTTGTATTCCTGAGTGCCATCAAAGTCATGAACCTCATGATTAATTGGTTAAGCTCATTTCCTATTGTATTGTTGTTAGTTCTTGATGAACAACTTTTCATCACTCTTTTGCATATCACTCATTGTTTTTATAAGATAAAACAGTATCCTTTGAGAAAAATTGAATTTTCATCACTATAAGGATTATTCAAAGTGAGATTTATAAATAATCGTTATCGAAGTAAAGTTGTTTATGAAACACCTTGGAAAACTTAATTGTTTTCATAACAAGAAAATCTTTGTAAATTTATTTTTGATTCTTATTTAAGAATTAAGCATGAAAATATTTTTATTATAAACATGATGATAAATTTTTGACGAACTGAGTATTGCATCGTTAATCTTGAAATTGTATATAGTTGCGTGCCTACATACAATTTGGAATGGACCATGCAAGGCTGATTAGTAGTCACCATGAAATTATTAATAAACACTACATTTTCTTTAAAGATTGTGAAAGATTAAATTTTATGAGATCTGCAACAAGTGAAAAATAGGGACATAGTGTTAGAGACACCTACATATGTGCCTGTAGCATCTATTCTTCTGAGTCGAATTTACTCATCTGTGTAAATTGTCTTATTTGACAATTGACAATTCTTTCTTGTCCAATTCTCCCCTAGTGAGATTCTTAGGAAAAGTATCTGATTACCGAGTGTTGATACCCGACTGGATGTGTCGACGTTCCTATCATTTCTTTTGATTTGATTTCATTTGAATGACCTGGGTAACGATCCGAGGAGCTTTCGAATGCGTACTCAAATTATGAAAACATGGGATATATTCATATCCGTTAAATGTTTTCGTCTGTATCTAATTTGAAATTCTCTCGCGTAGATTATGCGTCGACCTTACTCTTTTAAGGCTAGTTATGTCTCCGGATATCCTTGAACTTGTGAATGATTATGAGTTATTATTAGTCTTTTGAGAAATTCACATCTTATCGACGACAATGAAACTAGAAAGTTAATAGTGCCAGTAGAATGGATTGATTGATTATGACATGACGATATTGTCTTAATTGATGGGAACTCGAGTAGAATTCCCTTAAATGATAAGATGATTGATTATCAAAAGTGATCTAAATAATTCTTGATGGATGACCATATCCTGCATTTAGACTTGGAAATATACCGTGAATGGTTGTGAATTAGTCATAGATATTATAATCTAGAAAGAACCTAATATGAATTTAAAAAAAATGTTTATGTTATCTGAAACTTTACGAGGTATTTGCTGGTGAAGTACCTGGACTTTCGCCATTAAGGCAAGATTGAATTTGGTATTGATTCTATTCCCGGTGCTGCACCTATGGCATGTGCACTGTACGTCAGCACCATCTGAATTAAAGGAATTACCGTGCAACGGAGAGAGTTGTCGGAAAAAGATTTTATTCTACCAAGCTCGTCATTATGAAGAGCTATGGTGTTATCATTCCTTATATTTATTAGTTACCATGAACTAGGTAAATTGACGATTAAAAATCTATATCCACTACCCAAGATGATAGATTTGTTCGATCATATACAAGGTTCTAGTGTATGTTTTAAAGATTTGATCCACGGCATGGTTATCATAAATTTCGCGTCCGCGAAAAAGATTATCTATTCCAATCACTACATCCAGAACTTGTAATGAATATTATGAGTTTCATGTTATGTCGTTTGGATTGACTAATGCACATGTAGCATCCATAAATTTGGTGAATCACGTGTGTAGGCTGTAATTTGATAAATTCATGCTTGTGATCATTAAGGACCATTTGTTTGTTTATAAGTATAAGAAGGAGTTGGTAATTATTTATAGATTGCCCAGAATTGACCGAACAATAAAAACCTGTACCTTAAATATTTAACATGTGATTAAAGACTAAATCCTTTATATTATTTGACCGTGTGATTAACAAATAATAGAATCTATATTGACTCTTCAAAAAAAATTAAGAGTCCTTTTAAGACTTTGGGTTTTACCAAAAAGAAAGTGCAAATGTGTTTTGACAAATGTTTTCACAAAGGATTTTTAAGGGATTATTCCCTTATACCCAGAACATTTAACTAAACTCCTGTTTAGGGGTAAATGTTCGTGTATACCTCAAGACAACATAAGAGGGATTGAGGAAACCGTTTAAAACAAGATTTAAAACGACAATGTTTGCTTTTCAACTAAGAAAATTCTGACCAAAGTATAACCAAAGATTTTTCAAACATTTACGAATCTCACTAATTATTTTCGATAAATCAGCAAAAATCGTGTTAATTAAATTCAAATTTGTTTTGAACATTTTATTATAATTGGTCGAACTAAGAAATTTAAACTTTTAACATTTACGTTTCATAAAAACTTAATATTTATAGTTAATTTACGTGTAATAATTATCGACGCTTTAAACGTCGGATTGAGAAAAACTTATAAAAATAATAGTTGAGACGAAACTAAAACTTAGAAAATGTGAAGAAAGAAAATTTTAATGAATACGATCATGATATTTATTTCATCTAGGAAGATGAATGTAGATACTGACACATAATATAAAAAGGATAAAGAATCAATTAGGATGTGCTCCTTAATAATGAATGTGGAAAATAAATTGCCGAACAATTTAAAAATAACTAATGTTTGTAAGAAGGATAATATAGATAAAAAAGGGATACGCGGCTAATGTGAACCAATAGAATTGAGAAGCCGATGGCGTTAAATGTATAAAAGGCCACTTGTGGTTGTCTTAATATTGAGATGTAGTCATGTTGGAATTTCGTAAGTATAAGTATTCTATTCCTGTCATTTCTGATTTAATGTATTTTTATCTAAAGAAGTTGTACTAATTGCAAATTATGAAGGCAGACATCGCCTCATACATTAGTAAACGTCTAACTATTACAAAGGTCATCATCTGAATTTGATACGATTTGGATCATCGTCGACAGACTGACCAAATCTGCTAATATCATTCTTGTTAATGATAGATTCTTGATGAAGAAATTGACTCTTTTGTATTTAAAGGAGTTGTGTAAACATGGTGTGCCTGTATCGATCATCTCTATCAAGATCCTCGCTTCGCATCGAATTTCTAGAGATTTGCTCAGAAGTCATTGAGAACGAATCTTGATGAGAGTACTGTGTACCACCCCAATCGAAGGGACGAGGTAAAGTAACGATACAAAATACTATAAGTGCTGTTTTATGTTTGAATGATTGACCTTTGGTAATAAACCGTATAATCGCTTTCTTTTGGAAAAATTATCATTGATAATTATCGTATTAGGATCGAGATCGAATCTTGTGAGGATATATATTAGAGCATCTGTAAGCAAGAGTTGGGATGAAGACACCCGACATACACCCATTGTGAGTTGGACATGTCTTTTAGGTTTAAGGTTTCCTATGATGGCGAACCTAACCTTACAAAATACTCGACCCGCGAGACCTGAAATGATTGTTGAAATTAGGATCTGATTATTGACTGCCGGTAGTGGGCAGGAAGTTATGTGAATATGAAATGTAGATCTTGAAGTGCTAGATGGGTAGCAAAGTTATGCCACAAACTTTAACCATGGAAAAATGAATTGATGATCTGAAAGATCATGGGATATAAGTCCCCGTTGTATGGGACCATTGAGATGATGTAAAAGATTGGTTTGAAAGGCATATAAGCTGGATCTCCCCTAGGACTTCAAGGGCTGCTTGAATTATGTTTCGTATATCGAACTTGATAAAATGCCTATCAAGTGAAAATCTGACTATTCCTTAATGAAGTTTAGATCGGCGAAAAGTTGCATTCATCAAAAACCCGTGAACATCATGGATAGAGAAAGTAATTCAACAATAAGCCTGATCTTATTCCCGTAGTTATGTTTGATGAAACTCGCGTATTGTAATGGATTACACTTGTCAGAAAAGACCGAATGTGGAGGAAATACCCACATGGCTTTAACTCTATAAGAAGCGAGTAGTAAGATAAGATGATCTTTGAGGACAAAGATCCTGTTTAGGGGTAAATGCTGTGACAATCCGTCAATTTATGGTTGATATTTTATTCTCAAGTATTATTTAAAAACATTATTTTTAATGTTATATTATGAACTCACTTATTTTTGGGAAGAAATTTGGATTTACGTCTTGAAGTAGCATCGACTACGTCTAAACCAGAGGATTCTACGTTACGTGCTCACGTTTACATACACCGTTTTGGTGACAGTCCGACATTTCAGGAAATAAATTTATCCGTGAATATTATTTTGGGATTTTAATTTTGAGTTGGTTCATAAACTCACAAATTTACGAGAAGAGATTAGGACTTACGATTTTAATTTAACGTCCTTTACGACTAAACCGGAAACCTTTGGATTACGTATTTACGTTTTTGAACTCCGTTTTTGATGAGACATGTGACAATCCGTCAATTTATGGTTGATATTTTATTCTCACTTATTATTTAATAACATTATTATAAATGTTATATTATGAACTCACTTATTTTTTGGAAGAAATTTGGATTTACGTCTCGAAGTAGCATCGACTACGTCTAAATCGGAGGATTCTACGTTACGTGCCTACGTTTACATACACCGTTTTTGGTGACAGTCCGACATTTCAGGAAATAAATTTACCCGTGAATATTATTTTGGGATTTTAATTTTGAGTTGGTTCAAAAACTCACAAATTTACGAGAAGAGATTAGGACTTACGATTTTAATTTAACGTCCTTTACGACTAAACCCGAAACCTTAGGTTTACATATTTACGTTTTCGAACTCCGTTTTTGATGAGACAATTTTTATTAGATTTGTTTTGTGCCGTTGATTCATTATTTATAAAAACGTTTTTCGTAAAACGACCCGAGGGCACGCAAATCGAGAAAACTATAAACGAGGAGTACCCGTAAATTAGTGGGATGAGACAAGATAAATCTTGCCCCACCCCACTATATGGATGGCAACATTAAGCCAACATATCTCATGATGTGTCAAGTTGTAGCTACTAAGCTAACACGTGTTGCTTAGTGCTTAACTTTTAAGCAACTACATCACAAAACCACTAACTCTAAACCATTCTCCATTACCATCCATGCAAACCACCACAACTTTCTCTCTTTCGTCCCTAAAATTCCGTCCCATACTCATTAATAAACGCCCTCATTTGATCAATTTTAACCATGAAATCATGTGTTATTCACACATATGATGAAGCCCTTTTAAAGCTCTATAGATTGATGGTGATTTTAACATCTATAAAGAAGTTTTCAAAGGAGTCAAGGGCTGATTTTCCACAAGATGATTCATGAAGATAGGTGATCTTGAAGTTGATAATGGTATATGACAAGTTTTGCCATCAAAATCCAAGCCTTGTTCATCAACCTCACATTTTCATCACTATGGTGGTATAAGGATCATTCTTCCCATCCTTCTTTTTATTTTGATTATGTAATCATGTATTTTATTTTCTATTGTATATGTATATGATTAATATATGATGATAAAAGTATTGTGTGGGGATTTGGTGTTGATAAACATGGGTAAAAAGATGAAAAACTATATGTAAAAATGGTTAATCTTGCTTAATTTAGTAGGCTGTATAAAAACAGTAAATAACCATATGATGAACTGATAAAATGGTATAGATGAATTGATATACAGTGATTATTGAGACTTGTACAAATGTGAGAGTTGTCCATGCAATAGAATCATAAAAATGAGTGAGATATGATCAAAACAAGTTTAGAGTACAAATCTGAGTACACTGTTTTGGACGAATTTTATAAAATACTTAGATGTTGATTCATCAGTATCTATAGGGAAATAAAATGAAGCACATATCATTTAGTTTAGGCCATAAAAATTTGGGCTTCTATCTCCATATAGAACTCTAGATATGGCTGTTTTGGTGAACATGAAACTAAAAATCAGATTTTGAAGAATTAATGTTTAATAGTATTATATAAGCACTCAAACTATTGTAGTATAAAATGTGAATTAAAACCCACTAACTTATAAATTTCATTCATATAAATATGTATAAGTTTAAATAAATGGACACTTTATAAAAATGGTAGTTGAATAAGATTTATAAGTATAAAAACTATAAACATGATTTTTACGACTTTTTCGGCTATTACCGTAAAATTAATGTTTTTCGCCAACTAAAACTTAGACGATCAAACCCGTCTAATGTAAAGTTTTTAAAAGTCATATACTGATATATAAGTACCTAATATAAGTAAAAACCGATAAAACCCGAACTATAGGACATACGGACATTAACGAGCTAAGTTAGCATATTGGACTAACAATTTAACTAAATAAGTTAAACACTTATAAAAATTACTTATTGGGATTAACCCATTTGGGCCCAACACGGAAAGTATAAATACTGATAATACAAGTATAAAGTGGATCAATACAAGTTAATGAACTTATATTAGGCTTATTGGACCTAAAACACGTAAATAGGTAAAACTAGTAAACTAATATAAAAGTTGTCAACACATAACACAAAAATGAGTGAATGAGAATATATAAACCCACTTGATCATCATCATATGTATAAAGTCATCATATATATACATAATTGTTATTTTGATAAAGTCATTGGACAAAAGTCTAATACGAATATTATTTGTCTAGGTTTACGTGATTGAAGCACGTACCGTACATCCGAATTACCGATAACCCGCTTTCCCACATCAACGTGAGTTCATAGCCTCGCACTCTTTAAATGTTTTTATGAAATGTTTTATAAACCCGCGAGGGAGATAACATGTTAGTTTTGATAAAATAGGACACCATTTGTCCCGGTTGTTTGTTTATTGATTTGGACCCGAATGATTGTATGACCCGATGAATGATTAAATGACCCGATAGATGAAATGAAATGGATTATTAAAGTTAGGTTATGTCACTAAAAGTCCCATTAGCATGAATTGTGAACTACGGGGTTTTGGTAGACGCTTATGCATATAATAGTACTATTTGGGGACGATCACCCCAGTTCGCGCCTTGACGGTTGATCCCCGTCGTGCCACATTGATTGGTATGCGAATTTATGTATGAGAAGATTTCCATAGCGTGATTATTATGACGACACGCTAACTTAGATGGGCAAATTGAGTTTCAAGATATGAAAAATTTCGCCCCTATCTTGTCCCATTTGATATTTAGCTTTTGCTATGGGGTTCAGATTAAATCTCGGTATCCACTCGAATTGATTACAGCTCAAAGTGGAATAGTTGTTCTTGGTTACTAAAAAGTGGATTGGTTTTCTAATCTACTAAAAGGTTTAAATGCACTAAGATGTAAACTTAAACTAAAAGCAATTAATTTAATAGTAATTATTAAAACTTGAATTAAAATATAAGTATAAAAAAAGGAAACAGTAAATATCACTTAACTTAAAAGAAAATTGATTCGGAAGTTTCTGCTTTACCCTTGATCCGGAAGTTTGGTTCGGAACTCTTCCAAATGAACCCTCTGGTTCGGAACTTCTTGATCCTGAACTCTTCTAGATGAACTAGCTTGATTCGGAACTCTCTGATTCGGAAGTTTTCCTTGATCCGGAACTTTCGTTCGGAACTTTTTGATCCGGAACTCTTCCTGATGAACTCCTTGATTCGGAAGTTTTCCTTGATCCGGAACTTTCGTTCGGAACTTTTTGATCCGGAACTCTTCCGGATGAACTCCTTGATTCGGAAGTCTTCCGAGTGAACAACACTTGGTTCGGAAGTTTAGTCGGAAGTTTATTCGGAAGTTTATTCGGAACTTTTAGAACAAAATTGATTCGGAACTTTTAACTAAGATGCTTCATTCGGAACTTTTGTGCTCATTCGGAACCTGGAAAAACTCAAGAACAGTAGGAGCTAGAAAAAACAGGGGAACGCGATTTCAAGTCAAAATCCACCAAGTGTTTAACCAAAACTTAAATAAAACTAATCCCTAATCATCTACTAACCATAAACATCAAATCCCATCAATAAAAACATTAAAACAAATAACTTTTAAAAATCAAAATCAACAAAATAAGAACTTTAACTTTGAATCAAAAAGATGAAGATGAACAAGATGAAATGAAGGATTAAATTGATAGACTAATGTTTAAACAATCAAAAGACAAAGATTAAACTACAAGATTGGTAAAAACAAGAATCAAAATTACCAAACACCCTAATGGTGTTGGTGATGCCTACGAACAGAAAAAGAGAGAAAAAAGGAATGAAAAACTTGATGAAAAGTGTGAAGGGAATTCTTTATATAGGTCTTCCATTTGGTTGGTGAGTGGGCTTTCTCCCTTTCTTCTTGTCTTCTCGTCTTTTTAGAAAAGCTGACGTTTTCGATTTTGATTCGGGATTTGTCGACGATTAAATTCAACTCATCTTTTAATTTCTTCGTTTAATAGACTTGAGTTTCTTCGACATATGTAAATCTTCAATCTTTGGTCCTTTTCTTCGATAAATCTTAAAATAGGCCCAGTGACTTCAAATCTTTTGCATCTCTTGGACAATAGACTTCGTCTTGTGTCTTTTTCTTCCATAAAACCCGTGCAATCCCATGTTTTCTTCAATATTCATCCGGTTGGCTCTGAAAACACAATAAACACAAAAACCGCGCATAATCGCGCATAATTCCAAACAAATGATATTAAATACGCGTTTTGGTCTCGTTTTAGCCAGAATTAAGTGGTAAAGGGATGGGTGTTTTCACACCTATCAAATCCCCTACACTTAACCATTGCCATGCCCTCATGCAATGCTTAGTGATAAAGCTAATTTACACTTTTCTCATAGTCAATCAACTTTGGCCTTATTAAAATACTACTAAACAAAAATTAAAGTACTAAAAGAAATTAAAACTTTAAAGGAAACAAAAGGATAGAAAACCATTTTCACTTGAAAATAGCTACCTGGAAATAACTTGCAAAGAGATCAAGGACTTAGATTAGGGCTTTGGTGCTGCGAAGATTTATCACCCTCAAGTTTCACGTTCCCCAAACTAAGCTTAAAAACGAGATCATTGTTATTATAAGTTAGTAAATCAAACACTTACACACATGGCTTAATTATATGCTTAAACTCCCTTATTCCTAGGTGTATATCTTATATTTTATTTTTGTCTTAGAATGATCATGAAGATGAATTTTTGGACTTATTTCGATAGTTTATTTAGGCTGAAAGCAAAGTAGGACGATTTGATCAATAGTTAGCTAAAGGACAAAATCTCTTAAAATTGCTTCTCGGGATATCAAAAAGTTCATATCTTGGCATAACTCGGTTCACGATTTGAGACCTTTCTCGGGCCGATATTTGGCATGTACTTCATACTTCATATCTTGAGAGACGTGCTTGAGATAATGGTCTTCTCATCGTTAATAGAGTTTCTTCACTCGGAGACTTTTGAGGGGTACTCCAACTTTGTTGACCACGACTTCATGATTATTTCCTCAATATCTAGTTGGGATTTTGAGATACAACGATCCGCCTCCTTTTCGGACTTGGATCTATTTATCCTCATACCTTGTTAGGGTCTTTTCGGATAGACTTCTCCATGATCTTTACGGGAGTTGATTGCTTTTCGTCGTGAGTCTTGATCCTTCATATTGATTTTGGGAATAATCTTTTCACATCACCTTGGATCTTTAGCAATAAGATTGAATCCTCATGCCTTGTTAGGGCCTTTTCGGACTCGCCAATCTTCGCGCCCCGCTTCATAAGTTATGCCTTGGCTATGAACTCTTATCATTACCGAGCAACTTTTAAACGATCTTGGGCTAGAAGCTAAGTAACTTTTCAAATCGTACGACCTTACTTATTGCAGATAAATTATTAGCAAGTGATGGGAGAATAGGCAAATAATTACACCAAGTGAGCTTGTGCAAGAATACCGACTTATAATTGACTCTATCATTTCTCGTCCTCCACAATTTAAAATCTCAAGTAATGAGACTCGTGGATACTTAGCCTAATAAACCAATTAAGGTCTACATGGTTAAGGATACTAGCTAGAATAAACTTGGATAAGTCTATTCGGGTTGAGTCAAAATAATCGCAACGGGCCTAATATGTCAAGGATTTCTAAACTAGCTACACCACTTTATTAATATTTTTGACTTTATTGTGGGATATATACATACGAAAGCAACGATAAAAATTTAAAAATTACGACTAAATGGCCAAAGTTAATAAAAAATTTGAAAAATGTTGAAAAAGATGATTTTCCGGTTAAATGAAGGCATTTTCATGGAAAAGTCCACTTAAAACTTCGATAGAAGTCCCCCCTACACTTAAGATAAACATTGTCCTCAATGTTTAAGCATGTGGGAAAAGTCTCCCCTACACTTATGACATTGTGCACGTTGGTTAACTCAAGTTAAGGAAGAGACGACTAACTTGATCAATTTCAAATGTGAGTATGAAGAAAATTGAATCACGATAGTTGAGAGATAGAACCGGATTTCGGATAACACAGGAGCACGGTTCTTCAAAGGTTCCAAAAGTGCATTCATCCCTGTAATCACATCACCACACAAACACAAAGAACCTATAGAGGCCCCCCTACACTTAGGAGGTTAAACGGAAAAGGATAGATACTCGGGCTGCCTCCCGAGGAGCTCTTGTTTTTGATAACCGAGTCACGAGCCTGACTCGACCCAACATTAGTTCATGGGAAACGTGGTGAGGGATGGAATCATCTCATGAGAGATGTCCTCACCAAAGTACAATTTCACTCGTTGGCCATTCACCTTAAAATTAGGTCCATTAGGTTGAGCGAGCTCGAGAGTACCATATGGAAAAATTTGGGCAATAGTGAATGGGCCGGACCAACGAGATTTCAGCTTGCCCGAAAAGATTTTCAACCGAGAGTTAAAGAGTAAAACTTTGTCTCCAACTTGGAACTCTCGGTTTTTAATCTTAGAGTCGTGAATGAGCTTAGTCTTTTCCTTATAGATCAAAGAATTTTCATAAGCCTCATTACGGAGTTCATTGAGCTCATTGAGTTGGATCTTGCGTAGGTCACCGGCTTTGTTGATATCAAAATTATCCCACTTCAATGCCCAGTAAGCCTTGTGCTCCAACTCAATGGGGAGGTGGCATGCTTTCCCGTACACGAGACGATATGGTGTACAACCAATCGGAGTCTTGTATGCGGTACGAAAAGCCCACAAAGCAACATCAAGTTTATCGGCCCATGAGGCACGATGCTCTCCCACGGTTCTTTCAAGAATTCGCTTTAATCCTCGATTAGATATTTCAGCCTGGCCATTAGTTTGTGGGTGGTAAGCGGTGGAAAGACGATGATTTACACCATACTTACCCATGACTCTTGCGAATTGGTCATTGCAAAAATGAGTCCCGCGATCACTAATAATGGCACGAGGCACACCGAATCTAGCGAATAGCGATTTCAAAAAGTTACAAACCACCCTTGCGTCATTAGTAGGTAAAGCTTTGGCTTCAACCCACTTTGAAACGTAGTCAACGGCTACAAGGATGTATTTGTTTCCTTTAGATGAAGGGAATGGCCCCATAAAGTCGATACCCCAAACATCAAAGATTTCACATTCTTGTATGAAATTCTGAGGCATCTCATCTTTATGTGTGATCTTGCCTTGTTTTTGGCAAGCATCACATCGTTTAACCATCTCGTGAGCATCACGGTAAATGGTGGGCCAATAAAATCCCGAGTCAAACACTTTTTTGGCGGTATAGTTGGGACCAAAGTGACCACCGGTGGGTCCTTTGTGGCAAGCGTCAAGGATTTCTAAAGCTGTCGGTCCATCAACACATCGGCGAATAAACAAATCGGCACATTGTTTGAATAGATACGGGTCATCCCAAAAGTAAGTCTTAATGTCGGTGAAGAACTTTTTCTTTTGTTAGGATGTTAAGCCTTCCTTGAGAATTCCACCCGCTAAGTAGTTTGCAATGTCCGCAAAACACGGGGTTTCATCAGAAGTCGAGTTGATAGACATTAAGGTCTCCAGGGGAAAAGAATCATTGATTTCTTTGTTCGGATGATCCCCTTGGTAAGGATCCTCAAGTCTACTGAGATGATCCGCGGCTAGGTTTTCAGCTCCTTTTTTATCGCGAATTTCGATTTTAAATTCTTGGAGTAGCAAAACCCAGCGAAGAAGTCTTGGTTTGGAATCTTGTTTAGTTAACAAGTACTTCAACGTGGAATGACCGGTGTAAACGATTGTGGTGGAAAGGACAAGATAGGGGCGGAACTTTTCAAAGGCATAGACAACAGCTAAAAGCTCTTTTTCGGTTGTCGTGTAATGCAATTGAGCCCATGTCATTGTCTTGCTAGCGTAATGGATCGGTTGGAAGTGTTTGTTCACTCTTTGGCCCAAAACCGCACCAATAGCATAGTCGCTAGCATCGCACATCAACTCAAAGGGAAGCTCCCATTTAGGGGTAACCAAGACCGGTGCCTTAGTTAGCTTATCCTTAAGCAGGTTGAAGGCTTCAATGCACTCGTTGGAAAAGATAAAAGGAGTATCTTTTTCCAAGAGGTGGGTCATCGGGCGAGCGATTTTAGAAAAATCTTTGATGAATCGACGGTAGAAGCCCGCATGACCAAGGAAACTTCTCACACCCTTCACGGTTGAAGGTGGAGGCAACTTAGCGATAACATTGACTTTAGCACGGTCTACTTCGAGACCGGCTTTGGAGATCTTATGTCCTAGCACTATGCCCTCTTTTACCATGAAATGGCATTTTTCCCAATTAAGAACAAGGCGAGTGTCTTCACACCGCTTAAGCATACGTTCTAAATTAGCAAGGCAAGCAGAGAAAGAATCGCCATAAACCGAGAAATCATCCATGAATACTTCCATAGTTTCTTCAACCATGTCATGGAAGATAGCCATCATACACCTTTGGAACATCCCAGGAGCATTGCATAAACCAAAAGGCATACGTTTGTAAGCAAATGTTCCATAGGGACAAGTGAATGTGGTCTTTTCTTGGTCCTTGGGATCGATGGGAATTTGAAAATACCCGGAGAAACCGTCTAAAAAGCAGTAACAGTCATTACCAGCTAGACGCTCGAGCATTTGATCCATGAAAGGAAGAGGAAAGTGATCTTTTCTCGTGGCATCATTGAGCTTGCGATAATCGATACAAACTCTCCACCCAGTAACGAGACGAGTGGGAAGCAACTCATTGTGTTCATTGGGAACAACGGTTATTCCGCCCTTCTTGGGCACACAATGGACGGGACTTACCCAAGGCGAATCCGAAATAGGGTAAATCAAGCAGGCATCTAGAAGTTTGATAACCTCTTGTTTGATGACGTCATGAATGCGAGGATTAACCCTTCTTTGGCTCTGGATTGTGGGTTTAAAGTCATCTTCCATGAGAATCTTGTGAGTACAAAAGTTTGGATCAATTCCGCGGATATCGGAAATTTTCCAAGCAGTTGCCTTCTTATGATCTTTAAGCACAACGATGAGGCGAGATTTTTCTTCTTTCAAGTCCTTCGCGATGATGATGGGCGACTTCTTCTTATCTTCAAGGAATACATACTCGAGATGGGGCGGCAACTCCTTAAGTTCTAAATCCGGAGGATTTTCGATGGGAGGCGTTTTCAAAGTCGGAGCATCGATAGCAATAATCGTGGGAGATGGTGGAGAAATATTGTTTTCTTTAAGAATGTTTTCAATGAGGCGAAGATCTTCATCCCAATCAGTGGGAGAATCGTCATGTTCTAAGTTCGCATCTCCCATGGTGGCTTCCAAATCTTTCCAAAGGAAATCACTTTCTCCAAATAGAGATAGTGATTAATCAATCGAGGAAACGGTCTCAACATTGGGAAGTGAGGTAGGAATACTTTTACAAGCATCTTTGAAATGTTCTTCACAAGCCTCATCAAGAACGTCAATACAATTAACACTCTCGTATGAATAAGGCTGTTTAGAAAGCTTTCCCATGTTGAATACAATTTTATCGTCACCCACTCTCATGATAAGCTCACCAGCTTCAACATCGATGAGAGTGTGACCGGTCCTCAAGAATGGACGACCAACGATCAATGGCACACGAGGGTCCATGTCGTAGTCAACGACAATGAAATCGGCAGGAAAAGTGAATTTGTCGAATCCTACAAAGACGTCTTAGGCTATCCCCACTGGATAAGCAACCGTACGGTTAGCTAATTCCAAAGTCATTTTGGTGGGGACTAGCTCAGGGAGAGATAATTGCTTCCAAACACTTATAGGCATTAAGTTAATACTGGCACCTAGATCGGCTAGGGTCATGCAATTCTCTACTCTCGGGAAGTTGCAAGGGATTAAGAAACGACCCGGATCACCAAGCCTAGTTGGCAATTTCCTTAAGAGCACTGCAGAGCAATTCTCATTAAGTTGGGTGTTAGCAATATCAAGAAGCTTCTCCTTGTCTCTAAGAAGATCTTTGAACATTTTTGCGTATTTGGGCATGTGAGCGAGAGCCTCAGCGAAGGAGATGTTAAAATTCAGTTGTTTAAACATTTTTAGAAAGTTCGAAACTTGAATATCATCCTTGCTTTTGAGCTTCTCTTTCCTCAACCTTGATGGATAAGGTATATCGGAAGAAGAGGAAGTCTTTGGGATTGAAGGATCACTCACATCCTTTGATGGAGGAGGGGTAGAAGTAAGAGGTGGAGAAATTGGGGAAGTAGAAGGATGAGGAATAGGAGCAGGTGACTCGTTCTCCTTAGTCACAATCACCTGTGGAGGTATAGGAAGCTCGGGTTCCTTGGTACCTTTGCCACTGCGAGTGGTGATTGCTTTCATCTCCCCTCTTGGATTCGCAATGGTGTTACTCGGAAGAGTACCCGAAGAAAAGGATTGATTACCTTGGAAGAAACCAGCCATCATGTTCTTTAAGTCATTCGTTTGACTTGCCAAAGTGTTTCTCATTTCAGTTCGAAGATCGTTTCCTTGTTTCACCATGTCTGCTTTCAAGTTGAGCACTTCCCGCTGGAGATTTTCCACAATCACACCATTGGTCCGCATGTAGGTTTCAACATCTTGGTGTAATGCGTTGGGTTGGTTGGGAGGGGGAGCATGGTAAGCGGGTGGTTGATAAGCAGGTTGTTGGTACACTTGGTTGTTTCTTTGAGGTGGATATGGTTGTTTGTGAGGTGGTATGTATGGTGCACGAGGTTGTTGTTGTTGTTGAGGAGGGCGATTGAGGTTTTGTTGTTGGTTTGGGTTGTTAGGAGGAAAACCGGGTGGGGAAAGAAAGTTGTTAGAGCGGTAGCTAAGCAAGTTGCGGTCTCCTTGAGGACGAGCTTGATAAGCGGCCGGAGGATAGGTACCGTATGCTGCATTCACATTCTCAGAAGGATAGTCTTGGGTGGCGATACAAGTGGTGTAAGAATGAGGACCCCCGCATATTTCACATGGTTGGCTTACAGCATTGACTTGAGCATTTTTAGCATTGATGCTGTTGGTGTTGTTAGCGGTGTGGGTAACAAGCGATTCAAGAAGCGTAGTAATTTTGTCAAGTCGCTTGTCGCTGTCACTAGTACTAGTACTAGCGGCATTGGTCCGAACACTCTTGGTTTGCACACGAGACTTATTCTCAATGATATCCCAAGCGGCATTGGAAGTCTTAACAAAAATATTACCCCCCCCCCCCCCCACCCCCCCCCCCCCCCCCGAGGCACTGTTTAGTGAATCTTGGTCATTCATGCTTAAACCATTGTAAAAAGTGTTAATTTGGTGCACTTTGGTAAAACCATGTTGTGAACACTTTCTTAAAAGATCTTTAAAACGGTCCCAAGATTCACTAAAAGATTCATCGTACTTTTGTTCAAAATTGATAATTTCATTCCGCAAAGCGGTAGTACGAGAGGGTGGGAAAAAGTAGTTGATAAACTTGGTCTCCAAATCCGTCCACGTCAGAATACTTTGTGGCGGTTCCTTTGCAAGCCAATGCCGGGCTTGTCCCTCTAAAGAGAAAGGAAAAAGTTGTAAACGGATTACCTCTTGTGGAACACCATTGCATTTGACCGTATTGGTGAGTTGCAAGAACCTTTTGATGTGGTCATATGGATCATCAATGGTACGCCCCAAGAATGGTTGAGTAGAGACCATCTGGATAAAGCCGGATTTGAGCTCAAAATTGTTGGCTGCAATCGTTGGTATGACAATTGGATCATTGTTGCCTTCTACATGTGCTTGCAGAAGTTCAATCATCGGGCGATTGTCTGGTAGAGGCTCATTGTTGAGAGGTGGATTGTTATTGTTGTTGTTATTATTGTTGTTGAGAGGTGGGTTATTGTTGTTGTTGTGTACATCGGCCATGTTTAAGTTATCGAGAGTCTCGGGCCCGGGATAAAACGTTGAGCGTGTACGCATGCACCTGCAAAAGAACTAACAAAACAAACAAGAAATATTTTTGTCTTTTTATGTTTTTAAATTTTTAGGATTTTTGAAAATTTTATATATTTTTAGGGTTTTTGAAAGTTTTTATGAAAAAGTAACGTTCACGGGGAACGGATCCAAAAATCCAAGTTCTCACAAAAAACTGGTAATCTCAACGAGAAGAGCCGGCAGCGGCGCCATTTGATACTTAGTTTTTTGTATGGGGTTCAGATTAAATCTCGGTATCCTCTCGAATTGATTACAGCTCAAAGTGGAATAGTTGTTCTTGGTTACTAAAAAGGGGATTGGTTTTCTAATCTACTAAAAGGTTTAAATGCACTAAGATGTAAACTTAAACTAAAAGCAATTAATTTAATAGTAATTAATAAAACTTGAATTAAAATATAAGTATAAAAAAGGAAACAGTAAATATCACTTAACTTAAAAGAAAATTGATTCGGAAGTTTCTGCTTTACCCTTGATCCGGAAGTTTGGTTCGGAACTCTTCCGAATGAACCCTCTGGTTCGGAACTTCTTGATCCTGAACTCTTCCGGATGAACTAGCTTGATTCGGAACTCTCTGATTTGGAAGTTTTCCTTGATCCGGAACATTCGTTCGGAACTTTTTGATCCGGAACTCTTCCGGATGAACTCCTTGATTCGGAAGTTTTCCTTGATCCGGAAATTTCGTTCGGAACTTTTTGATCCGGAACTCTTCCGGATGAACTCCTTGATTCGGAAGTCTTCCGAGTGAACAACACTTGATTCGGAAGTTTAGTCGGAAGTTTATTCGGAAGTTTATTCGGAACTTTTAAAACAAAATTGATTCGGAACTTTTAACTAAGATGCTTCATTCGGAACTTTTGTGCTCATTCAGAACCTGGAAAAACTCAAGAACAGTAGGAGCCAGAAAAAACAGGGGAACGCGATTTCAAGTCAAAATCCACCAAGTGTTTAACCAAAACTTAAATAAAACTAATCCCTAATCATCTACTAACCATAAACATCAAATCCCATCAATAAAAACATTAAAACCAATAACTTTTAAAAATCAAAATCAACAAAATAAGAACTTTAACTTTGAATCAAAAAGATGAAGATGAACAAGATGAAATGAAGGATTAAATTGATAGATTAATGTTTAAACAATCAAAAGACAAAGATTAAACAACAAGATTGGTAAAAACAAGAATCAAAATCACCAAACACCCTAATGGTGTTGGTGATGCCTACGAACAGAAAAAGAGAGAAAAAAGGAATGAAAAACTTGATGAAAAGTGTGAAAGGAATTCTTTATATAGGTCTTCCATTTGGTTGGTGAGTGGGCTTTCTCCCTTTCTTCTTGTCTTCTCGTCTTTTCAGAAAAGTTGACGTTTTCGATTCTGATTCGGGATTTGCCGACGATTAAATTCAACTCATCTTTTAATTTCTTCGTTTAATAGACTTGAGTTTCTTCGACATATGTAAATCTTCAATCTTTGGTCCTTTTCTTCGATAAATCTTCAAATAGGCCCAGTGACTTCAAATCTTTTTCATCTCTTGGACAATAGACTTCGTCTTGAGTCTTTTTCTTCCATAAAACCCGTGCAATCCCATGTTTTCTTCAATATTCATCCGGTTGGCTCTAAAAACACAATAAACACAAAAACCGCGCATAATTCCGAACAAATGATATTAAATACGCGTTTTGGTCTCGTTTTAGCCAGAATTAAGTGGTAAAGGGATGGGTGTTTTCACACCTATCAGGCTAGCTACCCGTTGTTGGTTATAGTAAGGTAACAATGTCATGCGGCTTATAATAATCCAATTAACGAAATACTGCTTTATGCATTGAATTACGATATATTGCCTGACTAGCAATACTGGGGCTTCTCATTTATATTATATTCGTGTTTTGGTTTTATAAAACCATATTCATATAACGGTTTTTATTTAATCTACACAACGTTATAAAACGTATTGTATGATGTTTTTAACGACAATGGTTCGTATAATGATTTTGAAGGCGAAAGCCTATATTATGATTTGATAAGGATTTGTATAAATGACTTTGGCTATTTTATGGCCTATTACAATGATTTGTACAAAATGATTTTCGGTAATAATTTTATACCGATGTTATATTGATGGATTTTATTAAACTCTATGAATTCACTCGGCGTTATCGCTGACCTTTTCTTTTAACCTGTTTTATCTCAGGTACTTGAAGGTAATTCTCGGGAAGACAACAAGAATTCATGGCCCGCACTTAAATAATAATTTCCATTCAAATGCTTTGTAAAACTTGTATGATACAATGACTTGGGACCTATGTAAACTTGATATTTATGAATGGAAATGCTTTATTATTAAACGACGTGATTTTTAAGCGTTGTCTATGATGTGAGTAATGTGCTATCCCGTAACACCAACGAGTCTTCCGCTGTATTAAATTGTGTAAATTTGGGGGTGTTACAAGACAATTTTTATTAGATTCGTTTTGTGCCGTTGATTCATAATTTATAAAAACGTTTTTCGTAAAACGACCCGAGGGCACGCAAATCGAGGAAACTAGAATCGAGGAGTACCCGTAAATAAATGGGTATGAGACAAGATAACACTTGTCCCATCCCCCACTCATAACCGGCCAAAGCTTAAGCTAGACACCTTTGAGGTGTCAACTTAACATTAGAAGTTGAGACACTTGTCTCAACTTTCTCTCAAACTAGCTACAACTCAAAAACCACTCACACCAAACTAACCACTTCATTTTCACTCAGGCAAACCACCATTTTTCTCCCTCTCCTCTCCTTGTCCATCCATAACCATCACCAAATCACCATATTCATCAAATTTTAACCACAAACATAAGATATAATCAACATGTGATGATGTCCTTTTGAAGACTTGTTGATTGGAGGTGATTTTAACAACTAGCAAGGAGTTTCCATGGAGATCAATGGCTGATTTTGGAGAAGTATACAACTATTTGGTGATCCTAGAAGTGGTGTTGATATCTCATAAGATTGGTTACCCAAAACTAAGTCTTGTTCATCATCAATCCCATCTTTTCATCACTTTGGTGGTATAGAGATTGTTCTTCCTATCCTCTTGTTATTTTGATTATAAAATCTTGTAATTTCTTTATTTATGTATATGTATATGATGATGAATGATGATTAAAAATATTATGTGGGAATTTGGTGTTGATAGATTTGATTAAAAAAACTAAAATCTAGTTGAAAGGATGTTAAAATCATGGTTAAATATGTAGGCTGTATAAAACAGTGAAGAAACTTATGATAAACTGTTAAAATGGCATAGATTACTCAACATAAAGTAAGGTACATGGCTTATACACATGTGAGAGTTGGCCATACAATGGAATCATTATAATGAGTGAGATATGATCAAAACAAGTTTAGAGTGCAAATCTGAGTACATTGTGTTGGATGAATTTTATAAAATACTTAGAATTTGATTCATCAGTAGCTATAGGAATAAAATGGATCACATATCATGTAGTTTTTGTGATAAAAAATTGGGGTTCTATCTCCATGTAGAACTCTAGATGTGATCATTTTAGTAAACTAGATTTTTAGGACTGATTTTGTGAAATTAAAGTTTAATATTATTATATAAGCACTCAAATAAATATAGTATAAACTGTGAATTAAAACCCACTAACTTATATTTTTCATTTAAATAAAAATACATAAGGATAATAAATGGACATTATATAAAAATGGTAGTTTGGTAAGTTTTATAAGTTATAAAAACTATATACTAAGTTTTACGTCTTTTCGGCTAAAACCGAAAGATTAACGTTTTTGTTAAATAAAACTTAGACGGTTGGACCCGTCTAATGTAAACTTTTATAAACTCACATACTGATATATAAACATATATAACAAGTAAAAACCGATAAAACCTGAGCTTTACAACATATAGACATTAACGGGCCGAAGTAGCCTTAACGGACAATAAACCCGACTAATTTGGTAAAACACTTACAAACTTATCTATTAGGCTTAACCCATTTAGGCCCAACATATAAAGTATAATACTGATAAGAAAAGTATAATTGGGCTAATGAATATCATTGGGCTTTAAAATGTAAACAGGTTGAACTAGTGTAACTAGTCTTGAAAATTTTCAACACATGAACACTATAATGAATGAGTAAAAATGTACAATCCCACCTGATCATCGTCATATTTATAAAGTCATCATATATATACATAATTGTTATTTTGATAAATTCATTGGAAAAAAGTCTAAGACGAGTATTATTTGTCTAGGTTTCCGTGATTGAAGCACGTACCGTACATCCAAAACGCCGATAACCGCCTTCCCACATCAACGTGAGTTCATAGTCTCGTACTCTTATAAATGTTTTTATGAAATGTTTTATAAACCCGCAAGGGAGATAACATGTTAGTTTTTATAAAATAAGACACTAGTTGTCCCGATTGTCTGTTTATTGATTTGGACCCGAATGATTATATGACCCGATGTATGATTATATGACCCGATAGATGAAACGAAATGGATTATTAAAGTTAGGTTATGTCACTAAAAGTCCCATTAGCATGAATTGTGAACTACCGGGATTTGGTAGACGCTTATGCATATAATAGTACTATTTGGGGACGATTACCCAAGTTCGCGCCTTGACGGTTGATCCCCGTCGTGCCACATTGATTGGTAAGCGAATTTATGTATGAGAAGATTTACACAAGCGTGATTATTGTGACGACACGCTAATTTAGATGGGCAAATGAGTTTCGGGCTAGCTACCCGTTGTTTGGTTTAGTAAGGTAACAATGTCATGCGGCTTGTAATAATCCAAATAACGAAAATACTGCTATAAGCATTGAATTACAATATATTGCCTGACTAGCAATACAGACTCTATTTATTGATATTATGTTCGTGTTTTGGTTTTACATAACCATATTCATATAATGGTTTTTATTTAACTTTATACAACGTTATAAAACGTATTGTATGATGTTTTTACGACATTGGCTCGTATAATGATTTTGAAGGCAAATGCCTATATTATGATTTTCGATAAGGATTTGTATAAAATGACTTTGACTATTTTATGGCCTATTACAAAGATTTGTACAAGATAATTCTCGGTAATAATTTTATACCGATGTTATATTGATGAATTTCATTAAACTCTATGAATTCACTCGGCGTTTTCGCTAACCTTTTCTTTTAACATGTTTTATCTCAGGTACTTGAAGGTAATTCTCGGGAAGACAACAAGAATTCATGGCCCGCACTTAATTAATAATTTCCATTCAAATTCTTTGTAAAACTTGTATGAAATACAATGACTTGGGACCTATGTAAATTGATATTTATGAATGGAAATGCTTTATTATTAAACGACGCGATTTTTAAAGCGTTGTCTATGATGTGAGTAATGTGCTATCCCGTAACACCAACGAGTCTTCTGCTGTATTGAACTGTATAAAAATTTGGGGGTGTTACAGTTTGGTACCAGAACTCTCGTTATAGAGAACGAAAGATTTTTAAAACCAAGGTTTTGAATAAAACATTTTAAAATCTTTTAACTATAAACATTCTTCTAAAAATGTCTAAAAATCTTTTGACTATAACAGTGCCGAAGAATTCCCGAGTTACCGACAAGGCCAGACTGAGAAGTGTTATTTTAATATATATATATATATATATATATATATATATATATATATATATATATATATATATATATATATATATATATATAACTTGGACTATATATATATATATGATGTAATTTTATTACATGATGGTTTGATGATTATTTTGATATTTATACGAGGTATTTATACGACGTAGATTGTCACAAGGAACCCTAAATCCCCTAGTAAATTAATCGAAACTATTCTCGTAGGAATTCTAGCTATCCTAGATATAAACCAAGTTTTTGATATTTATGATCCCAACAAAATGGTTGATATTCGTAGAAATGTTGATATTAGTTGATTGTGATATTAAAGAAGAATTGGCAAGATTAAATCTGATATCGATGTCATGACGATCTTTCCTTATAGAGTGGAGTTTGACAAAACGTTACCACCTAGAAAGATGTCATCTGATTCGGTGTCACCCAATTCTTAAATTTGAAATCGAAAGGGGTGAATGTTGCACTTGAGGCTGTAATTGGAACCATTACCCAAAAGCCTCATGCCACTAGTACCTTTCCGAGAAGTCTAATTAAATGTGTGAGTCATTTTATACTAGTGACTCATTTGATAATTGTTGTTGTAAGAGCTATAGGATTAGAAATTAAGTGTTGATCATATCGAGCTTTTATTTCCCTTTCAAGGTCTAAGAATAAAGTTAAAGTATTGGGAAATGAGGTAGGATATCGAATTGAGTATAAAATTGGTTGAAAATTGAATAAAGTAAAATTTAACTTGTATGGAATATGAGATTGTTAAGAGGAAGTCGTTAAGTCCTGTGATTGAATTATAAGGTTTTAAATGATTGTTAGTTCATGTTAAGGGTTGTTCCTAGACCATTGCCGAATGACGAAGATGCCTAGTGTCCAAGAAATAAATTGAAGAAATCTTCTTCTGAATTGGGACCGATGGATCTTTCAGGACATGTGGAACACCTAATGACTTTTGTAGATTAGTATTCATTGTGGTATCTTTTAAAAATAATCCCTAACTTAACTGAGACATCAGTTGGTAGGATGAGTTCTTGGAATTGTATGACATAGTGACACATAGTGTGTTACGGTACAATTTTGACTTGTTTGTGATTAATGAAAAGACTACCTTTGATTACTAAATCCTACATGTATCGATGTTATCTATCTTTTATTGCTTCATTCTAATGATCGCATTAGAGATGCAACCATTGAACAAGTACTCATCTCGAATTGAGTTACGTTGTGGATTATTCTCTTTGTATTCCTGAGTGCCATCGAAGTCATGAACCTCATGATTAATTGGCTAAGCTCATTTCCTATTGTATTGTAGTTAGTTCTTGATGAACAACTTTTCATCACTCTTTTGCAGATCACTCATTGTTTTTATAAGATAAAACAGTATCCTTTGAGAAAAATTGAATTTTCATCACTATAAGGATTATTCAAAGTGAGATTTATAAATAATCGTTATCGAAGTAAAGTTGTTTATGAAACACCTTGGAAAACTTAATTGTTTTCATAACAAGAAAATCTTTGTAAATTTATTTTTGATTCTTATTTAAGAATTAAGCATGAAAATATTTTTATTATAAACATGATGATAAATTTTTGACGAACTGAGTATTGCATCGTTAATCTTGAAATTGTATATAGTTGCGTGCCTACATACAATTTGCAATGGACCATGCAAGGCTGATTAGTAGTCACCATGAAATTATTAATAAACACTACATTTTCTTTAAAGATTGTGAAAGATTAAATTTTATGAGATCTGCAAGAAGTGAAAAATAGGGACATAGTGTTAGGGACACCTACATATGTGCCTGTAGCATCTATTCTTCTGAGTCAAATTTACTCATCTGTGGAAATTGTCTTATTTGACAATTGACAATTATTTCTTGTCCAATTCTCCCGTAGTGAGATTCTTAGGAAAAGTATCTGATTACCGAGTGTTGATACCCGACTGGATGTATCGACGTTCCTATCATTTCTTTTGATTTGATTTGATTTGAATGACCTGGGTAACGATCCGAGGAGCTTTCGAATGCGTACTCAAATTATGAAAACATGGGATATATTCATATCCGTTAAATGTTTTCGTCTGTATCTGATTTGAAATTCTCTCGCGTAGATTATGCGTCGAACTTACTCTTTTAAGGTTAGTTATGTCTCCGGATATCCTTGAACTTGTGAAGGATTATGAGTTATTATTAGTCTTTTGAGAAATTCACATCTTATCGACGACAATGAAACTAGAAAGTTAATAGTGCCAGTAGAATGGATTGATTGATTATGACATGACGACATTGTCTTAATTGATGGGAACTCGAGTAGAATTCCCTTAAATGATAAGATGATTGATTATCAAAAGTGATCTAAATAATTCTTGATGGATGACCATATCCTGCATTTAGACTTGGAATTATACCGTGAATGGTTGTGAATTAGTCATAGATATTATAATCTAGAAAGAACCTAATATGAATTTTAAAAAAATGTTTATGTTATCTGAAACTTTACGAGGTATTTGCTGGTGAAGTACCTGGACTTTCGCCATTAAGGCAAGATTGAATTTGGTATAGATTCTATTCCCGGTGCTGCACCTATGGCATGTGCACTGTACGTCAGCACCATCTGAATTAAAGGAATTACCGTGCAACTGAGAGAGTTGTCGGAAAAAGATTTTATTCTACCAAGCTCGTCATTATGAAGATCTATGGTGTTATCATTCCTTATATTTATTAATTACCGTGAACTAGGTAAATTGACGATTAAAAATCTATATCCACTACCCAAGATGATAGATTTGTTCGATCATATACAAGGTTCTAGTGTATGTTTTAAAGATTTGATCCACGGCATGGTTATCATAAAACTTCGCGTCCGCGAAAAAGATTATCTATTCCAATCACTACATCCAGAACTTGTAATGAATATTATGAGTTTCATGTTATGTCGTTTGGATTGACTAATGCACATGTAGCATCCATAAATTTGGTGAATCACGTGTGTAGGCTGTAATTTGATAAATTCATGCTTGTGATCATTAAGGACCATTTGTTTGTTTATAAGTATAAGAAGGAGTTAGTAATTATTTATAGATTGCCCTGAATTGACCGAACAATAAAAACCTGTACCTTAAATATTTAACATGTGAATTAAGACTAAATCCTTTACATTATTTGACCGTGTGATTAATAAATAATAGAATCTGTTAGAAATACGTTTTTACGTATATTAGAAGTATCGGTCACTCCACAATAGTATTAATGTTGTAATAGCTCGTAGTTAACAAATAGTTAATAGTTGCTTATTAAGTTAAGTAAGAACCGGTCCATGGGCTTGTCATGGACCGGCCCAAGCCCATGTAGCTTGGAAGTATAAATACCCCTTTCCACCATGGAAAGGGGTTGGTTGTTGTCATTTTCTAGTTTCCATTTAATAAAATAACACATAGTTTCTCTCACTTTCTCTCTCTAACTTTCTCTCTCTAGAAATCATCAACCCCCTTCATAGATTCATAGGTTATCAATATTCTACATTTGGTATCAGAGCAAATCTGTCTAATGAACTTCAAGAAAACGAGTTAGTGGTCACTAATTTTCAAAAACTTCAAACGGATTTTGAATCACTAGAGTCTAAGAAGAATGAAATGGAGATTAATGCCACTAATAAGATTAGAAGTCTAGATTACTTGCTGTTAAGACAATACGCTGCTTCTCAACTAGTTCACTTATTCGATGCTTCGTTTAGAGAGTTTAACTTATCACGTCTAAAAGGCCTTCCCCCTAATCCACGATATGCAAAACAAGCTTTAAGACATAGTCCTAGACTTTATAATGCAACTCAATTAGGATTGGCTTTAGACCCGATTGTTTTTCCCGATGATCGAACAAGTAAGGATCTAGTTGATGAGGATCGGTCATACAATTCTGCAAAATATCCCGAGTGTGATTATTTTAAATTGAATAAGGAGCTTGCAAAAACGGATTTTAGAATTCGCTTCCATATGGACAAAGATCTCATAACAGCACCGACCTACATATTAGATGAAGAAAACCCTAGTACATTTCCTACACTTGTCAATATGGAAGGTCCTAAGGAAATTCCAAAGGATCTTCCACCGGTTAGCACTGTATGGTTAAACTTGCAAGAGATTAATCAATACTTTACTAATTTTGACAAGGTCATTTTGGATTGTACGACTTCAAATGGCTTAAATGCCGGAGAATGGGCTTTCGAACATATGAACGAGGTGTTTAAAAATGAGATCAATCCGTTTGTCGAAAGTCTAAAAGGAATTTTTGCATCTCTTAAGGAAAATCTTGTGTTTGAAATTGGTGAAGTTCAAAAAGTGTTTTATGAAATGGACACCGCTTACGAACTACAACTAATTGAAAAAGAAAAGATTTTAACTGAATATGACCGATTCTTGTCTGCAGTAATCTCGTGTGATGTGCTTACTACTGTAAATGTTAATTATTCGAATGAGCTTACATCCGCTATGATTAATTGTGATGCTGTGAATATTTGTAATGATATTTGTGATGATGTTTGTGATATCTCTGTAAATGTTACTGATATTGTAAATGAGGTAGATAATCATTCTTGTCACGAATCTAACGCTGAGTTTTTAAAGCTACAAGATTCTTACAATTTACTTTCAAAACGCTTTAATCAACTAGAACAACATTGTATATCTTTAGAATTAAAACAACAAACTCAAAATGAGGATCTTTTGATATCAAATGGTTGTGAAAACGGTGTTGAGACTAGTGACAAGATGATTGCAATTGTTAAGACATTAGAGGAAGAAATCATGAGATTGAAGAGAGAGGTATCATCAAAGGAAACATTAAAATTGGAACTAGAGGCTGCAGAGTCTAAAAACCAAGTCTTAGAAATTAGACTTTCGTCTGTTCTAGGGGAGATGGATCGGACAAGACAGGGATTATCCGCTCTTTATGGTTCACTAGAAGAACGCTTCGCTTTTAATGCGGCACAGCAACAATCTTTTGTTGAACAATTGAACCAAAAGTGCGAGGAAATCTCTGATTTGAACATCCTGCTCACTGACAAAAATATGGTTTTGGCTGAGTTAAAGGAGACACTTCTTCTCACCCGACAAGAAGTTGTTGATAACTTAGCTACCGACTCTGCACCGTCCACTAGTGCTCCAACAACCAAGTCAGTAGTGCTTTATAAGAATCCGCTTCATAAGAGAAACCCGGTTACCTACGATGATTATATGAGGAATGCCATTAAGCATGTTGATCTTCTTAGGGATATTTTAGACGATCTTTATGCCTTAGATCCCTCAAGTAGCGACTATTATTCGGCTCATGAATATGTTAAGCGAGTTCAATATTGCTTAGCATATTTGCAATACATAGGTACACCAGGTTCGGCACTACTTAATAATAGGCCCATTGCTGTCACTCCATTTAATAAGACTCCAGGAGCGAAACCGTCATTGGCACAATCAAGTAAGGCACATTTAAAATCTGTTGCTAATATTCCCACTTTGCCTTCTACAGGATTAAAAGAGACTACTAAGGCTAAAGGATCGCCACTCAAGAAAGATAAGATCAAGCCCTCCACTAGTAGTGCCACAAAGAAGAAAGTAGAAGTTCACAATAGGAATGCTAGTTCAGTTTTAAATAAAAAGAATCATGTTAAGACTAAAAGCTCTGCGCCTGTGCAGCAGCCTAAACCATTCGTGAATTCTGATTTGAATTGTTGGAATTGTAATGAATGTATGTTTTCCCAACGTCATGATTTGTGTCTGATTGATCACGTTAATGAAATGAATGCTATTAAGAATGGTCTTGAATGGAAGCCAACGGGTAGAACTCGTGCCCAAGTTGGCTGGAAATGGCGTCCCACTGGTAGGACCTTTACATTAGATGGAAAAATGTGCCCTTTAACTAGGAATGCATCCATTGAGGTTAGGTCTGAGCGTCCTTTAGTTAGGAACACTCGCACTCAAGTATGGAAACAGCGCCCTTTAATTAGGTCAGCCCCCACTATGGTGCCTATCAGTGAAGAAATACCTCAGGATTTGAGCCAACTAGAATCTACACCACCTATTAAGAAAAGGAAGGCTAGGAAATCTAAGAAACCTAGAGTTAGCAAATCTAAGATTATTAAATCTATACCTGCTAATAACAAGGAACACTCAGATTCCGATACCTCTACATTGTCTTCGTGTGGTGATATTTTCAGGTGGTCCAAATCATCCTGTGGTATTTGGACTCCGGTTGTTCAAAACATATGACCGGAAATCGCTCGATGCTCCGAAATTTCGTCAGCAAGTTTCTTGGTACGGTTAAATTCGGGAATGATCATATAGCAAAGATTATGGGGTATGGTGAATATCAGATTGGAAACGTGACGATTTCAAGGGTATACTATGTAGAAGGTCTTGGTCATAATTTATTCTCAGTAGGACAGTTTTGTGATTCCAACCTTGAGGTTGCTTTTCGACAACACACTTGTTTCATCCGCAACTTGGAAGGAAAAGATTTGTTGAAGGGATCTCGTGGTGCAAATCTCTATACCTTGTCCTTACAAGACATGATGGCCGCCTCTCCAGTATGTCTTCTCTCTAAAGCATCTAAGACCAAGTCATGGTTATGGCATCGCAGATTATCTCATCTTAACTTTGATGCTATTAATCATCTGGCTAAAAACGATTTAGTTCGTGGTCTTCCAAAGCTTAAATTTCACAAGGACCATTTATGTTCCGCGTGTTCAAGGGGGAAAAGTACCAAGAAATCTTACAAGCCCAAAGCTGAAGACACCAATCAAGAAAAACTTCATCTTTTGCATATGGATCTTTGTGGGCCGATGAGAACTGAAAGTGTGAGCGGTAAGAAATTCATTCTGGTAATTGTGGATGATTTCTCCAGGTTTACATGGGTTAGATTTCTACGTACAAAGGATGAAGCACCGAAGGCTATCATCACTTTTCTGAAATTCATTCAGGTACGTTTGAATACCACTGTCCGCCGTATTCGTACAGACAATGGTACAGAGTTCGTCAACCAGACTCTTCGTGATTATTATGAAGGAGTTGGTATATCACATGAAACATCCGCTGCACGCACTCCACAACAAAACGGTGTCGTTGAAAGACGGAATCGTACACTTATGGAAGCTGCTAGGACCATGCTTATTTATGCGAACGCTCCATTGTTCTTGTGGGCAGAGGCTATTTCTACTGCATGTTTCACCCAAAACCGTTCTATCCTTCGGAAACGCCATGGAAAAACACCTTATGAGCTTTTACATGACCGTAAACCCGATGTTTCATTTTTCCATGTGTTTGGTGCTCTTTGTTATCCAAACATCAATAGTGAGAACTTGGGTAAGCTTCAACCGAAAGCCGATATAGGCATTTTCATTGGTTACTCACCGTCCAAAAGAGCATACCGAATCTATAACCGTCGTCTTGGCAAGATTGTAGAAACTATGGACGCAGATTTCGATGAGCTGACAGCGATGGCTTCTGAGCAACACAGCTCTGAACCCGCGCTTCATGAGATAGGAACCGGTGCTATTAGTTCCGGATTAGTTCCCAACAATCCTACTTCTACATCATTTTCACCACCAACAAGGCCCGAGTGGGATAAACTGTTTCAACCGTTGTTTGATGAATTCTTCGATCCCCCTACTGATGAAGTTCCAGCACCTGTAGTAATTGCTCCAATTCCTGAAGTGGTTGCTCAAGCTAATGAACCTTTATCTAATGCATCTACAATTCACATTGAACCGGATGCACCTTCACCAAGTGATTCTCAAACTTCACCTGAATCGTCACCCCTACTTGTGCCTAATGATGTGGAAGAGGATTCTATTGATCACGACTTGGAATATGCTCACTTGCAAGAGCTTCCTTTCTTTGGTGTAGCGATCCCTAAAAACCCTTCAGCCGCGTCTACCTCAGAAGAAGCTCCTTCTATTGTTCACTCCAGACCACCTAGGATTGAAAACCATAGCACTAAATGGACAAAAGATCACCCAATTAGGAATGTTATTGGAGATCTAGATCGATCAGTCTCTACACGACATCAATTACAAGAGAATGCACTCTATTGTTACTTTGATGCATTTCTCTCTGAAGTTGAACCCAAAAATTGGCAGCAGGCTATGACCCAATCATCTTGGATTGAAGCTATGCAGGAGGAACTAAACGAATTCCAACGACTTGAAGTATGGGAATTGGTTCCTCTCCCTGACAAGGTTAATATCCTTACTTTGTTATGGGTTTATAAGGTTAAACTTGATGAGATGGGTGCGGTATTGAAGAATAAGGCTAGATTGGTCGCTAGAGGATATAAACAAGCCTTGGGTATAGACTTTGAAGAATCTTTTGCTCCCGTGGCTAGATTGGAGGCGATTAGATTATTCCTTGCGTATGCTGCTCATATGAACATGATCGTCTATCAAATGGATGTGAAGACGGCATTTTTGAACGGTGAACTAAGGGAAGAAGTCTATGTTAGGCAGCCGGATGGGTTCGTCAGTTCGGAGTTTCCTAATCATGTGTACAAGCTTAAGAAGGCTCTATATGGGTTGAAACAAGCTCCACGCGCGTGGTATGATCTCCTGTCAACATATCTCATTTCGGAAGGCTTCTCCAAAGGCAAGGTGGACCCCACTCTATTCACTCTCAAGGAAGGCAACGACATGATTCTGGTACAAATTTATGTTGATGATATAATATTTGCTGCCACTAACATAGAATTGTCAAATCGCTTTGAGAAGATAATGTCCACACGCTTTCAGATGTCGATGATGGGAAAAATTTCATTTTTCTTAGGATTACAGATTTCTCAAAATCCCAGAGGCATCTTTATTAATCAATCCAAATATGCTCTAGAATCTCTTAAGAAATATAACTTTGAAAATTGTGACCCCGTGGACACTCCAATGGTGGAGAAATCCAAGTTAGATGAAGATAGGAATGGGACTATTGTCGATCCAAAACTTTACCGTGGGATGATCGGCACCCTTCTATATCTGACTGCTAGCAGGCCTGATTTGCAATTTGCTGTATGCATGTGTGCCCGGTATCAGGCTCGGCCTACCGAAAAGCACCTACATGTTGTGAAACGGATCTTTCGGTATCTAAAAGGAACACTTCATCGTGGTCTATGGTATCCGAAAGATTCCTCTATTGCTTTAATATCATACGCAGATGCCAATCATGCTGGATGTCAAGACACGAGGCGTAGCACTTCTGGATCTGTGCAACTCCTTGGAGATAGATTGATCAGTTGGTCTTCAAAAAGGCAGAAAAGCGCTGCAATATCAAGCACGGAGGCTGAATACATAGCCATGTCCGGTTGTTGTGCTCAAGTCCTTTGGATGAGATCACAATTAACTGACTACGGTTTGGGATTCAACAAAATCCCGATGTATTGTGACAACAAGAGCGCCATTGCCCTTTGCTGCAACTATGTTCAACACTCACGGGCCAAGCACATAGACATTCGCTACCATTTCATTAAGGAGCAGGTGGAGAACGGAGTGATCGAGCTGTATTTTGTCACTACTGAGTACCAGCTGGCGGATATGTTCACCAAAGCATTAGATCGAGGACGAATTGAGTTTTTGATCGATAAGCTTGGCATGAAATCATTCACTCCAGCGACTCTCAAAGAGTTGGCAGAAGAATCAGCTGAATAGTCGTGGTAAACTATTCAGAGTATCCTTTTGTTCGTGATCATGTATATTATCGTAAATATATAAACCACAAAAGAAAAATACAAAAATATAACAACAAAAATCATAAAAAATATAAAACCTAGAAAAACCATAAAAATTATAAAATCAAGAAAAACCAAAAATATTTTTCGTTTTTAAACGGGCATGTCTTTTAGTACGGTAATATTTACGGCCTTAGAAATGTCGATTAATATTGACACGGTGCCATAAATAGAGTCCGTATAAAAGTTGTACATTTTTAAAACATGCCCATTATGGCTTGTAGTTATTTCTGACTGCAACCCGGTTTTCACATTAAAGTCACGTATTTCCTTGGAAAACGTTGGCTCAGAACGGGAATTAATTTTCTCGGGCGTGATTTACAAGCCAAATCATGCAAAGGGATCAAGTTTACTTTATAACTTGGTCTAACACGAATTTGTGTACGTCTCAGTGCATTAATTTGTTAAAATAAGAGAAATCTTATTGACACCACGAATCAAACTTTTTCAAGATATAAATTGAAAATGCTTTCATCAATATTTGACTCTTTAAACAATGACTACAGCTCTTTAAATAGAAAACGGGTCATCGTTTAAGGGGGAGAAAATATTAAAATCATCTTCGTCATTAAATTGATTTTCAAAAGAGATTGTGGAAAATTAAGGGCTAAATGGTAATTGAGTGGTCTTGCTTTAGAATATGACTTGTGTTCGTTCTATGTGATAGGCATTGCTTTTAGATCTTGGAGATATGCTAATTGGATGCGTTACTTAAGTTGTGTGAGATTGTCGAGTTTAGTTTAACTAAGTAAAATTAAGTCGACTAAACTTATCAATGGAAAGGTAAAATGAAATGAAAAAGGTAGAAACTAAAAGGAAAAGAATAGATAAATAGAGGGACTAAAGGTGATATTTAATGAAAAGTCAAAAATTGACCAAAGTCAAAACTAAGCCACCCCGCCTCACTTTCTTTTTACTGTATCTTCATCTACTTTGCCGCCATTGTTGAATAAACACACACAAGAAATCAAATCACTCGTTTAATCCATCTAATTCCATTCATTCGATTAATAAGGTAATTTCATCAATATTTTAACTTCTAATCCACCTTACTTATCATGTAATTCTGTTAACAGTGCTCAATTAATCAGTTTAATCCACTTAGGGTTTATGATTAAATTAGGGTTAATTAACTAGGGATTTGTGGTGGGTTTTGTGCGGATTAGTATGATATAATGTTTAAATGCTTTAGATTGCCTTAGAAATTTACAAACGCGTTTAGAATTAATCTTCTTAGATGTGTTTCTATGTTCCGGATGAACAAGGATAAGAACTTCCGAATGAAAGAAGTTCCGAATGAAGAACTTCCGGATGAAGGAAGTTCCGAATGAAGAACTTCCGGATGAAGGAAGTTCCGAATGAAGAACTTCCGGATGAAGGAAGTTCCGAATGAAGAACTTCCGGATGAAGGAAGTTCCGAATGAAGAACTTCCGGATGAAGGAAGTTCCGAATGAAGAACTTCCGGATGAAGGAAGTTCCGAATGAAGAACTTCCGGATGAAGGAAGTTCCGAATGAAGAACTTCCGGATGAAGGAAGTTCCGAATGAAGACCTTCCGGATGAAGGAAGTTCCGAATGAAGAACTTCCGGATGAAGGAAGTTCCGAATGAAGGAATGTTCCGGATGAGGAAGTTCCGAATGAAGGAATGTTCCGGATGAAGAAGTTCCGAATGAGGAGAAGTTCCGGATGAAGAGTTGTTTGATTATTATTGTTTGCATGCTATATGTACTTATTGTTTTATGTTATGAAATGTGTTATGCTTAGAAGTAAGAATGATATATATCTATATGTTTTTGTGCATTAACCTTTCATGTCTTATCTTAAGCAGATACAATGACTAATCCAACAGTACAAGCAATCCAAGACTCTAGAGAAGCCGATATTGCTAAAGCACGAACCCTTAAGTTTATACCCAACAACTACCGGCTGAAGCAAATCTCAAAATCCACTCACCATGGATTTAAAGTAGCCATTGCGATCCTTGATCAATCCCATTTTAAGAATGCTTTGAGAAGTAGTGCCTCGGTGCCTTATGAGTATATGTATGAATTTTGGGCTACCAAGGAAATCACTTCAAACAAGATCACCTTCACCATCGACAACAAGCAGCAGACACTCACAGTTTCAGACTTCCGTAAGATTCTTGGTATACGGGATACACCCAAAGGCATGTCATTCTCGAGGGATCCTACTAAAGATGAACTCGTAGAGTTATTTGACGCTCTTGGATGTCCGGATATACGAGTTGCGTCTGAGTTTACCACTGCTAAAGTAGGACAACCTTGGAGAGCATTGATGGGTATTCTCAGTAGATGTCTTACACCAAAAATAAGTGGCCATGATGCTTTGCGCAGTCCTATAATAAACCTCTTCTATGGCATGTACAAAGCTGCAAATTCAGATTATGCTTTGTTGATATGGGAAGAATTCACCTTTCAACTCTTCTATAACAAGAAGCTGAAGACAAATTTCTTTCCTTATCCAAGGTTTATCAAGCTTATCATTAATTATTTTATGAAAAATGATGCTACTATTGATAGGCGTGCAGCAAGTCGTTATCACACTGAAGAAGCTGATGATACTGTGGATCTGAGGCATGAAGGACCGTCTATTGGTGTGATTCCGGGTCCTATTCCTGATTACCTTATGTCTGAGAAAATCAAAGGTTCTGCTGATTACAAGCTACTGCAGATAGAAATCAAGAAGCTGAAAGCAAACCTTCAGACTGGAGAAGACTCGTCTACAACGGTTAAGAGTAAAGGTAAACGCAAACAACCAGCTACGTTACCTGAACCCGAAACCAAGAAGAAGAAGACAGAGGGTAAGAAGGGAAAGGGTAAGGCTGATGAGATGCGTCTACGTGACGAAGAAGACGTTGTTGATCATACTCTTGATAAAACTGAGAAACAAATGATGAAGATAGCTATTCAAAGGAGTAGGAAAGATACTGGCGGTAGTGGTTCAGGTGCAAGGGTAGATGTTGAGGATGAGTACGTGGAACCAGATGATGTTGATGAGTTTGGGTCACCTGAACATTATTCCACTTCGAAGGAGCCATCAATCCCTATTTCAGCAAGTGTGGAAAAGGAGTCTGTTGCTCCTACGATCATGGTGTCAACCCAACCTTTAGCAACTCAACCTCCACCAATACAACCCTTACCAACCAGACCGGCTTCAACACCATTTCTTCCACCACCTATAATTCCCATCCTCAGTACCGCAGTAACAACCGAGGCTCTCCAATCAACCCAGAGCAGCTCTGCAACATCTACAATGGCTGCATTGGTGATGGCCGAACTGTTGGATAAACATGTGGATACTCACAAACGAGAAATGGATGAACTTCGCCAAGAGTTACAAAGACGAGCTCAAAGTGAAGAAGCATCTAGGAAAGCTCAAGAGGAGATGATTGCTAGGTTCGCTGCAGATATGGAGTTGACTCGAAAAGCACATGCAGAAGAACTAGCTCGGGTTAAGCAGGCTGAGGCTGATAAGCATGCTGCACGTATCACCAGACTTCAAGCGATGAGGGATAAATACAAAGAGCAAAAAGAAGCACTTGAAGCCTCTGTGAAAGAAAGAGTGCAAGAATCCGTTGAATCCATTGTGCCTAAACTGCGTGATGAATTGAAGACGCTAGCAGCTGATAACTTGTTGATCAAGTCATCCAATCCTTCAGAATCCGCCTACAAGATTGCTTATGACTTGACGGATTTTGAATTGAAGAAGATCCTTAAGGCTCGTATGGTGGAACTTGGATCGTTTGATAAGTCTAGGATTCAACGGGCTCTATACAAATCCCTGAATGATGCTATCATGGAGGATGATAGGTTATTCAAAACGTTTGGAAGTGTGGTACCTTATCACATTCTACCTGAAGAAGAAAGGGAAGAAAGTGAGCAGGAAGAGGGTACTGGTGAAGAGGAAGAGGAAGAAGAAGGAGAAGAAGAGGAAAAGGATGACGATGATGGTGATGATGAGGATAAGGATGAGGATGATGATGACGAGGATGAGGATGATGATGATGGCGATGATGGTGGTGATGGGAATGAGGAGAGTGCTAGGGGTAGTAACGGGGATGACAATCAGGATGATGATGGGGGGTGAACAGCCTAAAGAGGGAGACAAGGTTACCAGTTCCAAGAAAACTGCTAAGACTGGAACCAAGTCCAAGAAAGATGCATCGCAGAAGGACAAATCAACATCATCGGAATCAAGACGAACTAAGTGGCGCCACGATGTGAATGCCACTACAGCGTCATCGGTTCCCGGTACCTCTATCGCTGTATCTTTGCCTATTACCACTAACCCCATTAGTTCTGTTGTTGTTGCTCCTGTGATTGCAGAATCAGTAACGGAACCCGAAGCTACACAACACTCACCAGTTCACGACACTGCCGAAATGCCTGAAACTGAACCAACAGATGTTCGCACTTCTACTCCTCTACAATAAGCACAACAATCTACGGTTCCTGAACCAAGCACACGAGACTGGGCAGACACGTTGGAGATAGACGAGACTGTACCACCACAGGCTTGGATCACGGCAGCAGCACAATATGATCCGATCACAGACGCTGACAAAGATGTGTTGTATCTCCGTATCCGAAGTCCGATTGACTTATGTGCATTTTTTGCTCATGAGTATAAGACTTCGGTTACTCCATCCTTGGTGAAGAAAGCGCTGAAAGATAAGAGACTTCGTGCCAAAACTCGGTTAACCCGAATGGAGTTCGAGTATTATGCCGATGAGATCCTGAAGGCTCTGAATACCGTTCAACGGCCAGGACTTCATGAATCAGAAAGAGATCCACCTCCAATGGATCCTTCTCAAGATAATCAGATTGCTCTTGACTTCTTCGTCACCAATGATCTTGTGTATCTACTGAAGGGGTCATCAAAGTACGCAACCTCCCTGACCTTGCTGAAAGCTGCCAACTGGGGGACAATACCCTTTATCGAGGAAAAGGTAAACCGACTCTGGGTCCCAAAAATAAATCGTAATTATGATATGTATGCTGTCATAGGTGCATCTCATTGGGACGAACGAGTCCGAAGGGCGTACAGGGGTTGCTGCCTAGTCAATTCTGGAAGTATCGTTAGATCCGATATCCGCATCTCCAGCATTTTAGGGTTGAAATCTGAAGCCAAGAACGGCTATTATCATGTGACGGAGATTCGCTTGAAAAGGGAGGATGACAGGGAATACAAAATCCAGCAGGGAGATTTTTCCATCATTCGCCTTGAGGATATCGAAGATATGCTGCTTCTGATGACCCGAGATCAACTCACACATATTCCTCGTGAAGACCTCATTGCTTTGAATACAGCACTTCGTATGTTCACACGAAGCGTTGTCATCAAGTCACGAGTTGAAGATCTTCAGTTGGGAGTCGAAAGCTATCAAAGGAAGCTTAACCTAACCCGTCCAGTGAATCAAGTGCTACCTCAACATGTAGAAAGATGTCCCTATACCGGCATTTCTGTCCCGAATTACGGCATTTTCTACTTGAACAGTCGAGGTTTGATGAAGTTTATGAGGGTGGGTGAGCTCCATAAGTACAGTGATGGGACTCTTCTACAAGTCAGAGGAAAATTGGAGCATCTGAACTCGGGTGGGACATTGCCAGAGATGACGGAGGATTGGCATCCGGGTTACCGGCAGATGGCGAAGTACGTGATCAAGAAGATTGATCAAAAGCTCCGTGAACGTAGATTGATGAGGAGCTTGGAAAGATTCGTTGGTGGAAGACCGTATTTAGTGCACCACAAGCTACTGCAACGATCCATCTAATGGGTCGTACATTTCAGGTCCACTTTATATTGGTTTTCAATTGTGAATATGTATATTTGTGAATAATGTGCTTTAATGGCTTGATGTAGTGTTAAGGTATGATAATTTTTCAAGAATTTCTCACGAGATTCTAAATCTTTCAAAATATATCATACTAAAGCACTACAACTATCCCTTATTAACTTAAGGGGGAGCAATAACTTGTTCTATGGCCAAACATCGATTTCATTTTTTACCCAAAGACCGGTTAATCCATTCAATATCCCAAATATTAATGGTTAACATTTTGGATAAGGGGAGAAAATGGGATTAAGGAGACGTAAGTGATACTTGGCTAAAAGATGAAAAAGACTTAACGATTATCCTACTTAATATGTGTAAAGCACGTGTTAAGGGGGAGCGTTTTTGATGAACAAAACACCTAAGGTACAAAACTTTTGATTTCAATATCACAAGTACTTTAGGTGATTTTCAATGATTTTTCATGGTGGCAATTCCTTCCCAAAACACGCTTAATTCACGACGGATGTGGTGACAAAAGGGTGGTAGGAATAGGTTTAGTCCAATGATTCATCAGAGCCGATGGAATCTTCCCAAGGACAATTCCCTAGATAGAATTAGAAGTCCTAGGAAAGATGGAGAAAGAATGTGAACGTAGCTGAATGCCGACCAAGTACTTAAGCTAGCACTGGAACAATCACAACAAGGTGCTAGTGATGACGTATTGGTAAGCATTGAAGGGGTTGAAGAATGAAAAAGAAATGTAAAGATAAAGGGTGTAAAGAAAGAAGCCCTCCTTACAACTTTAGGCAGAAACCGGGTCAATACATATGCTATTGAGGTCATTTTTGCTAATGATTCTCGGTATTGAAGAAAGACATCATGGACCCAGTGATGCAATGCACAACCCTTCCCAGCTAACTCAAATATCTCTCAAAAGGTATTTGTTTTAATCACACGAAGATCAACACGTTATCTATTGGTTTATTCACTCCGAATAGACTGGTATTGAAAAGGTGGCACTCCTCTCCAGCCATCGCTCACTAAATCAAAACGCACAATCGAGTCTAGAGCCAAGAGATCATCAAAAGTCTCATTAGGACACTTTCCATTTATTCCTTGCTTTCTCACACACTGTGAAAAGTAAGAGATTTTCATGAGTCCTACGCAGTATTCCTATAATATTGCAAGAACATCCGAGTAATACGCAAGTATTACAATGAAGATGGAAATCCTGCTTGAGCCAACATCAAACAAGCTCATGGTAGGTTACACGTGCGGTTCTTTTAGAACCAATCTTGTGAAAAACTGGAAGGTAACAGTGGTTTAATTCTTAATTGAACTTAAACTCGTTCCAGGCATCTTCGCATTATCATATGATCTTGCCAGAACACTCAGAGTGACTCTTTATTGACCACAGTGACGAGTGGAAATCCTTCTAGTGTTAACATCAAACAGCACTTGGTAGGTGACGTGCAAGATTCTTTATGAATTGAGCTTGTGACAACTGGAAAGCAACGATGGTGAAAATCTTAATTGAAATTCACTTGTTCCAGGTTTCATGAATTGACGGCTTCAAATCACAAGGATAATTTATCCAAGTGATTCACTCTTTATGTTCGCAGTCAGCTTTGGACGGTCGAATAAAGAGAACGGGTTTACCCGCGAAATCCTGTCAGGAAGTTACTTAATTGAAACTATCCGTCACGGGTACGATATCTAATATCGTCCAACGGTCTTCACCGACCGGAGGTAAAATGCTACCGAATTAGAATAAAATGTTCAAAGCCATTTTATTCGTGTCGTTGCTGTGTACCTGTTAAAGACGGTGGCGTTGCTGAGTACCTGTTGAAGACGGTGGCGTTGCTGTGTACCAGTGAAGACGGTGGTGTTGCGGTGTACCTGTAGAAGTCGTTCCCACATGCTTATGTTTTTCTGCATCAAAGTTTAGCAAAAATTCAAGAAAGGACAAGATAAAGTCTTCCGCTGTACCAAACTCTGAAACTTTCGAGAATTCAACAAAAAAGACATAAGTGTGTGGAACATGGAGTCACGAGAAGGCAAATTCACAAGAGAGGCAAAGATCGCACGTGAAAGGCCAAAGAACAATGCTCTCAAGCCAAAGCCAAAAAGATCAAACCAACATATTCACAACAAAAGAAAGAAAAGAAGAAAAGACTACGAGCTAAAGAACGAAGACTTAGTATAGTATGCTAGGTTTAGAATTTTGTAACGTGGAGTGACCTCCCTTAGGGGGAGATTGTTAGAAATACGTTTTTACGTATATTAGAAGTATCGGTCACTCCACAATAGTATTAATGTTGTAATAGCTCGTAGTTAACAAATAGTTAATAGTTGCTTATTAAGTTAAGTAAGAACCGGTCCATGGGCTTGTCATGGACCGGCCCAAGCCCATGTAGCTTGGAAGTATAAATACCCCTTTCCACCATGGAAAGGGGTTGGTTGTTGTCATTTTCTAGTTTCCATTTAATAAAATAACACATAGTTTCTCTCACTTTCTCTCTCTAACTTTCTCTCTCTAGAAATCATCAACCCCCTTCATAGATTCATAGGTTATCAATATTCTACAGAATCTATATTGACTCTTCAAAAAAAAATTAAGAGTCCTTTTAAGACTTTGGGTTTTATCAAAAAGAAAGTGCAAATGTGTTTTGACAAATGTTTTCACAAAGGATTTTTAAGGTATTATTCCCTTATACCCAGAACATTTAACTAAACTCCTGTTTAGGGGTAAATGTTCGTGTATACCTCAAGACAACCTAAGAGGGATTGAGGAAACCGTTTAAAACAAGATTTAAAACGACAATGTTTGCTTTTCAACTAAGAAAATTCTGACCAAAGTATAACCAAAGATTTTTCTAACATTTACGAATCTCACTAATTATTTTCGATAAATCGGCAAAAATCGTGTTAATTAAATTCAAATTTGTTTTGAACATTTTATTATAATTGGTCGAACTAAGATATTTAAACTTTTAACGTTTACGTTTCATAAAAACTTAATATTTATAGTTAATTTACGTGTAATAATTATCGACGCTTTAAACGTCGGATTGAGAAAAACTTATAAAAATAATAGTTGAGACGAAACTAAAACTTAGAAAATGTGAAGAAAGAAAATTTTAATGAATATGATCATGATATTTATTTCATCAAGGAAGATGAATGTAGATACTGACACATAATATAAAAAGGATAAAGAATCAATTAGGATGTGTTCCTTAATAATGAATGAGGAAAATAAATTGCCGAACAATTTAAAAATAACTAATGTTTGTAAGAAGGATAATATAGATAAAAAAAGGGGTACGCGGCTAATGTGAACCATTAGAATTGAGAAGCTGATGGCGTTAAATGTATAAAAGGCCACTTGTGGTTGTCTTAATATTAAGATGTAGTCATGTTGGAATCTCGTAAGTATAAGTATTCTATTCCTGTCATTTCTGATTTAATGTATTTTTTCTGAAGAAGTTGTACTAATGGCAAATTATGAAGGCAGACATCGCCTCATACATTAGTAAACGTCTAACTATTAAAAAGGTCATCATCTGAATTTGATACGATTTAGATCATCGTCGACAGACTGACCAAATCTGCTAATATCATTCTTGTTAATGATAGATTCTTGATGAAGAAATTGACTCTTTTGTATTTAAAGGAGTTGTGTAAACATGGTGTGCCTGTATCGATCATCTCTATCAAGATCCTCGCTTCGCATCGAATTTCTAGAGATTTGCTCAGAAGTCATTGAGAACGAATCTTGATGAGAGTACTGTGTACCACCCCAATCGAAGGGACGAGGTAAAGTAACGATACAAAATACTATAAGTGATGTTTTATGTTTGAATTATTGACCTTTGGTAATAAACCGTGTAATCGCTTTCTTTTGGAAAAATTATCATTGATAATTATCGTATTAGGATCGAGATCGAATCTTGTGAGGATATATATTAGAGCATCTGTAAGCAGGAATTGGGATGAAGACACCCGACATACACCCATTGTGAGTTGGACATGTCTTTTAGGTTTAAGGTTTCCTATGATGGCGAACCTAACCTTACAAAATACTCGACCCGCGAGACCTGAAATGATTGTTGAAATTAGGATCTGATTATTGACTGCCGGAAGTGGGCAGGAAGTTATGTGAATATGAAATGTAGATCTTGAAGTGCCAGATGGGTAGCGAAGTTATGCCACAAATTTTAGCCATGGAAAAATGAATTGATGGTCTGAAAGATCATGGGATATAAGTCCCCGTTGTATGGGACCATTGAGATGATGTAAAAGATTGGTTTGAAAGGCATATAAGCTGGATCTCCCCTAGGACTTCAAGGGCTGCGTGAATTATGTTTCGTATATCGAACTTGATAAAATGCCTATCAAGTGAAAATCTGACTATTCCTTAATGAAGTTTAGATCGGCGAAAAGTTGCATTCATCAAAAACCCGTGAACATCATGGATAGAGAAAGTAAGTCAACATTAAGCCTGATCTTATTCCCATAGTTATGTTTGATGAAACTCGCGTATTGTAATGGATTACACTTGTCAGAAAAGACCGAATGTGGAGGAAATACCCACATGGCTTTAACTCTATAAGAAGCGAGTAGTAAGATAAGATGATCTTTGAGGACAAAGATCCTGTTTAGGGGTAAATGCTGTGACAATCCGTCAATTTATGGTTGATATTTTATTCTCAAGTATTATTTAAAAACATTATTTTTAATGTTATACTATGAACTCACTTATTTTTGGGAAGAAATTTGGATTTACGTCTTGAAGTAGCATCGACTACGTCTAAACCGGAGGATTCTACGTTACGTGCTCACGTTTACATACACCGTTTTGGTGACAGTCCGACATTTCAGGAAATAAATTTATCCGTGAATATTATTTTGGGATTTTAATTTTGAGTTGGTTCATAAACTCACAAATTTACCAGAAGAGATTAGGACTTACGATTTTAATTTAACGTCCTTTACGACTAAACCGAAAACCTTAGGATTACGTATTTACGTTTTTGAACTCCGTTTTTGATGAGACATGTGACAATCCGTCAATTTATGGTTGATATTTTATTCTCAATTATTATTTAAAAACATTATTTTAAATGTTATATTATGAACTCCCTTATTTTTTGGAAGAAATTTGGATTTACGACTCGAAGTAGCATCGACTAAGTCTGAATCGGAGGATTCTACGTTACGTGCCTACGTTTACATACACCGTTTTTGGTGACAGTCCGACATTTCAGGAAATAAATTTATCCGTGAATATTATTTTGGAATTTTAATTTTGAGTTGGTTCATAAACTCACAAATTTACGAGAAGAGATTAGGACTTGCGATTTTAATTTAACGTCCTTTACGACTAAACCGGAAACCTTAGGTTTACGTATTTACGTTTTCGAACTCCGTTTTTGATGAGACAATTTTTATTAGATTTGTTTCGTGCCGTTGATTCATAATTTATAAAAACGTTTTTCGTAAAACGACCCGAGGGCACGCAAATCGAGAAAACTAGAATCGAGGAGTACCCGTAAATTAGTGGGATGAGACAAGATAAATCTTGCCCCACCCCACTATATGGATGGCAACATTAAGCCAACACATCTCATGATGTGTCAAGTTGTAGCTACTAAGCTAACACTTGTTGCTTAGTGCTTAACTTGTAAGCAACTACATCACAAAACCACTAACTCTAAACCATTCTCCATTTCCAACCATGCAAACCACCACAACTTTCTCTCTTTCCTCCCCAAAATTCTGTCCCATATTCATCAATAAAAACTCTCATTTGATCAACTTTAACCATGAAATCATGTGTTATTCACACATATGATGAAGCCCTTTTAAAGCTCTATAGATTGATGGCGATTTTAACATCTAGAAAGATGTTTTTAAAGGAGTCAAGGGATGATTTTCCACAAGATTATTCATGAAGATAGGTGATCTTGAAGTTGATAATGGTATATGACAAGTTTTGCCATCAAAATCCAAGCCGTGTTCATCAACCTCACATTTTCATCACTATGGTGGTATAAGGATCATTCTTCCCATCCTTCTTTTTATTTTGATTATGTAATCATGTATTTTATTTTCTATTGTATATGTATATGATGAATATATGATGATAAAAGTATTGTGTGGTGATTTGGTGTTGATAAACATGGGTAAAAAGATGAAAAACTATATGTAAAAATGGTTAATCTTGCTTAATTTAGTAGGCTGTATAAAAACAGTAAATAACCATATGATGGACTAATAAAATGGTATAGATGAATTTATATACAGTGAGTATTGAGACTTGTACACATGTGAGAGTTGACCATGCAATGGATTCATTAAAATGAGTGAGATATGATCAAAACAAGTTTAGAGTGCAAACCTGAGTACACTGTTTTGGACGAATTTTATAAAATACTTAGATGTTAATTCATCAGTATCTATAAATAAATAAAATGAAGCACATATCATTTAGTTTAGGCCATAAAAATTTGGGCTTCTATCTCCATATAGAACTCTAGATATGGCTGTTTTGGTGAACATGAAACCAAAAATCAGATTTTGAAGAATTAATGTTTAATAGTATTATATAAGCACTCAAACTATTATAGTATAAAATGTGAATTAAAACCCACTAACTTATAAATTTCATTCATATAAATATGTATAAGTTTAAATAAATGGACACTTTATAAAAATGGTAGTTGAATAAGATTTATAAGTATAAAAACTATAAACATGATTTTTACGACTTTTTCGGCTATTACCGTAAAATTAACGTTTTTCGCCAATTAAAACTTAGACGATCAAACCTGTCTAATGTAAAGTTTTTAAAAGTCATATACTGATATATAAGTACCTAATATAAGTAAAAACCAATAAAACCCGAACTACAGGACATACGGACATTAACGAGCTAAGTTAGCATATTGGACTAACAATTTAACTAAATAAGTTAAACACTTATAAAAATTACTTATTGGGCTTAACCCATTTGGGCTAAACACGGAAAGTATAAATACTGATAATACAAGTATAAAGTGGATCAATACAATTTAATGAACTTATATTAGGCTTATTGGACCTAAAACACGTAAATAGGTAAAACTAGTAAACTAATATAAAAGTTGTCAACACATAACACAAAAATGAGTGAATGAGAATATATAAACCCACTTGATCATCATCATATGTATAAAGTCATCATATATATACATAATTGTTATTTTGATAAAGTCATTGGACAAAAGTCTAAGACGAATATTATTTGTCTAGGTTTCCGTGATTGAAGCACGTACCGTACATCCGAATTACCGATAACCCGCTTTCCCACATCAACGTGAGTTCATAGCCTCGCACTCTTTTAAATGTTTTTATGAAATGTTTTATAAACCCGCGAGGGAGATAACATGTTAGTTTTGATAAAATAGGACACCATTTGTCCCGATTGTTTGTTTATTGATTTGGACCCGAATGATTGTATGACCCGATGAATGATTAAATGACCCGATAGATGAAATGAAATGGATTATTAAAGTTAGGTTATGTCACTAAAAGTCCCATTAGCATGAATTGTGAACTATCGGGATTTGGTAGACGCTTATGCATATAATAGTACTATTTGGGGACGATCACCCCAGTTCGCGCCTTGACGGTTGATCCCCGTCGTGCCACATTGATTGGTAAGCGAATTTATGTATGAGAAGATTTCCATAGCGTGATTATTGTGACGACACGCTAACTTAGATGGGCAAATTGAGTTTCGGGCTAGCTACCCGTTGTTGGTTATAGTAAGGTAACAATGTCATGCGGCTTATAATAATCCAATTAACGAAATACTGCTTTATGCATTGAATTACGATATATTGCCTGACTAGCAATACAGGGTCTTATCATTTATATTATGTTCGTGTTTTGGTTTTATAAAACCATATTCATATGACGGTTTTTATTTAATCTACACAACGTTATAAAACGTATTGTATGATGTTTTTAACGATAATGGTTCGTATAATGATTTTGAAGGCGAAAGCCTATATTATGATTTGATAAGGATTTGTATAAATGACTTTGGCTATTTTATGGCCTATTACAATGATTTGTACAAAATGATTTTCGGTAATAATTTTATACCGATGTTATATTGATGGATTTTATTAAACTCTATGAATTCACTCGGCGTTATCGCTGACCTTTTCTTTTAACCTGTTTTATCTCAGGTACTTGAAGGTAATTCTCGGGAAGACAACAAGAATTCATGGCCCGCACTTAAATAATAATTTCCATTCAAATGCTTTGTAAAACTTGTATGATACAATGACTTGGGACCTATGTAAACTTGATATTTATGAATGGAAATGCTTTATTATTAAACGACGTGATTTTTAAGCGTTGTCTATGATGTGAGTAATGTGCTATCCCGTAACACCAACGAGTCTTCCGCTGTATTAAATTGTGTAAATTTGGGGGTGTTACAAGACAATTTTTATTAGATTCGTTTTGTGCCGTTGATTCATAATTTATAAAAACGTTTTTCGTAAAACGACCCGAGGGCACGCAAATCGAGGAAACTATAATCGAGTAGTACCCGTAAATAAATGGGGATGAGACAAGATAACACTTGTCCCATCTCCCACTCATAACCGGCCAAAGCTTAAGCTACACACCTTTGAGGTGTCAACTTAACATTACAAGTTGAGACACTTGTCTCAACTTTCTCTCAAACTAGCTACAACTCAAAAACCACTCACACCAAACTAACCACTTCATTTTCACTCATGCAAACCACCATTTTTCTCCCTCTCCTCTCCTTGTCCATCCATAACCATCACCAAATCACCATATTTATCAAATTTTAACCACAAACATAAGATATAATCAACATGTGATGATGTCCTTTGGAAGACTTGTTGATTGGAGGTGATTTTAACAACTAGTAAGGAGTTTCCATGGAGATCAATGGCTGATTTTGGAGAAGTATACAACTATTTGGTGATCCTAGAAGTGGTGTTGATATCTCATAAGATTGGTTACCCAAAACCAAGTCTTGTTCTGTGACAATCCGTCAATTTATGGTTGATATTTTATTCTCGCTATTTATTTGAAAACATTATTTTAATGTTACAATATGAACTTACTTATTTTTGGGAAGTAATTTGGATTTACGTCTTGAAGTAGCGTCGACTACGTCTAAACCGGAGGATTCTACGTTACGTGCTTACGTTTACATGCACCGTCTTTGGTGACAGTCCGGCATTTCAGAAAATAAATTTGTCCATGAATATTATTTTGGAGTTTTAAATTTGAGTTGGTTCATAAACTCACAAATTTACAAGAAGAGGTTAGGACTTAAGATTTTATTTTAACGTCCTTTACGACTAAGCCGGAAACCCTAGGATTACGTATTTACGTTTTCGAACTCCGTTTTTGATGAGACAATTTTTAGTAGATTCTTTTTGTGCCGTTGATTCATAATTTATAAAAACATTTTTCGTGAAACGACCCGAGGGCACGCAAATCGAGGAAACTAGAATCGAGGAACACCCGTAAATTAGTGAGGTGGGATAAAATACATTATCCCACCCCACTAGCACACATGGGACGGCCAAACTATTGCCTCAACACATGAGGTGTTAAGTTTTAAGCTAACTAGCAACACTTGTTGCTAAAGCTTACCTTGTAAGCTACAAACACATCAAAACCAACAAGCAAAACCATTCACTTCATTTCCTACATGCAAAAACCACCATTTTCTATCTTCCTCCTCCATTGTTGCCGTCCCATCTCACCCTCAAAACACCCCATTCATACAATTTTTAACCACAAACATATGTTATAACTTACATATGTTAATCTCCATTCAAAAAGAGGAAGATTGGTGCAAGTTTTAACATCCAAGGAGGAGTTTCTATGGAGTATTAGGGCTGATTTTCCACAAGGTGATCATGAAGAATGGTGGTCTTGAAGATGGTCTTGGTTCATCACAAGTTTCTCCATCAAAATCTATGTCCAAATCACAACCTACATCAACTTGGTGGTATAAAGATTGTCCTCCTCATCCTCTTGTTATTTTTGATTATGTAAACTTGTATTTATTTTACTTATGTATATTTATATGATGATGAATGATGATTAAAAATATTGTGTGGGGATTTGGTGTTGATAAACATGCTTAAAAAGATGAAAGACTATAAGAAACAAGGTTAAAATCTTGTTTAAATTTGTTGGCTGTATAAAACAGTAAAGAATAAAATGATGAACTGATAAAATGGCATAGATTAATGGATTTACATTAAGCTATGGGTCTTTAACACATGTGAGAGTTGGCCATGCAATAGAATCATTGTAATGAGTGGGATATGATCAAAACAAGTTTAGGGTACAAATCTGAGTTTACTGTTTTGGACGATTTTTAAAAAATACTTGGAGGATTATTCAACAGTAGCTATAGAAGAGTTAAATGGAGAAAATATCATGTAGTTTATGTGATAAATATTTGAGCTTCTATCTCCATATAGAACTCTAGATATGGCAGTTTTGGTGAAGATGAAAATAAAAATCAGATTTTGGAAATTGAAGTATAATACTATTATATAAGTACTCAAAATTATATAGTATAAAATGTGAATAAAAACCCACTAACTCATATAATAAATTTATATAAGTATGTACAATGGTAAATAAGTAGACATTTTATAAAAATGGTAACTTGTTAAGTTTTATAAGTTATAAAACTATAAACATGATTTTTACAACTTTTTCGGCTATTACCGTAAAATTAACGTTTTTGCTAAATAAAACTTAGACGGTTGGACCCGTCTAATGTAAACTTTATAAAACTCATATACTGATATATAAACATATATAACAAGTAAAAACCGATAAAACCCGAACTAAATAACATACGGACATTAACGGGCTATTTAACATTATTGGACTAATAATTGGACTAAATAAGTTAAACTCTTATAAAAAAAAGATCTTATTGGGCTTAACCCATTTAGGCCCAACTTGTAAACTGTAGATACTGATAATATAAGTATAACATGGATTAATACAAGTTAAAGAACTTATAATAAGTTTATTGGACTTAAAATACGTAAATAGGTAAAACTAGAAAACTAGTATAAAAGTTATCGACACATAACACAAAAATGAGTAAATGAGAATATGTAAACCCACTTGATCATCATATATATATAATCATCATATGTATACATAATTGTTATTTTTATAAAGTCATTGGACATGAGTCTAAGACGAAGTATTATTTGTCTAGGTTTCAGTGATTGAAGCACGTACCGTACATCTGAATCGCCGATAACCGCCTTCCCACATCAACGTGAGTTCATAGCCTCGCACTCTTTTAAATGTTTTTATAAAATGTTTTATAAACCCGCGAGGGAGATAACATGTTAGTTTTTATAAAATAGGAAACCATTTGTCCCGATTGTTTGTTTATTGATTTGGACCCGTATGATTGAATCACCCGATTGTATGACCCGATAAATGATTAAAGGACCCGATAGATGAAATAAAATGGATTATTAAAGTTAGGTTATGTCACTAAAAGTCCCATTAGCATGAATTGTGAACTACCGAGATTTGGTAGACGCTTATGCATATAATAGTACTATTTGGGGACGATCACCCCAGTTCGCGCCTTGACGGTTGATCCCCGTCGTGCCACATTGATTGGTAAGCGAATTTATGTATGAGAAGATTTCCATAGCGTGACCTTTGTGACGACACGCTAATTTAGATGAGCAAATTGAGTATCAGGTTAGCTACCCGTTGTTTGTTGTAGTAAGGTAACAATGTCATGCGGCTTATAATAATCCGACTAACGAAATACTACTAGACGCACCGAATTACGATGTATTGCCTGACTAGCAATACAGGGTCATACTATTGATATTATGTTCGTGTTTTGGTTTTCATAACCATATTCATATAACGGTTTTTATTTTCATACAACGTCATAAGACGTATTGTATGATGTTTTTAACGACAATGGTTTGTATAATGATTTTGAAGGCGAAAGCCTATATTATGATTTTGATAAGGATTTGTATAAAATGACTTTGGCTATTTTGTGGCCTATTAAAATGATTTGTATAAAATGATTTTCGGTAATAATTTTATACCGATGTTATATTGATGGTTTATTAAAACTCTATGAATTCACTCGGCGTTATCGCTGACCTTTTCTTTTAACATGTTTTATCCCAGGTACTTGAAGGTAATTCTCGGGAAGACAACAAGAATTCATGGCCCGCACTTAAATTATAATTTCCATTCAAATGTTTTGTAAAACCTTTATTAAATACAATGACTTGGGACCTATGTAACTTTGATATTTATGAATGGAAATGCTTTATTAATAAACGACGCGATTTTTATGCGTTGTCTATGATGTGAGTAATGTGATATCCCGTAACACCAACTAGTCTTCCGCTGTATTGAGTTGTATAAAATTTGGGGGTGTTACAGTTTGGTATCAGAGCTCTCGTTATAGAGAACGAAAGATTTTTAAAACTAAGGTTTTGAATAAAACATTTCAAAATCTTTTAACTATAAACATTTTTCTAAAAAAAGTCTAAAAATCTTTTGACTATAACGGTGCCGAAGAATTCCCGAGTTACCAACAAGGCCAGACTGAGAAGTGTTATTTTAATATATACTAGCTCATAGCCCGTGTTCAACACGGGTGGTAAAACGTGTTTAACTTGGGCATAATAGGTAAATTTTGTTTTTAGAAAAAAGTTTTACTTCACTCTAGCATAATAAGAGTAACAAATAAATGGATGGATAGAAAAATGAAACCATACTTAGAATTTGAAAATCCTGAAAGATGAGGGTCGGTTAATTATAAGAAAACACTTTTATTGACATATGACATCTTAAACAATGAGTTTGAACAAATGCATCTCCTCAGTCACAATATAGTAACTATACAGTACATAACATACATAGTGACAGAGATATTAAGTGATTGAGCACAACTACAAAACTCTATAGTGACCATAGACACAACCATTGATTCTTCTCATAACTCGAGCAAAGATAATGTTAGCCCAATGTAGCTAGTTGCAAAGATAATGTTAGCCCAATGTAGCTAGTTGACTGTACACTCAACACATCTTATTCACATTTTATTCTCTATATTGTATAAATTCAGTTTCAAGATTCTAGCCAAAGCCCAGTATTGCAATCTTTAACATTCTCAAGCCCATCTGTATAATTGACCATTAAAAGGCTTCCAGCCAAAAGCCAATATTGCAAAATTCATTTTGATACCTTAATTATTAACATAGCTAAGCGTTTAACTTTTTCTTTGAAATGCAATATGTATAACCAACAAAAACAACAATACAAACAAAGGTCTCCACTTAACCTTTAACTTAAACAAACAAAGATAAACTTCAGAGCTATTAAATAGCCACAAAACATGAAAGGTTAAACTATCCACAAAATTATAGAGCATATTAATATATAAAAGTATCGTGTCAAAACTAATCAATTACAAAAGTATTTTTGTAGGAGTTTGAGATCCAAATGTTTCTAAACTTTTCATTACAGGCTCTAATTCAACACAATGAGAATCAGAAAAACTTGAACACTATATGCAGTCCATCGAAAGATATGTTCCTATAATCGCATTTTTTAACACCTGGAATGACAAATGAATGAAAGACCAATATTAATAGATAGGAAGTTAAGATCAATAATAGCATGATAATAAGTTGCTTAAACACTATACCATAAATCTATAATGAATCTTGAAAAAAAAAATCTCACCACATATGTTGTAAGCAGTATGTATGTAATATGGTCACTCTATTACTAAGCAAAAGAGAAACTCTTCCAAGACCCAAGTCTAAGGAGTCCGTAATGTTCCTGAAATTGAGAAACAAAAAAAAAAAAACTCATATCAGGAGTACTTGAATGAATGATTTAGCATAATAGGATACTGAAACTACTAAACTAATTTAATAATTGTAGATAATTATATTATCTTTGATTTTCACAATCACTTGACTTGCACAAGAAAGATGACAAAAATAAAAAATAAACCAAATACACAAAGTGATTGTGAAACGAAGATATGCCTACACAAAGTAAAGCTTTTATAGCAGAAATCTTACATTATTACCATAGGTAGATCCATGTTAGAGAAGTTTTTTCTTCCTTGGATCTTTGAAACTGGTATTTTCATCCATAAAGATCAATGAAGATGACCATAAATATAGGGCTTTTAATAAATCTTTGATTTTGAATTCTCGAATTAAGAGAAAGAAAAAGTGAAAGCATGGGTATTGTGGCTTTTAATAAACCTGTAGTTTTCTAAACAAAAAGTCAAAAAGATAGTCACGGGTTATGAAGCAAAAAATAATAAATCTGATTTTAATTTTTTTAAATTGTTACTTGGATAATGACGTAAGCAATTTGAAAGTAAATATCCTAGATAATCGACACGTAGGCGAAAGTACAAAAAAGTGACGTTATACAAAACTCCTTTTTAATACAATTTATAGATATATATATATATATATATATATATATATATATATATATATATATATATATATATATATATATATATATATATATATATATATATATATATATATATATATATATATATATATATATATATATATATATATATATATATATATATATATATATAACTTGGATTATATATATGATATAATTTTATTACATGATGGTTTGATGATTATTTTGATATTTATACGAGGTATTTATACGACGTAGATTGTCACAAGAAACCCTAACTCCCCTAGTAAATTAATCGAAGCTATTCTCGTAGGAATTCTAGCTATCCTAGATCTAAACCAAGTTGTGGATATTTATGATCCCAACAAATGGTTGATATTCGTAGAAATGTAGGTATTAGTTGATTGTGATATTGAATAAGAATTGGCGAGATTAAATCTGATATCGATGTCATGACGATCTTTCCTTATAGAGTGGAGTTTGACAAAACGATACCACCTAGAAAGATTTCACCTGATTCGTTGTCATCCAATTCTTAAATTGAAATCAAAAGGGTGAATGTTGCACTTGAGGCTGTCATTGGAACCATTACCCAAAAGCCTCATGCCACTAGTACCTTTCCGAGGAGTCTAATTGAATGTATGAGTCATCTCATACTAGTGACTCATTTGATAATTGTTGTTGTAAGAGCTATAGGATTGGAAATTAAGTGTTGATTCATATCGAGCTTTTATTGCCCTATTAAGGTTTATGAATAAGGATGAAAGTATTGGAGAATGAAGTCGAATATCGAATTGAGTATAAATTGGTTGAAACTTGAATAAAGTAAAATTTAACCTGTATGGAATATGAAATTGTTAAGGGGAAGTTGTTAAGTTCTTTGATTGAATTATGAGGTTTTAACTGATTGTTGATTCGTGTTAAGTGTTGTTCCTAGGCCATTGTCCACTAATGAGGATGCCTAGTGTCCAAGAAATAAATTGAAGAAATCTTCTTCTAAATTGGGACCAATGGATCTTCCGGGACATGTGGAACACCTAATGACTCTTGTAGATTAGTATTCATTGTGGTATCTTTTAAAAATAATCCCTAACTTAACTGAGACGACAGTTGGTAGGATGAGTTCTGAGAATTGTATGACATAGTGACACGTAATGTGTTACGGTACAATTTTGACTTGTTTGTGATTAATGAAAATACTACCTTTGATCGCTAAATTCTACATGTATTGATGTTATCTATCCTTTATTGCTTCATCCTAATGTTCGCATTAGTGATGCAACCATTAAGCAAATACTCATCTTGATTTGAGTTACGTTGTGGATTATTCTTTTTGAGTGCCATCGAGATCATGAATCTCATGATTATTAGGCTAAAGCTCATTTCTTATCATATTGTAGTTAGTTCTCTGTGAACAACTCCTCATCACTCTTTTGCAGATCACTCATTGTTTTTATAAGATAAAACAGTATCCTTTGAGAAAAATTGAATTTTCATTACTATAAGGATTATTCAAAGTAAGATTTATAATTGATTGTTATCGAAATGAGGTTGTTTATAAAGTACCTTGGAAAACTTAAATGTTTTCATAACAAAGAAAATCTTTGTAAATTTATTCTTGATTCTTATTTAAGAATTAAGCATGAAAATGTTTTTATTATAAACATGATGATAAAATTTTGACGAACTGGGTATTGCGTCATTAATCTTGAAATTGTATATAGTTGCGCGCCTACATACAATTTGGAATGGACCATGCAAGGCTGATTAGTAGTCACCATAAAACTAATGAATAAACACTAAAGTTTCTTTGAAGATTGTGAAGGATTAAAATTTATGAGATCTGCAAGAAGTGAAAAATAAGGCCATAGCGTTAGGGACACCTACATATGTGCCTATAGTATCTATTCTTCTGAGTTGAATTTACTCATCTGTGGAATTTGTCTTATTTGACAATTCTTTCTTGTCCAATTCTCCCATAGTGAGATCCTTAGGAAAAGTATATGATTACCGATTGTTGATACCCGACTGGATGTACCGACGTTCCTATCATTTCTTCTGATTAGATTTCATTTGAATGACCTGGGTAACGATCCGAGGAGCTTTCGAATGCGTACTCAAATTTTGAAAACATGGAATATATTCATATTCGTTAAATGTTTTCGTCTGTATCTGATTTGAAATTCTTTCGCGTAGATTTTGCGTTGACCTTACTCTTTTAATGGTAGCTATGACTCCAGATATCCTTGAATTTGTGAAGGATTATGAGTTATTATTAGTCTTTTGAGAAGTTCACATCTTATCGACGGCAATAAAACTAAAAAGTTGATAATGCCAGTAGAATGGATTGATTGATTATGACATGACGACATTGTCTTAATTGATGGGAACTCGAGTAGAATTCCCCTAAATGATAAGATGTTGATTTTCAAAAGTAATCTAAATAATTCCTGATTGATGACCCTATCCTGCATTAAGACTTGAAATTTTACCGTGAATGGTTGTGGATTAGTCATAAATATTATAATCTAGAAGGAACCTAATATGAATTTACTAAAAGATGTTTATGTTATCTGAAACTTTAGTAAGTATTTGTTGATGAATTACCTAGACTTTCGCCATTGAGGCAAGTAGAATTTGGTATTTGATTATATTCTCGGTGCTGCACCTGTGGTGTGTGCACTGTACGACAACACCATCTGAATTTAAGGAATTATCGTACAACTGAGAGAGTTGTCGGAGAAAGATTTTATTCTACCGAACTCGTCATCGTGAAGAGCTATGGTGTTATTATTCCTTATATTTATAAGATTATTGTGAACTGAGTAAATTGGCAATCGAAAACGATATCCATAACTCGAAATGGAAGATTTGTTCGATCATTTACCAGGTTCTAGCAATTTGATCCATGGCATGGTTGTCATCAACTTCGCATCTGTGAAAAAGATTATCTATTCCTATCATTACATTCGGTACTTGTAATGAACATTATGAGTTTCATGTGATGTCGTTTGGATTGATCGATGCACATGTAGCATTCATAATTTGGTGAATCACGTGTGTAGGCTGCAATTTGATAAATTCATGCTTGTGATAATTAAGGACCATTTGTTTGTTTATAGGTATATAAAAAAAGGAGTTAGTAATTATTTATAGATTGCCCTAAATTGGCCGAACAATTAAAACTTGTACCTTGAATAATTAACATGTGATTTAAGACTTAATCATTTATATTAATTGACCATGTGATTAAAAGATAATGGATTCTATATTGACTCTTCAAAAATTAAGAGCCCTTTTAAGACTTTTAGCTTTACCAAAAAGAAAGTGCAAATATGTTTTGACAAATGTTTTAACAAAGGATTTTAAAGGGATTATTCCCTTATACACAAAACATTTAACTAAACTCCTGTTTAGGGGTAAATGTTTTTGTATACTTCTAGACAACTTAAGAAAAATAGCGGAAACTACATAACTTATGACTTGAAATTTGAAACGACAACTTTTGCTTTTCAACTAAGAAAATTTGGACCAAATATTTTTCGAACATTTATGAATCTTATTAAATATTTTCGATAAATCCACAAAAATCGTGTTAATTAAATTCAAATTTTATTTTGAACACCTCTATATAATTGGACAAACTGAGAAACTTTAAAAACTTTTTGTGTTTACGTTTCATAAAAAAAATTAATATTTATTTAATTAGTTGTAATAATTATCGACGCTTTAAACGTCGGATTAAGCAAAACTGATAAAAACAATAACTGAGACGAAACTGAAACATAGAAGATATGAAGAAAGAATTTTGAATAAATACGGTTATGATATTTATTTCATCAGGAGAAAGTGAATGTAGATACTGACACATAATATAGAAAGGATAAATAATCAATTAGGACATGTTCCTTAATAATGAAGGTGCAAAATAAATTGCCGAACGATATAAAAATAAACAATGTTTGTAAAAAGGAATAATATAGATTATAAAAGAGGATCGCGGCTAATGTGAACCATTAAAATAGAGAAGCCAATAGCGTTAAATGTTTTAAAAGGCCGTTTATGGTTGCCTAAATATGGAAGATTGTGAGATGTAGTTAAATTGGAAATCTTGTAAGTATAAGTATTATATGTATGTCATTTTTGACTATGAGTATCTTTGTCTGAAGAAGTTGTACTAATGACAAATCATGAAGGCAGACATCGCCTCATACATTAGTAAACGTCTAGCTATTGCAAAGGTCATCATCTGATTTTGATTCGATTTGGGTCATCGTCGACAGACTGACCAAATCTGCTAATATCATTCCCGTTAATGATAACTAATACTAAAATTAATTATTCGTTGATGTGTGTCTAATCGAATTGATCTTAGTTCTCTATGTGACTCAGTTGATCTTAGGTGGAAACAAATATTTTTGGTTGGTTTTTAATTAAATGTGCAAAGACTCAAAAGTAAATGTCGATGAAATAAAGGGCAAGTATTAAAAGAGCGTGAAAATAAATCTAAGTCTAATTAAAAGAAAGTGCGATATTTAAAAGCGTGACGGAAGGTAAAATAATTAAATGACTAAAAATAAAGGCGTGACGGAAATTAAATTAGACAAAAACTAAAAATTAAACAAGACAAAACATAAAAGTTAACCCAGATCGGAATATATTCCGATCAACCTACCATCGGAATGAACACACCACCTATCGGAATGTTGAAGAAACCCAGATCGGAATATGTCACCTTTTCAGATCGGAATAACCTAACAACCTCAGATCGCAATGTAGCCCAGATCGAAATGTATGCTATCGGAATACCAAGATGTAACCTGTCGGAATGTACCTATCGGAATGTACCTATCGGAATGAGGCTACGGAAAATTGGGCAGCACTTCGACTTAACAAGCCTCAAGAGCCGTCGGAAAGAGCGATCGCAATATGCGATCGCAATCCCCAGATCGGAATGAGGTAAAGTCACTCCTGTCGCAATCCCGGATCGGAAAGCAAAACCCTTAAGCCCAATACTGTCACTATCGGAATGTGGAATTGCAAGCCGTCGCAATGTGGAGAAAACCCTAGCTTTCCGATGGAGTACCAAATTCGTAATAAGCACAATTCTAAATAAGCTACTTCTAATAAGCCGTGACCAAGAACTTGAATGAAATGGAATCAAAACATGACAATAAGCTAAAAAGTTAAAAGCTTTTAAAATTTAAAAGACGAAACTTAAATGAAATCAAAACTTAAAAATCAAAACTTTAAAGAAAATTTCCAAAACACTAAAACAAAGTACCAAATAAGCACACAAGGTTGTCAATCTCGTGGCTTAGTTCGTAAGAGGGATTAAAAAGGGACGAGACTTTAATCAAGATAAGCAAATGGATTAAGCAAAACCTTGCTTAATCCGAAATTCAAGCCGAAACAAAAAGAGAGAAAGGTAGAATGAGATTGATAAAAAGACTTGATCAAATGATAAAGAAAGATTAAGACAAGAATTTAAAGAACACAAATCAAAAACTTACTTGGAATTAAAAGTAATTAAAGTGCAAAACATGTATTTAAATGACAAGTAAATAAAGGTGCATAAATGAAAGGTGGAAGAACTAGTTTGTCAATCTAGCCAACAAAACTAAATGGAATGAAAATGAGAGTATTTATAGGTGATTAGGGGAGAGGTTAGAGGAAGCTTCCTCTCTCCTTCCTTTCTTGTTAATTGCACCATCAAGTCCTTCCTTCTTAATCTTTTTGTTAATCTTGGAATGTGATGACTTTTGGCTCGGGATTTCTTTGGACTCGTCTTTTAATTCTTCGATAAATAAGACTTGAGTTCCTCGGCTTTAAGTAAACTTTCGTCTTTTGACTTTTTCTTCGATAAATCTTCAGAATTGGTCTTGGACTTCCGTTCTTTATCCACTTTTGACTTCTTGACTTCGTCTTTCATCCTTTTCTTCAATAAAAGTCCGTAAATGCCCGTGAATTCCCGTGTTTTCTCCACTTTTCACCTTTTCGTCCTAAATCACAACAAAAACACAAACCACGCATAATTCCGACATAAAAGACATAAAATACATGTTTTGGTCCGGTTATTATTGTAATTAAGTGGTAGAAAAGATGGGTGTTTACACACCTATCAATAACAGCAAAAGAGTTATGTAAACATAGTGTGCCTGTATCGAACATCTTTATCAAGATCCTCGCTTCTCATCGAATTTCTAGAGATTTGCTCAGAAATCATTGAGAACGAACCTTGATGAGAGTACTATGTACCACCCCAATCGAAGGGACGAGGTAAAGTAATGATACAAAGTAATATAAGTGCTGTTTTATGTTTGAATGATTGACCTTTGGTAATAAACCGTATAATCGTTTTCCTTTGGAAAGATTATCGTTGATAATCATCGTATTAGGATCGAGATCGAATCTTGTTAGGATCTATATTAGAGCATCTGTAAGCAGGAGTTGATATGAACACACCCGACATACACCCATTGTGAGTTGGACATGTCTTTTAGGTTTAAGGTTTCCTATGATGGCGAACCTAACTTCCAAAAATACTCGACCCGCGAGACCTGAAATGATTGTTGAAATTAGGATTTGATTATTGACTGCCGGTAGTAGGCAAGAAGTTATGTGAATATGAAATGTAGATTTTGAAGTGCCAGATGGGTAGCGAAGTTATGCCAAAAATTTTAACCTTGGAAAAATGAATTCATGATCTGACAAATCATGGGATATAAGTCCCCGTTGTATGGGACCATTGAGATGATGTAAAAGATTTGGTTTGAAAGGCATATAAGCTGGATCTACCCAAGGACTTCAAGAGATGCGTGAATTATGTTTCGTATATCGAACTTGATGGAATATCTATCAAGTGAAAATCTGAATTCTTCTTAATAAAGCTTAGATCGGCGAGAAGTTGCATTCATTAGAAACCCGTGAACACCATGGATAGAGAAAGTAAGTCAACATTTAGCCTGATCTTATTCCCGTAGTTATGTTTGATAAAACTCGCGTGTTGTAATGAATTGCACTTGTGAGAAAAGACCGAATGTGGAGGAAATACCCACATGGCTTTAACTCTATAAGAAGCGAGTAGTAAGATTATCTTTGAGGACAAAGATCCTGTTTAGGGGTAAATGTTGTGACAATCCGTCAATTTATGGTTGATATTTTATTCTCGCTATTTATTTGAAAACATTATTTTAATGTTACAATATGAACTCACTTATTTTTGGGAAGTAATTTGGATTTACGTCTTGAAGTAGCGTCGACTAGTCTAAACCGGAGGATTCTACGTTACGTGCTTACGTTTACATACACCGTCTTTGGTGACAGTCCGACATTTCAGAAAATAAATTTGTCAATGAATATTATTTTGGAGTTTTAAATTTGAGTTGGTTCATAAACTCACAAATTTATGAGAAGAGATTAGGACTTACGATTTTATTTTAACGTCCTTTACGACTAAACCGGAAACCCTAGGATTACGTATTTACGTTTTCGAACTCCGTTTTTTATGAGACAATTTTTAGTAGATTCGTTTTGTGCCGTTGATTCATAATTTATAAAAACGTTTTTCGTGAAACGACCCGAGGGCACGCAAATCGAGGAAAATAGAATCAAGGAATACCCGTAAATTAGTGAGGTGGAAAAAATACATTATCCCACCCCCACTAGCACACATGGGATGGCCAAACTATTGCCTCAACACATGAGGTGTCAAGTTTTAAGCTAACTAGCAACACTTGTTGCTAAAGCTTACCTTGTAAGCTACATACACATCAAAACCAACAAGCAAAACCATTCACTTCATTTACTACATGCGAAAACCACCATTTTCTCTCTTCCTCCTCCATTGTTGCCGTCCCATCTCACCCTCAAAACACCCCATTCATACAATTTTTAACCACAAACATATGTTATAACTTACATATGTTAATCTCCATTCTAAAAGAGGAAGATTGGTGCAAGTTTTAACATCCAAGGAGGAGTTTCTATGGAGTATTAGGGCTGATTTTCCACAAGGTGATCATGAAGAATGGTGGTCTTGAAGATGGTCTTGGTTCATCACAAGTTTCTCCATCAAAATCTATGTCCAAATCACAACCTACATCAACTTGGTGGTATAAAGATTGTCCTCCTCATCCTCTTGTTATTTTTTATTATGTAAACTTGTATTTATTTTACTTATGTATATGTATATGATGATGAATGATGATTAAAAATATTGTGTGAGGATTTGGTGTTGATAAACATGCTTAAAAAGATGAAAGACTATAAGAAACAAGGTTAAACTCTTGTTTAAATTTGTTGGCTGTATAAAACAGTAAAGAATCAAATGATGGACTGATAAAAATGGCATAGATTAATGGATTTAAAGTAATCTATGGGTCTTGTACACATGTGAGAGTTGGCCATGCAATGGAATCATTGTAATGAGTGGGATATGATCAAAACAAATTTAGGGTACAAATCTGAGTTTACTGTTTTGGATGATTTTTAGAAAATACTTGGAGGATGATTCAACAGTACCTATAGAAGAGTTAAATGGAGAAAATATCATGTAGTTTATGTGGTAAAAGTTTGAGCTTCTATCTCCATATAGAAATCTAGATATGGCAGTTTTGGTGAAGATGAAAATAAAAATCAGATTTTGGAAATTAAAGTATAATACTATTATATAAGCACTCAAAATTATATAGTATAAAATATGAATAAAAACCCACTAACTCATATAATACATTTATATAAATATGTAAAATGGTAAATAAGTAGACATTTTATAAAAATGGTAACTTGTTAAGTTTTATAAGTTATAAAACTATAAACATGATTTTTACAACTTTTTCGGCTATTACCGTAAAATTAACGTTTTTGCTAAATAAAACTTAGACGGTTGGACCCGTCTAATGTAAACTTTATAAAACTCATATACTGACATATAAACATATATAACAAGTAAAAACCGATAAAACCTGAACTAAATAACATACGGACATTAACGGGCTATGTTAACATTATTGGACTAATAATTGGACTAAATAAGTTAAACTCTTATAAAAAAAGAACTTATTGGGCTTAACCCATTTAGGCCCAACTTGTAAAGTGTAGATACTGATAATATAAGTATAACATGGATTAATACAAGTTAAAGAACTTATAATAAGTTTATTGGACTTAAAACACGTAAATAGGTAAAACTAGAAAACTAGTATAAAAGTTATCGACACATAACACAAAAATGAGTAAATGAGAATATGTAAACCCACTTGATCATCATATATATATAATCATCATATGTGTCATAATTTTTATTTTTATAAAATCATTGGACATGAGTCTAAGACGAAGTATTATTTGTCTAGGTTTCCGTAATTGAAGCACGTACCGTACATCCGAATCGTCGATAACCGCCTTCCCACATCAACATGAGTTCATAGCCTCGCACTCTTTTAAATGTTTTTATGAAATGTTTTTATGAAATGTTTTATAAACCCGCAAGGGAGATAACATGTTAGTTTTTATAAAATAGGACACCATTTGTCCCGATTGTTTGTTTATTGATTTGGGCCCGTATGATTGAATGACCCGATTGTATGACCTGATAAATGATTAAAGGACCCGATAGATGAAATAAAATAGATTATTAAAGTTAGGTTATGTCACTAAAAGTACCATTAGCATGAATTGTGAACTACCAGGATTTGGTAGACGCTTATGCATATAATAGTACTATTTGGGGACGATCACCCCAGTTCGCGCCTTGACGGTTGATCTCCGTCGTGCCACATTGATTGGTAAGCGAATTTATGTATGAGAATATTTCCATAGCATGACCTTTGTGACGACACGCTAATTTAGATGGGCAAATTGAGTATCGGGTTAGCTACCCGTTGTTTGTTGTAGTAAGGTAACAATGTCATGCGGCTTATAATAATCCAACTAACGAAATACTACTAGACGCACCAAATTACGATGTATTGCTTGACTAGCAATACAGGGTCATACTATTGATATTGTGTTCGTGTTTTGGTTTTCATAACCATATTCATATAACGGTTTTTATTTTCATACAACATCATAAGACGTATTGTACAATGTTTTTAACGACAATGGTTTGTATAATGATTTTGAAGGCGAAAGCCTATATTATGATTTTGATAAGGATTTGTATAAAATTACTTTGGCTATTTTATGGCCTATTAAAATGATTTGTATAAAATGATTTTCGGTAATAATTTTATACCGATGTTATATTGATGGTTTATTAAAACTCTATGAATTCACTCGGCGTTATCGCTGACCTTTTCTTTTAACATGTTTTATCTCAGGTACTTGAAGGTAATTCTCGGGAAGACAACAAGAATTCATGGCCCGCACTTAAATTATAATTTCCATTCAAATGTTTTGTAAAACCTGAATTAAATACAATGACTTGGGACCTATGTAACTTTGATATTTGTGAATGGAAATGCTTTATTAATAAACGACGCGATTTTTATGCGTTGTCTATGATCTGAGTAATGTGCTATCCCGTAACACCAACTAGTCTTCCGCTGTATTGAGTTGTATAAAATTTGGGGGTGTTACATGTTCATCATCAATCTCATCTTTTCATCACTTTGGTGGTATAGAGATTGTTCTTCCTATCCTCTTGTTATTTTGATTATAAAATCTTGTAATTTCTTTATTTATGTATATGTATATGATGATGAATGATGATTAAAAATATTATGTGGGAATTTTGTGTTGATAGATTTGATTAAAAAGACTAAAATCTAGTTGAAAGGATGTTAAAATCATGGTTAAATATGTAGGTTGTATAAAACAGTGAAGAAACTTATGATAAACTGTTAAAATGGCATAGATTACTCAATATACAGTAAGTTACATGGCTTATACACATGTGAGAGTTGGCCATACAATGGAATCATTATAATGAGTGATCAAAACAAGTTTAGAGTGCAAATCTGAGTACACTGTTTTGGACGAATTTTATAAAATACTTAGAAGTTGATTCATCAGTAGCTATAGGAATAAAATGGATCACATATCATGTAGTTTTTGTGATAAAAATTTGGGGTTCTATCTCCATGTAGAACTCTAGATATGATCATTTTAGTAAACTAGATTTTTAGGACTGATTTTGTGAAACTAAAGTTTAATATTATTATATAAGCACTCAAATAAATATAGTATAAAATGTGAATTAAAACCCACTAACTTATAAATTTCATTTAAATAAAAATGCATAAGGATAATAAATGGACATTATATAAAAATGGTAGTTTGGTAAGTTTTATAAGTTATAAAAACTATATACTAAGTTTTACGTCTTTTCGGCTAAAACCAAAAGATTAACGTTTTTGTTAAATAAAACTTAGACGGTTGGACCCGTCTAATGTAAACTTTTATAAACTCACATACTGATATATAAACATATATAACAAGTAAAAACCGATAAAACCCGAGCTTTACAACATATAGACATTAACGGGCCGAAGTAGCCTTAACGGACAATAAACCCGACTAATTTGGTAAAACACTTACAAACTTATTTATTGGGCTTAACCCATTTAGGCCCAACATATAAAGTATAATAATGATAATAAAAGTATAATTGGGCTAATGAATAGCATTGGGCTTTAAAATGTAAACAAGTTGAACTAGTGTAACTAGTCTTGAAAATTTCCAACACATGAACACTATAATGAATGAGTAAAAATATACAACCCCACTTGATCATCGTCATATTTATAAAGTCATCATATATATACATAATTGTTATTTTGATAAATTCATTGGAAAAAAGTCTAAGACGAGTATTATTTGTCTAGGTTTCCGTGATTGAAGCACGTACCGTACATCCAAAACGCCGATAACCGCCTTCCCACATCAACGTGAGTTCATAGCCTCGCACTCTTATAAATGTTTTTATGAAATGTTTTATAAACCCGCGAGGGAGATAACATGTTAGTTTTTATAAAATAAGACACTAGTTGTCCCGATAGTCTATTTATTGATTTGGACCCGAATGATTATATGACCTGATGTATGATTATATGACCCGATAGATGAAACGAAATGGATTATTAAAGTTAGGTTATGTCACTAAAAGTCCCATTAGCATGAATTGTGAACTACCGGGATTTGGTAGACGCTTATGCATATAATAGTACTATTTGGGGACGATCACCCCAGTTCGCGCCTTGACGGTTGATCCCCGTCGTGCCACATTGATTGGTAAGCGAATTTATGTATGAGAGGATTTACACAAGCGTGATTATTGTGACGACACGCTAATTTAGATGGGCAAATGAGTTTCGGGCTAGCCACACGTTGTTTTGTTTAGTAAGGTAACAATGTCATGCGGCTTGTAATAATCCAAATAACGAAAATACTGCTATAAGCATTGAATTACAATATATTGCCTGACTAGCAATACAGGGTCTATTTATTGATATTATGTTCGTGTTTTGGTTTTACATAACCATATTCATATAACGGTTTTTATTTAACTTTATACAACGTTTTAAAACGTATTGTATGATGTTTTTACGATATTGGCTCGTATAATGATTTTGAAGGCAAATGCCTATATTATGATTTTTGATAAGGATTTGTATAAAATGACTTTGGCTATTTTATGGCCTATTACAAAGATTTGTACAAAATAATTTTCGATAATAATTTTATACCGATGTTATATTGATGAATTTCATTAAACTCTATGAATTCACTCGGCGTTTTCGCTGACCTTTTCTTTTAACATGTTTTATCTCAGGTACTTGAAGGTAATTCTCGGGAAGACAACAATAATTCATGGCCCGCACTTAATTAATAATTTCCATTCAAATTCTTTGTAAAACATGTATGAAATACAATGACTTGGGACCTATGTAAATTGATATTTATGAATGGAAATGCTTTATTATTAAACGACGCGATTTTTAAAGTGTTGTCTATGATGTGAGTAATGTGCTATCCCGTAACACCAACGAGTCTTCCGCTGTATTGAATTGTATAAAAATTTGGGGGTGTTACAGTTTGGTACCAGAGCTCTCGTTATAGAGAACGAAAGATTTTTAAAACCAAGGTTTTGAATAAAACATTTCAAAATCTTTTAACTATAAACATTCTTCTAAAAACGTCTAAAAATCTTTTGACTATAACAGTGCCGAAGAATTCCCGAGTTACCGACAAGGCCAGACTGAGAAGTGTTATTTTAATATATATATATATATAACTTGGACTATATATATATATATATGATGTAATTTTATTACATGATGGTTTGATGATTATTTTGATATTTATACGAGGTATTTATACGACGTAGATTGTCACAAGGAACCCTAAATCCCCTAGTAAATTAATCGAAGCTATTCTCGTAGGAATTCTAGCTATCCTAGATCTAAACCAAGTTTTGGATATTTATGATCCTAATAAAATGGTTGATATTCGTAGAAATGTTGATATTAGTTTGTTGTGATATTAAAGAAGAATTGGCAAGATTAAATCTGATATCGATGTCATGACGATCTTTCCTTATAGAGTGGAGTTTGACAAAACGTTACCACCTAGAAAGATGTCATCTGATTCGGTGTCACCCAAATCTTAAATTTGAAATCGAAAGGGGTGAATGTTGCACTTGAGGCTGTAATTGGAACCATTACCCAAAAGCCTCATGCCACTAGTACCTTTCCGAGAAGTCTAATTAAATGTGTGAGTGATTTTATACTAGTGACTCATTTGATAATTGTTGTTGTAAGAGCTATAGGATTAGAAATTAAGTGTTGATCATATCGAGCTTTTATTGCCCTTTCAAGGTCTAAGAATAAAGTTAAAGTATTGGGAAATGAGGTAGGATATCGAATTGAGTATAAAATTGGTTGAAAATTGAATAAAGTAAAATTTAACTTGTATGGAATATGAGATTGTTAAGAGGAAGTCGTTAAGTCCTGTGATTGAATTATAAGGTTTTAAATGATTGTTAGTTCATGTTAAGGGTTGTTCCTAGACCATTGCCGAATGACGAAGATGCCTAGTGTCCAAGAAATAAATTGAAGAAATCTTCTTCTGAATTGGGACCGATGGATCTTTCGGGACATGTGGAACACCTAATGACTTTTGTAGATTAGTATTCATTGTGGTATCTTTTAAAAATAATCCCTAACTTAACTGAGACATCAGTTGGTAGGATGAGTTCTTGGAATTGTATGACATAGTGACACATAATGTGTTACGGTACAATTTTGACTTGTTTGTGATTAATGAAAAGACTACCTTTGATTACTAAATCCTACATGTATCGATGTTATCTATCTTTTATTGCTTCATTCTAATGATCGCATTAGAGATGCAACCATTGAACAAGTACTCATCTCGAATTGAGTTACGTTGTGGATTATTCTCTTTGTATTCCTGAGTGCCATCGAAGTCATGAACCTCATGATTAATTGGCTAAGCTCATTTCCTATTGTATTGTAGTTAGTTCTTGATGAACAACTTTTCATCACTCTTTTGCAGATCACTCATTGTTTTTATAAGATAAAACAGTATCCTTTGAGAAAAATTGAATTTTCATCACTATAAGGATTATTCAAAGTGAGATTTATAAATAATCGTTATCGAAGTAAAGTTGTTTATGAAACACCTTGGAAAACTTAATTGTTTTCATAACAAGAAAATCTTTGTAAATTTATTTTTTATTCTTATTTAAGAATTAAGCATGAAAATATTTTTATTATAAACATGATGATAAATTTTTGACGAACTGAGTATTGCATCGTTAAGCTTGAAATTGTATATAGTTGCGTGCATACATACAATTTGGAATGGACCATGCAAGGCTGATTAGTAGTCACCATGAAATTATTAATAAACACTACATTTTCTTTAAAGATTGTGAAAGATTAAATTTTATGAGATCTGCAAGAAGTGAAAAATAGGGACATAGTGTTAGGGACACCTACATATGTGCCTGTAGCATCTATTCTTCTGAGTCGAATTTACTCATCTGTGGAAATTGTCTTATTTGACAATTGACAATTCATTCTTGTCCAATTCTCCCGTAGTGAGATTCTTAGGAAAAGTATCTGATTACCGAGTGTTGATACCCGACTGGATGTATCGACGTTCCTATCATTTCTTTTGATTTGATTTCATTTGAATGACCTGGGTAACGATCCGAGGAGCTTTCGAATGCGTACTCAAATTATGAAAACATGGGATATATTCATATCCGTTAAATGTTTTCGTCTGTATCTGATTTGAAATTATCTCGCGTAGATTATGCGTTGACCTTACTCTTTTAAGGTTAGTTATGTCTCCGGATATCCTTGAACTTGTGAAGGATTATGAGTTATTATTAGTCTTTTGAGATATTCACATCTTATCGACGACAATGAAACTGGAAAGTTAATAGTGCCAGTAGAATGGATTGATTGATTATGACATGACGATATTGTCTTAATTGATGGGAACTCGAGTAGAATTCCCTTAAATGATAAGATGATTGATTATCAAAAGTGATCTAAATAATTCTTGATGGATGACCATATCCCGCATTTAGACTTGGAATTATACCATGAATGGTTGTGAATTAGTCATAGATATTATAATCTAGAAAGAATCTAATATGAATTTAAAAAAAATGTTTATGTTATCTGAAAATTTACGAGGTATTTGCTGGTGAAGTACCTGGACTTTCGCCATTAAGGCAAGATTGAATTTGGTATTGATTCTATTCCCGGTGCTGCACCTATGGCATGTGCACTGTACGTCAGCACCATCTGAATTAAAGGAATTACCGTGCAACTGAGAGAGTTGTCGGAAAAGATTTTATTCTACCAAGCTCGTCATTATGAAGAGCTATGGTGTTATCATTCCTTATATTTATTAATTACCGTGAACTAGGTAAATTGACGATTAAAAATCTATATCCACTACCCAAGATGATAGATTTGTTCGATCATATACAAGGTTCTAGTGTATGTTTTAAAGATTTGATCCACGGCATGGTTATCATAAATTTCGCGTCCGCGAAAAAGATTATCTATTCAAATCACTACATCCAGAACTTGTAATGAATATTATGAGTTTCATGTTATGTCGTTTGGATTGACTAATGCACATGTAGCATCCATAAATTTGGTGAATCACGTGTGTAGGCTGTAATTTGATAAATTCATGCTTGTGATCATTAAGGACCATTTGTTTGTTTATAAGTATAAGAAGGAGTTAGTAATTATTTATAGATTGCCCTGAATTGACCGAACAATAAAAACATGTACCTTAAATATTTAACATGTGATTAAAGACTAAACCCTTTACATTATTTGACCGTGTGATTAATAAATAATGGAATCTATATTGACTCTTCAAAAAAAATTAAGAGCCCTTTTAAGACTTTGGGTTTTACCAAAAAGAAAGTGCAAATGTGTTTTGACAAATGTTTTCACAAAGGATTTTTAAGGGATTATTCCCTTATACCCAGAACATTTAACTAAACTCCTGTTTAGGGGTAAATGTTCGTGTATACCTCAAGACAACCTAAGAGGGATTGAGGAAACCGTTTAAAACAAGATTTAAAACGACAATGTTTGCTTTTCAACTAAGAAAATTCTGACCAAAGTATAACCAAAGATTTTTCGAACATTTACGAATCTCACTAATTATTTTCGATAAATCAGCAAAAATCGTGTTAATTAAATTCAAATTTGTTTTGAACATTTTATTATAATTGGTCGAACTAAGAAGTTTAAACTTTTAACGTTTACGTTTCATAAAAACTTAATATTTATACTTAATTTACGTGTAATAATTATCGACGCTTTAACGTCGGATTGAGAAAAACTTATAAAAATAATAGTTGAGACGAACCTAAAACTTAGAAAATGTGAAGAAAGAAAATTTTAATGAATACGATCATGATATTTATTTCATCAAGGAAGATGAATGTAGATACTGACAAATAATATAAAAAGGATAAAGAATCAATTAGGATGTGTTCCTTTATAATGAATGTGGAAAATAAATTGCCGAACAATTTAAAAATAACTAATGTTTGTAAGAAGGATAATATAGATAAAAAAAGGGGTACGCGGCTAATGTGAACCATTAGAATTGAGAAGCCAATGGCGTTAAATGTATAAAAGGCCACTTGTGGTTGTCTTAATATTGAGATGTAGTCATGTTGGAATCTCGTAAGTATAAGTATTCTATTCCTGTCATTTCTGATTTAATGTATTTTTATCTGAAGAAGTTGTACTAATGGCAAATTATGAAGGCAGACATCGCCTCATACATTAGTAAACGTCTAACTATTACAAAGGTCATCATCTGAATTTGATACGATTTGGATCATCGTCGACAGACTGACCAAATCTGCTAATATCATTCTTGTTAATGATATATTCTTGATGAAGAAATTGACTCTTTTGTATTTAAAGGAGTTGTGTAAACATGGTGTGCCTGTATCGATCATCTCTATCAAGATCCTCGCTTCACATCGAATTTCTAGAGATTTGCTCAGAAGTCATTGAGAAAGAATCTTGATGAGAGTACTGTGTACCACCCCAATCGAAGGGACGAGGTAAAGTAACGATACAAAATACTATAAGTGCTGTTTTATGTTTGAATGATTAACCTTTGGTAATAAACCGTATAATCACTTTCTTTTGGAAAAATTATCATTGATAATTATCGTATTAGGATCGAGATCGAATCTTGTGAGGATATATATTAGAGCATCTGTAAGCAGGAGTTGGGATGAAGACACCCGACATACACCCATTGTGATTTGGACATGTCTTTTAGGTTTAAGGTTTCCTATGATGGCGAACCTAACCTTACAAAATACTCGACCCGCGAGACCTGAAATGATTGTTGAAATTAGGATCTGATTATTGACTGCCGGTAGTGGGCAGGAAGTTATGTGAATATGAAATGTAGATCTTGAAGTGCCAGATCGGTAGCGAAGTTATGCCACAAATTTTAACCATGGAAAAATGAATTGATGATCTGAAAGATCATGGGATATAAGTCCCCGTTGTATAGGACCATTGAGATGATGTAAAAGATTGGTTTGAAAGGCATATAAGTTGGATCTCCCCTAGGACTTCAAGGGCTGCGTGAATTATGTTTCGTATATCGAACTTGATAAAATGCCTATCAAATGAAAATATGACTATTCCTTAATGAAGTTTAGATCGGCGAAAAGTTGCATTCATCAAAAACCCGTGAACATCATGGATAGAGAAATTAAGTCAACATTAAGCCTGATCTTATTCCCGTAGTTATGTTTGATGAAACTCGCGTATTGTAATGGATTACACTTGTCAGAAAAGACCGAATGTGGAGGAAATACCCACATGGCTTTAACTCTATAAGAAGCGAGTAGTAAGATAAGATGATCTTTGAGGACAAAGATCCTGTTTAGGGGTAAATGATGTGACAATCCGTCAATTTATGGTTGATATTTTATTCTCAAGTATTATTTAAAAACATTATTTTTAATGTTATATTATGAACTCACTTATTTTTGGGAAGAAATTTGGATTTACGTCTTGAAGTAGCATCGACTACGTCTAAACCGGAGGATTCTACGTTACGTGCTCACGTTTACATACACCGTTTTGGTGACAGTCCGACATTTCTGGAAATAAATTTATCCGTGAATATTATTTTGGGATTTTAATTTTGAGTTGGTTCATAAACTCACAAATTTACGAGAAGAGATTAGAACTTACGATTTTAATTTAACGTCCTTTACGACTAAACCGAAAACCTTAGGATTACGTATTTACGTTTTTGAACTCCGTTTTTGATAAGACATGTGACAATCTGTCTATTTATGGTTGATATTTTATTCTCAATTATTATTTAAAAACATTATTTTAAATGTTATATTATGAACTCACTTATTTTTGGGAAGAAATTTGGATTTACGTCTCGAAGTAGCATCGACTACGTCTAAATCGGAGGATTCTACGTTACGTGCCTACGTTTACATACACCGTTTTGGTGACAGTCCGACACTTCAGGAAATAAATTTATCCGTGAATATTATTTTGGGATTTTAATTTTGAGTTGGTTCATAAACTCACAAATTTACGAGAAGAGATTAGGACTTACGATTTTAATTTAACGTCCTTTATGACTAAACCGGAAACCTTAGGTTTACGTATTTACGTTTTCGAACTCCGTTTTTGATGAGACAATTTTTATTAGATTTGTTTCGTGTCGTTGATTCATAATTTATAAAAACGTTTTTCGTAAAACGACCCGAGCGCACGCAAATCGAGAAAACTAGAATCGAGGAGTACCCGTAAATTAGTGTGATGTGACAAGATAAATCTTGCCCCACCCCACTATATGGATGGCAACATTAAGCCAACACATCTCATGATGTGTCAAGTTGTAGCTACTAAGCTAACACTTGTTGCTTAGTGCTTAACTTGTAAGCAACTACATCACAAAACCACTAACTCTAAACCATTCTCCATTTCCATCCATGCAAACCACCACAACTTTCTCTCTTTCCTCCCCAATATTCGTCCCATATTCATCAATAAACACCCTCATTTGATCAATTTTAACCATGAAATCATGTGTTATTCACACATATGATGAAGCCCTTTTAAAGCTCTATAGATTGATGATGATTTTAACATCTAGAAAGAAGATTACAAAGGAGTCAAGGGCTGATTTTCCACAAGATGATTCATGAAGATAGGTGATCTTGAAGTTGATAATGGTATATGACAAGTTTTGCCATCAAAATCCAAGCCTTGTTCATCAACCTCACATTTTCATCACTATGGTGGTATAAGGATCATTCTTTCCATCCTTTTTTTTTATTTTGATTATGTAATCATGTATTTTCTTTTCTATTGTATATGTATATGATGAATATATGATGATAAAAGTATTGTGTGGGGATTTGGTGTTGATAAACATGGGTAAAAAGACGAAAAACTATATGTAAAAATGGTTAATCTTGCTTAATTTAGTAGGCTGTATAAAAACAGTAAATAACCATATGATGAACTGATAAAATGGTATAGATGAATTGATATACAGTTAGCGTTGAGACATGTACACATGTGAGAGTTGGTTATGCAATGGAATCATAAAAATGAGTGAGATATGATCAAAACAAGTTTAGAGTGCAAATCTGAGTACACTGTTTTGGACGAATTTTATAAAATACTTAGAGGTTGATTCATCAGTAGTTATAAAGAAATAAAATGAAGCACATATCATGTAGTTTAGGCCATAAAAATTTGGGCTTCTATCTCCATATAGAACTCTAGATATGGCTGTTTTGGTGAACATGAAACTAAAAATCAGATTTTGAAGAATTAATGTTTAATAGTATTATATAAGCACTCAAACTATTATAGTATAAAATGTGAATTAAAACTCACTAACTTATAAATTTCATTCATATAAATATGTATAAGTTTAAATAAATGGACACTTTATAAAAATGGTAGTTGAATAAGATTTATAAGTATAAAAACTATAAACATGATTTTTACGACTTTTTCGGCTATTATCGTAAAATTAACGTTTTTCGCCAATTAAAACTTAGACGATCAAACCCGTCTAATGTAAAGTTTTTAAAAGTCATATACTGATATATAAGTACCTAATATAAGTAAAAACCGATAAAACCCGAACTATAGGACATACGGACATTAACGAGCTAAGTTAGCATATTGGACTAACAATTTAACTAAATAAGTTAAACACTTATAAAAATTACTTATTGGGCTTAACCCATTTGGGTCCAACACGGAAAGTATAAATACTGATAATACAAGAATAAAGTGGATCAATACAAGTTAATGAACTTATATTAGGCTTATTGGACCTAAAACACGTAAATAGGTAAAACTAGTAAACTAATATAAAAGTTGTCAACACATAACACAAAAATGAGTGAATGAGAATATATAAACCCACTTGATCATCATCATATCTATAAAGTCATCATATATATACATAATTTTTATTTTGATAAAGTCATTGGACAAAAGTCTAAGACGAATATTATTTGTCTAGGTTTCCGTGATTGAAGCACGTACCGTACATCCGAATTACCGATAACCCGCTTTCCCACATCAATGTGAGTTCATAGCCTCGCACTCTTTTAAATGTTTTTATGAAATGTTTTATAAACCCGCGAGGGAGATAACATGTTAGTTTTGATAAAATAGGACACCATTTGTCCCGATTATTTGTTTATTGATTTGGACCCGAATGATTGTATGACCCGATGAATGATTAAATGACCCGATAGATGAAATGAAATGGATTATTAAAGTTGGGTTATGTCACTAAAAGTCCCATTAGCATGAATTGTGAACTACCGGGATTTGGTAGACGCTTATGCATATAATAGTACTATTTGGGGACGATCACCCCAGTTCGCGCCTTGACGGTTGATCTCCGTCGTGCCACATTGATTAGTAAGCGAATTTATGTATGAGAAGATTTCCCTAGCGTGATTATTGTGACGACACGCTAACTTAGATGGGCAAATTGAGTTTCGGGCTAGCTACCCGTTGTTGGTTATAGTAAGGTAACAATGTCATGCGGCTTATAATAATCCAATTAACGAAATACTGCTTTATGCATTGAATTACGATATATTTCCTGACTAGCAATACAGGGTCTTATCATTTATATTATGTTCGTGTTTTGGTTTTATAAAACCATATTCATATAACGGTTTTTATTTAATCTACACAACGTTATAAAACGTATTGTATGATGTTTTTAACGACACTGGTTCGTATAATGATTTTGAAGGCGAAAGCCTATATTTGATTTGATAAGGATTTGTATAAATGACTTTGGCTATTTTATGGCCTATTACAATTATTTGTACAAAATGATTTTCGATAATAATTTTATACCGATGTTATATTGATGGATTTTATTAAACTATATGAATTCACTCGGTGTTATCGCTGACCTTTTCTTTTAAACTGTTTTATCTCAGGTACTTGAAGGTAATTCTCGGGAAGACAACAAGAATTCATGGCCCGCACTTAAATAATAATTTCCATTCAAATGCTTTGTAAAACTTGTATGATACAATGACTTGGGACCTATGTAAACTTGATATTTATGAATGGAAATGCTTTATTATTAGACGACGTGATTTTTAAGCGTTGTCTATGATGTGAGTAATGTGCTATCCTGTAACACCAACGAGTCTTCCGCTGTATTAAATTGTGTAAATTTGGGGGTTTACAAGACAATTTTATTAGATTCGTTTTGTACCGTTGATTCATAATTTATAAAAACGTTTTTCGTAAAACGACCCGAGGGCACGCAAATCGAGGAAACTAGAATCGAGGAGTACCCGTAAATAAATGGGGATGAGACAATATAACACTTGTCCCATCCCCCACTCATAACCAGCCAAAGCTTAAGCTACACACCTTTGAGGTGTCAACTTAACATTACAAGTTGAGACACTTGTCTCAACTTTCTCTCAAACTAGCTACAACTCAAAAACCACTCACACCAAACTAACCACTTCATTTTCACTCATGAAAATCACCATTTTTCTCCCTCTCCTCTCCTTGTCCGTCCATAACCATCACCAAATCACCATATTCATCAAATTTTAACCACAAACATAAGATATAATCAACATGTGATGATGTCCTTTTGAAGACTTGTTAATTGGAGGTGATTTTAACAACTAGCAAGGAGTTTCCATGGAGATCAATGGCTGATTTTGGAGAAGTATACAACTATTTGGTGATCCTAGAACTGGTGTTGATATCTCATAAGATTGGTTACCCAAAACCAAGTCTTGTTCATCATCAATCCCATCTTTTCATCACTTTGGTGGTATAGAGATTGTTCTTCCTATCCTCTTGTTATTTTGATTATAAAATCTTGTAATTTATTTATTTATATATATGTATATGATAATGAATGATGATTAAAAATATTATATGGGAATTTGGTGTTGATAGATTTGATTAAAAAGACTAAAATCTAGTTGAAAGGATGTTAAAATCATGGTTAAATATGTAGGCTGTATAAAACAGTGAAGAAACTTATGATAAACTGTTAAAATGGCATAGATTACTCAATATACAGTAAGGTACATGGCTTATACACATGTGAGAGTTGGTCATACAATGGAATCATTATAATGAGTGAGATATGATCAAAACAAGTTTAGAGTGCAAATCTGAGTACACTATTTTGGACGAATTTTATAAAACACTTAGAAGTTGATTCATCAGTAGCTATAGAAATAAAATGAATCACATATCATGTAGTTTTTGTGATAAAAATTTGGGGTTCTATCTCCGTGTAGAACTCTAGATATGATCATTTTAGTAAATTAGATTTTTAGGACTGATTTTGTGAAACTAAATTTTAATATTATTATATAAGCACTCAAATAAATATAGTATAAAATGTGAATTAAAACCCACTAACTTATATATTTCATTTAAATAAAAGTTCATAAGGATAATAAATGGACATTATATAAAAATGGTGGTTTGATAAGTTTTATAAGTTATAAAAACTATATACTAAGTTTTACGTCTTTTCGGCTAAAAACCGAAAGATTAACATTTTTGTTAAAACTTAGATGGTTGGACCCGTCTAATGTAAACTTTTATAAACTCACATACTGATATATAAACATATATAACAAGTAAAAACCGATAAAACCCGAGCTTTAACGGGCCGAAGTAGCCTTAATGGACAATAAACCCGACTAATTTGGTAAAACACTTACAAACTTATTTATTGGGCTTAACCCATTTAGGCCCAACATATAAAGTATAATACTGATAATAAAAGTATAATTGGGCTAATGAATAGCATTGGGCTTTAAAATGTAAACAAGTTGAACTAGTGTAACTAGTCTTGAAAATTTCCAACACATGAACACTATAATGAATGAGTAAAAATGTACAAACCCACTTGATCATCATCATATTTATAAAGTCATCATATATATACATAATTGTTATTTTGATAAATTCATTGGAAAAAAGTCTAAGACGAGTATTATTTGTCTAGGTTTCCGTGATTGAAGCACGTACCGTACATCCAAAACGCCGATAACCGCCTTCCCACATCAACGTGAGTTCATAGCCTCGCACTCTTATAAATGTTTTTATGAAATGTTTTATAAACCCGCGAGGGAGATAACATGTTAGTTTTTATAAAATAAGACACTAGTTGTCCCGATTGTCTGTTTATTGATTTGGACCCGAATGATTATATGACCCGATGTATGATTATATGACCCGATAGATGAAACGAAATGGATTATTAAAGTTAGGTTATGTCACTAAAAGTCCCATTAGCATGAATTGTGAACTACCAGGATTTGGTAGACGCTTATGCATATAATAGTACTATTTTGGGACGATCACCCCAGTTCGCGCCTTGACGGTTGATCTCCGTCGTGCCACATTGATTGGTAAGCGAATTTATGTATGAGAAGATTTACACAAGCGTGATTATTGTGACGACACGCTAATTTAGATGGGCAAATGAGTTTCGGGCTAGCTACCCGTTGTTTGGTTTAGTAAGGTAATAATGTCATGCGGCTTGTAATAATCCAAATAACGAAAATACTGCTATAAGCATTGAATTACAATATATTGCCTGACTAGCAATACATGGTCTATTTATTGATATTATGTTCGTGTTTTGGTTTTACATAACCAAATTCATATTACGGTTTTTATTTAATTTTATACAACGTTATAAAACATATTGTATGATGTTTTTACGACATTGGCTCGTATAATGATTTTGAAGGCAAATGCCTATATTATGATTTTCGATAAGGATTTGTATAAAATGACTTTGGCTATTTTATGGCCTATTACAAAGATTTGTACAAAATAATTTTCGGTAATAATTTTATACCGATGTTATATTGATGAATTTCATTAAACTCTATGAATTCACTCGGCGTTTTCGCTGACCTTTTCTTTTAACATGTTTTATCTCAGGTACTTGAAGGTAACTCTCGGGAAGACAACAAGAATTCATGGCCCGCACTTAATTAATAATTTCCATTCAAATTCTTTGTAAAACTTGTATGAAATACAATGACTTGGGACCTATGTAAATTGATATTTATGAATGGAAATGCTTTATTATTAAACGACGTGATTTTTAAAGCGTTGTCTATGATGTGAGTAATGTGCTATCCCGTAACACCAACGAGTCTTCCGCTGTATTGAATTGTATAAAAATTTGGGGGTGTTACACACAAAACCACTCCTTAATTATCCCAAGACACGAAAAGACACCATATCACATAATTCATGATTGAAAACCTTCACTCAAACACCTTCATGTTTTTGGATGTACTTGTTACATTTTTCGAGATGGTGAGAATTTGGATAAAATGAAAGAGAAAGGTGATGCATGTATTCTTGTGGGATATGCAACTTAGTCTAAGGGTTATAGAGTGTACAACAAGAGACCAAAATTGATTGTCGAGACCATTCACATTCGATTTGATGAATTGCAAGAAATGGCACTTGAACAAAGCAGTTTAAGTCCCGATCCACAACGACACACGACTTCCATTCACAACCGCACAGAACTCGGAACTCAAGACCACAGCAATGAACCGTCAAGTTCAACGCTGGTTCCAGAACATGTTCCTAGAGCTGATATGACAGTCGACACGACAATTGAAGAGTTGGAAATGTTATATGGACCAATGTATGATGAATATTTCACGGGGGAGAAACAAGCTGTATCGAAGTCTTCCGCTGACACTCATGATAAGAATGATGATACCGATCATTGTCAACAACCGGATACAACTTCATCTACTTCAACACGGGTTGCTGTAGATTTACCTCCTCAGAATATCACTTCAACAATCGATCCTACAACATCCACAACTACTGTCATTACTCCAGAGAACACAAATCAAGCAGACAATGCTTTATCTGACGAAGACGAATTTATCAACCCATTCGGTACACCGGTACATGAAACTGGGGAGTCTTCTACTCGCCATGTTGATCCGTCAAATATGCATACGTTCTATCAACGACATCCTTCAACACATCATTGGACCCGAGATCATCCTTTGGTTCATGTCATTGGAAACCCTTCACAGCCCGTTCGCACAAGACGACAGCTTAACATTGATGCCGATGTTTGTATGTTCGCACTCGCCGTGAGTTCAGCAGAACCGAAACACATCAAAGAAGCATTAGCTGATCATGCTTGGATTAAATCGATGACGGATGAACTTCAACAATTTGAAAGACTTAAAGTCTGGGAACTTGTTGACAGACCATACGATGTAACACCATTAAATCTTCGATGGATCTGGAAAAACAAGATAGATGAAGAGAACACGATCATCAAGAATAAATCTAGGCTTGTGGCTAAAGGGTATGGACAGAAAGAGGGTATTGATTTTGAAGAATCATTTGCACCAGTAGCTCGAATGGAAGCGGTCAGGATTTTCGCTTATGCTACACATAAGGGATTCATCGTTTATCAAATGTACGTAAAGACGGCGTTTCTTAACGGCCCTTTGAAGGAAGAAGTTTATGTCACGCAGCCGGAAGGATTCGTCAATCCTCATTATCCTGACAAGGTGTATCGTCTCCACAAAGCACTTTATGGACTCAAGAAAGCTCCAAGGGCGTGGTACGACGAGCTCTCGAAATTTCTGGTCTCCAAAGGTTTCTCAAAAGGTTCCATTGATTTAACTTTGTTCACTTATAAATATGGGGATGACATTTTGCTTGTGCAAATTTATGTTGATGACATTATTTTCGGGTCTACAAACCCAAAACTTTCAAAATGGTTTGAAAAAGTAATGCACATGAGATTTGAAATGTCTATGATGGGCGAACTAAAATTCTTTCTAGGAAATCAAGTTCACCAATCCCCAAGTGGTATCTTTATTAACCAAGCTAAGTATTATCAAGAGATAATCACAAAGCATGGTATGACATCATGTAACCCCGTTGGGACACCATTATCAACCACATCCCTAGATGCTGATTTGGAGGGATTACCCATAGATCAAACGAGATATCGTTCCATGATCGGGTCCCTCATGTACTTGACAACAAGCAGACCTGATATACATCATGTTACATGCTATTGTGCACGATATCAAGCTCGACCCACTAAAAAGCACCTCAAGGAGGTTAAACGGATCTTTCGGTACCTTAAGAATACCATTCACATGGGACTCTAGTATCCGAGGGAAACCGGTTTCTTTCTAACGGCCTATTCAGATTCTGATCATGCAAGGTGTCTTGATACACGTAAAAGTACTTCTAGTGGTGCACAATTTCTAGGTAAAGATAATCTTATGGGATGGTCTTCCAAGAAGCAGGACTGTACGTCACTTTCATCAGCCAAAGTGGAGTATGTGTCTCTATCTACGTGTTGTGCTCAAGTTCTTTGGATGAGAACACAACTCACGGATTATGGCTTCTACTTTGATAAAGTACCTATGTACTGTGACTCAAAGTCTGCCATAGCCATCTCCTGCAATCCGGTACAGCATTCCCGCATGAAGCACATTGATGTCAGATGTCACTTCATTAAGGAACAAGTTGAAAAGGGTATTGTTGAATTATACTTTGTTGGAACTGATTACCAATTAGCTGACTTGTTTACAAAAGCTCTTTCGAAAGAGAGGTTTGCGTATCTTGTTAGGCAAATTGGTATGAGATGTTTGACTCTAGCAGAACTGGAGGTTCTGGAAAAGAAGCCTACTTGATTCATCTATCAAACATCTACCTGTAAATATTAATGAAAAAGAAAAATACAAAATTAAAAAATCTTTGAAAATCCAAAAATATTCTTCTCGACATGTCTTTCAGTATCGATAATATGGACGTACCTAGAAATGTCGCTCAATAACGACACGGGTGTGTACATAAAGCTCGAATGAAAGTTGTAAATATTTTTCAAAACATGTCATTTCTATCTTTTCAAAAGGAAATTGTCTACTTTGGACAATATTTCCAAACAACGGGTAGAGCAATCTATCTTGGGTTGAGCTTTCACAAAACATTCAACGTTTTGAGCTCAACACACTGGCTTGCAATCACTTTCAGATTGCAACCCGGAACTATATTCACGGGGGAGTGTACGATTTAGTGCTCTTACCCTTAGCAAAAGAAGTTAAATCTTCTTACACTTGAGTGGATTCGTCAAGACATTCAAAGTCTATGAACTCAAGTTTATGCTTTAAACCTTTTCGACAAAAAGAATTGATTTTTTAAAAAGCGTTGAACACAATTTTTTCAAGAATTTCTCAATGATATTCAAAATCTTTCAAAAATTGTGTGTTCAACAACTCCTATCCTCAAAAGTTTAATGTGACTCAAATCCTCGTAATGACAATTCCATTGGATCAACTTTTGAGGGGGAGCGTTCCAAAATTCATGTTAAGTTTGACACATCTTTCTCCCAAAGATTTTCAAGACTATTTTTCAAAATATATTTTAATCAAATTTGGTATCTCTAATATCAAACGATTTTATATATTAGAGATAGGGGAGAAAATGTGATTAAAATGTGATCTAAAGACTCAAGCACTCATGGTTACGATCAAATACCCACAACATCTTTAATTCACGACGTTATTGGTGTCAAAAGGGTGGTTAGGTTTAAGTCCTATGATCCAACCAGAACCGGAGGGATCTTCCCAGGGACAATCCAATAGATTATTAGAAGTCCTTAGGAAAGATGGAGTAGAATGTGAACGAAGCTGAATGCCGACTAAGTACTGATGATAGCACTGGAACAATCACAACAAGGTGCTATTAATGATGTCTTGGTAAGCATTGAAGAGGTTGAAGAATGAAAAAGAAATGTAAGGATAAAGGGTCTAAAGAAAAAAGCCCTCCATACAACTTAGGCAGAAACCGGGTCAACTCATCATGAAGACAAACTCATCATGGACCCAGTGATGTGAAGCACAACCCTTTCCTAGCTACTCAGGCTTCTCTCAAAAGAAGTTTGTTTTATTGTCACAGAGATCAACACGACTTCTATTGACTTTCTCACTCCGAGATAGTTGATATTGAAAAGGTGGCATCTGCTCCAGCCTCCGACCACTAAAAGTGCACAAATCGAGTCTAGAGCCAAGAGATCAATCAAATCTCGTTAGGACACACGGATGAAGATCAAGAGAGTCCTACGCTATATCCTTGTGATATTGCTAGAACACTCAGAGTGATACTACTTAGTATTCACAATGATGAGTGGAAATCTTTCTAGTGTTAACATCAAACAGCACTGCGGTAGGTCATATGCAAGATTATTTATGAATTGAACATGTGTAAAACTGAAAAGCAACAGTGGTTTGATTCTGAATTGATTCAAACTCGTTTCAGGTTTCTACGCAATATCCTTATGGTCTTGCCAGAACATTCAGAATGATATTCATTAATACTCACAGTGACGAATGGAAATCCTTCTAGCGTCAACATCAAACAGCGCTACGGTAGGTGACTCGTGAGATTCTTATGAATCAAACTTGTGTCAACTGGAAAGCAACAATGGTAAGATTCTTAATGAATCAAACTTGTTCCAGGAATTTGAATTGACAACTTTAATCAAGCGGATATTTATCCTATTGATTCACTCTTTATGTTCGCAGTCTTGCTTTGAGACGGTCGAGTAAAGAGAACGGCTAGTGCAGCCGCGAAACCCTGTCAAGGAGATTCTTAATTGAATTTACCTAATCACAGGTACGGTATTTAATATCGTATAACGTTCTTCACCGACCGGAGGTAAAACGCTACCGATTCAGGACGAATGTCAAAGCCATTCAGTCTGTGTCTATGTTTTGTATCGAGAAGGTGGCGTCACGGTGTACTCAGCAAAGTCAAAGATTCAAAAACCACATATTCATGCCCAAAGACTTATTCAACAATTAGGAGTGTGAGCATGTGGATAAAGACACAAGATCACAAGATGGCAAAGACAAGTCAAGATTGATTTGAAGATCTCAAGATAAAAGACTAAGTCAAAAGACAATGACAAAGGCTCAAAGATCACAGCATGAAGGAACAAAACTACTATTACACGTTCAAGACTCATATATGACGAAATTCATTAATCTTCATTGGACTCCAAATATCGAAGAGGAATGACCTCACATTGGGGGAGATTGTTAGCCTCAAAATATTGAGTCAAACAAGAATGTTCGGTCATAGGTTTCTATTGTAACTTTAATTAGAACGTTGTAATAAGTAGTTTATTAGTCGTGGTTTACGGGCTTGGATTTATACTAATTAAAGTCCAACTGTCAAGCCCGGCCCAATATATAGTCCATTAAAGCCCGCATGTGGGTGGACTATATATACTACCCTCCTAGCATGTTAGGAGGGTGGGATGATCATTTTTGTACTCTAATCTTTTCTTAATCTAATATTCTACAAGTTAATCCTCTCTTTCTCTCTACTTTCTCTCACTACTTTCTCTCTCTAAAACTCATATAATTTCCATCTCATTTCTTAATCTATCATCATAATATTAGGGACTATAGATTGTTAACTCGATTCAAAAGGGTCCGTATGTTAGAAGAACAATTATTGTGCCTGGCGACCCTACGAATGCTAACCCAGTGGCTGACTCTAGTCATGAGCAAACGGATGAAGAATTAACTGAAGCCGAATCCAAACAACTCAACGCTGATGATCAAGCAATTCAAGTCATTCTTATGGGACTTCCTGAAGATGTTTATGCTGTTGTCGATAGTTGTGAAACCGCACACGAGATGTGGCTTAGGATTCAGAAAATGATGAAGGGCAGTGAAATCGGTTTACAAGAAAAGGAAACTAAGTTGCTTCATGAATGGGAGAAATTTACGTCTACTGAAGGGGAACAAATTGAACCTTATTATCATCGGTTTTCAACCCTCATGAATCATCTTAGAAGAAACAAACATGAACCTTCACAAATTGCTGCCAACATCAAATTTCTTGATAATCTTCCTTCTGAATGGTCACAATATGTCACTCTTGTCAATCAAACCAAGGATCTTCATGTCGTGGACTACACTCAAGTATATGACTATTTGAAGATGAATCAAGATGAAGCTAACGAAGTTAGGGCAGAAAGACGTGCCAAGACACAAGATCCATTGGCTTTTATGGCAAACTCTCCATCATCTATATCATATCCCATGGTACCCTACCATCAACCCTCATCAAGTAACTTCATGCCACAACAACAAAAACAACAACAACAATTCAATGCTTATGAATATCAACCTCCTGCTGCTATGAATTACTTACAACAACCCATTGCCTGTTTTGATGACATCACCGATCATACTCATGCTATTAATACTGGTCTTGCCCTACTTGCAAAGGCATTCAAAATCACCATTAACCCCACCAACAACAATCAGAGAATCTCCTCAAACACTAGAAATAGGCAGCTTGCTCAACCTTTCATGAATGCGAATCAAGATCGCCAATTGGTAGTTGCTGGAAACACGGGGACTCAGTTTCAACAATATGGTCAGAATGATGGGCAGACCGTTGGCAATACAGGAAATCAGTATGGTCAAAACTATGGTCAAAATCCGGGTGTTCCGAATGCGGGTAATCAGAATGGGTTAATAGTTGTGCCAGTGGTTGGTAACCAGATGGGAAACATTGTGGCTGCAAGGGCTGAGGATACTGGTACGGGAAATGGAAACAACAATCGTCAGGTTCAGTGCTACAACTACAAGGGATTTGGTCATTATGCTAGAGATTGCACAGCCAAAAAGAAGAGGGATGCTGCTTATCTTCAAACTCAGCTTCTCATAGCACAAAAGGAAGAGGCAGGGATTCCACTTCAAGCTGAGGAATTCGATCTTATGGCTTATGTTGCAGAATATGACGAGGAAGAAGAGGTGAATGCCAACTACATCTTGATGGCTAACTTACAACAAGCATCTACCTCAGGAATGCATCTTGACAGAGCTCATATTTATGATTCAGACGGTCCCTCTGAGGTACATCCATGTTTTGATGATAATGATATATATAGTACGTCTAATCAGGAGGAGGAGTATACTGAGATGCTTGAGCCCTACACTGAGACACACGGGGATCAAACGAATAATAGTAATATTAGTTCGAATGAGCCCAGTGTGGACCTTAGTGTGGATCAAGTTGCCCAGCCTACAAACCTTCCTGATGTGGCACATGCGTATTATAAATCTCTATTTGATAAGCTTGCTAAGGATGTTGACCATGCTATGGTGGTTAATAATAAGTTTAGAGAAACTAATGCCAAATTGACCACTGAGCTTGCGGGATATAAGGAACGGGAGAAAAGTTTTGAAATTCATCAGGCTAAAATTAAAGAACTTGAACATGCTCATGCTACATTAGTTTATCAAGAAAAATGCACAACTAAGAAATTAAATGCCTTACACTTAAGTAGTGCTAAAAAGATAAGTGAATTGAATGATGAAATCACTTCTCTTAATAAACAGCTTTCAACAGAAAAATCTAATATTTTGGATTTAAAAGAAGAACGAAAGAAGCTGAAACATGATTTCAAAATTCGAGAAGATGGGCTTCTTGAGGATTTTTTCAAAGTTCAGGACAGGATTAGAGAATTAGACAACCTCTTAATAAAACGTGGCCAAACTATGCAGACTATAAATATGCTCGCACCAAAAGTGAATGAGATAAATTACACTCGCTACAAATTGGCTTTAGGTTGTCCTCTTCCCTCTAACCCTAGATATCTTAAGCAAGTTCAGGCCACTAATGAAACCTTATATAACGGTAGTTGCTCTTATCTGATGAGCATGATCCTCCTAGTGTGCATGATTCCGAGGAAACTACTGATCTTGTAGTAGAGACTCGTTTGAGAATGAAAAAGCTTGATAGAGAAGTGACACCCGTTTATTATCCGAAAGTTAATCCTCCAACTGTTTTTGTTCGGTCTAAAACGAGTACTGAAATGCTTTTGCTACCAAGTGAGGAATTGTCTGATGACCCTCCTAAACCGAGTATCACACGCTGATTTTTAAACGAGCTTAAAGATAACTTTGTCATCCTTAAACGTGTTGTTAATTCCAAAATCACTGGAGGAAATTTTACATCACCTGTTCAGATTGAGGTTCAGAAAATTCTTCAAAACGATATTAATCCAATTATTAATCAAGTTGATGCTCGGTTAGGCAATTTGGAAAACGCTTTTCTAAAAGAATTAGCCAACTTTGTTGAAGACTTTAAATCTTTGACGAAGGAAGCTGATGAATCTCTTGATAAAATCAAAGTTTTGGAAAACGATCTTGAACGCCTCTCTAAAGCTCGTGATTGTATTGATAGTAGCCCTGTTGAGTTAGGTACCTCTATGTCGCATAATGAAAACCTCCAAACTGAGCTTGATCTTATGAAAGAGAAAATGGAATCTTATGTCATTAAAAAAGATAAAGAATTCACCGATCTTTGGAATAAATTTATCAAAAAATGTGATGAATGCAAATATGACAAGATTTCGTATGAAAAAGCTTACAATGAAATGCAACAAACAATCGCACGGTTGCAGGCTCAGTTAGGAGGGGTTTCGAAAACGAATTTGGCCTCTTCAGGGTTAGAGAGTGCTAGTGGTGGTAATGTTCAGAAACTTAAGGCTAAGATTGCAGATTTAGAATCTATTGTTGTTTCATATAAGCGGGTTGTTGAACAAACTAGGTCTGTCTATCAGAAACTTATTGATAAAATCTGTGAGAACTGTAAGTTAAAGGCCTTGTTAAAAGATATGAATTCTGAACCTAGCTCGATTATGGATACGATGATCCAGAAACCAGCAACCTCGGGACCCACTCGTATTGCTGTGACACCTTTTCCCTAGGTTGCTGGAACGAAAACTGCTGTGATTGCCCCAGGAATGTTTCGTGTTAGTTCTCACTCTGTGCCTAGCAAACAACGTAAAGCAAGCGTTAGGACAAAACTGATCATTATAACTCAACCACAAGTTATTGATTTAAAAAGTGCTAATTCTAATAGACGTTTGTCTTCTTCTATAGGAATAAACAACTACACTAAGAGCAGAAGGCCACAGCCTACGAGCAATACAAGGAATGATAGGGTCCCTTTTGCCTCTAGAAGTAGTCGCCCCAAGATCAATAATGTGGAAGTAGAAGAACACCCTAAGAATTTACCGCTTTTTAATCATAATCAGAAACCTAAGTCATCTGAATGTAATGACTTTAAGCTTGCTATTCGGAATGAAAAATCTGAAGTTATTTGTGCTAAATGTAATAAATGTTTCTTTACTTTTAGTCATGATGCTTGTGGTTTGACTATGAATGGGTTGAATTATGGTGGTTACACTCGAATTGACAAGCTGTCAGTCAGTGAACAACAACGCACTCCTAATGCTAAGGTGTATGTTCCAAAAAGTACGCATGTAGGGTCCATAGAAAGTCTTGCTAAGCCTAGTAGCCCTAGATTCACCTCTAAATGGTTGCCTACTGGTAGAAATTTTGACTATAGTGTAAAAATTATCGACACTAGTAGATCTCATACTGAAAGTGAAACGTCGGTATGTGATATGGCTTAATTATCATCTAACCCTACCGGAACCAATTTCATCGGTTGCCAAAATATTTTCTTCTCTTATCATTGGCAGGCTGTTGAACATATGACTGGGAATCGAAGCCTTCTCAAAAACTTTATATGGCGCTTCATGGGCACTGTTCGATTTGGAAATGATCATGTTGCGGTAATTCTAGGCTATGGTGATCTTAATTGGGGAAATATAATCATCAGCAGAGTCTCTTTTGTTGATGGCTTGGGACATAATTTGTTCTCGGTTGGGCAATTTTGTGATTCAGACTTGGAGGTTGCTTTCAGAAGGCATACATGTTTTGTAAGAGATCTTGAAGGAATTGATTTGTTAAAAGGAAATCGTACCACCAACCTTTACACCATTGATCTTTTTCAAATGTCTGCTGCTTCTCCAATTTGTCTCATGGACCGAGCCACTTCAACAAAGTCATGGTTATGGCATCAAAGGTTATCTCATCACAATTTCGATGCCATCACCCAACTCGCGAAAAATGATCTCGTTACCGGTCTTCCAAAGTTTAAATATACAAAAGACCATCTTTGTCCTTCTTGTGAGCAAGGAAAAAGTAAGAAGAAGCCTCACAAATCCAAACCTGTTCCAAATTCAACGAATAGGTTGCATCTCCTTCATATGGATTTATGTGGCCCAATGAGAATCAAAAGCAATAATGGAAAGCGGTATGTCCTAGTAATTGTGGATGATTATTCTCGTTACACATGGGTTCATTTTCTTGCATCAAAAGATGAAGCCCCTGATGTAATTATTAACTTCTTGAAGAAAACATCAGTACTACTGCAAGCCCCTGTCATTATTGTGAGAACGAATAACGGCACAGAATTCACCAATCAGAAATTGAAAGCTTATTATGACGAAGTTGGGATTTCTCATCAAACTTCGGCTGTAAGAACTCCAGAGCAGAACGGAGTTGTGGAATGGAGGAATCGTACGTTAGTTGAAGCTGCTCGGACGATGCTTCTCTCCTCCAGTGCATCGTTATTCCTTTAGGCCGACGCTATAGCAACTGCATGTTATACTCAAAACCGCTCCATTATTCATACTCGTTTCAACAAAACACCTTATGAGAACATTAATGGAAGAAAACCGGATATTTCATTTTTACATGTCTTCGGTGCATTATGTTATCCGAAGAACGATAGTGAAGATATCGGTAAACTTGAACCTAAAGGTGATATTGCTTTTTTCATTGGTTATTCTTCAACTGCTTGTGCTTACAGGGTTTATAATCGAAGGACAAGAAAGGTAATGTATACTATCAATGTTACCTTTGATGAACTCTCGGGTATGGCTTCTCAACATATAAGTTCACATCCCGAGCTTCAAGGTCAGACTTCTGGACACGTAAGTTCAGGACTCGCGCTTCAATTTGCACCGTCAGCAATCTCATCGTTACAACCTTCGGAACGTGACTTGGAAGTTTTATTTGGGCCAATTTATGATGAATATATGGAGGGTCCTTCGTCATTTGGTGTTCCTCAAAATTCCCCGGCTGCACCTGCTACGGTAATTCAAGAACCTCCGACTGCATCTACACCAACGGCATCTACTTCTGCACCATCTACGTCAACCTCAACCATATTGACTCCAAACATTCCAACCACTTTTCCGACTGCTGATGCAACTCAACAACATTCTCAGCAAATTCCTACTCATGTTCATCTTCAGAATGAAATAGTTGCTGAAAATGCAAACAATGCGATGCTCAACGAACACGAGTTTGTTAATCCATTTGAGGCTTCCACAAGTTCTACTCAGCCTTCAACACTGTTGGGAATAAATTTAGGCCAGAACACTTGAACGCTGACAAGAACAACTCAAGCGTTGACAAGAGCAAAGTGAGCGCTGACAGCATAAGCGTTGACAAGATAAAGTCAAGCGTTGACAGATTGAAGACAAGCACTGATGGAAGATGTGAGCTACACGTATATTATATTCTAGATTACTTCTAGTAAGGATAGAAACGACAATGTATTTTCTATGTTTATCTTTACCTAGAATAGTTGATTCGTAGCTTATTGTACAAGACTTCTTGTTCTATAAAAGAAGATCTTTTAGGTTAATGTTTAATATCAGTATTTATAGTATTCGCAAGTTAAACCTTTCATTGTAATCAACAAGAATCATTCTAATACAAGTGAAAGTTTGTTTAACATCATTGTGTTTTAGAATCAAGTGTTAATTCCGCATAACACTTTGTTACTTTATTCATAAGCAAAGGTTTCTCTACGTGTTATACTTGATCTAATCTCGTATACACAAAGCTAATCGATCTAAGTTTGGGATCAACAAGTGGTATCAGAGCTTGTTGAGAAACTTTTGATCTTTAAGTAACGCAGAACCCTAAAACACCAAACCCTAAAAACCCTAAAATTCTCAAAACCCTAAAAACATCATGTCTGGCACAAATCAACCTCCTGCTTTGCTACAAAACAACTTCTCAAACCCTAGCATCAAAATTCCCATGTTTGATGCCAGGAATTTTGAGCTTTGGAAGTCCAATTTTGAGCAATACATAGCTATTCATGACTACACTCTTTGGGAAATTATCGAATATGGGAACACATTCGATAAAGCAGCAAAGATTACTGCTGCTATTGCCACAAGGACAGCTGTTCCTAATTGTCCTGAATCTGATAAGGTGGAAAAGCCTGAAGATGGGAGAGCTGTTGCTGTTGAAGATATAGCCAAGAAGAGGGTGGACATGAAAATCTTGAATATCTTGAAACATGCCCTAGGTCATGAGAATCAGCACAAGTACAAACGTTTTGAGTCTGCAAAAGAGCTTTGGGAAGCTCTTGAAGTAGCACATGGTGGCAATGCTGACACAAAAGAAGAAAAGAAGAAGCAACTATTGCATGAGTATGCTGTCTTTAAAGCTCAACCTAATGAGAATCTCAGCAGTGTGAGAAGTAGACTTCTTGACATCACAAGCCAACTTTCCTTCATGGGAAAACAGATTGATGACCCTGAATTGAATGCTACTTTTCTCAAAAGCCTTGGTGATGTATGGAAGATTGAGACAAGATCCATTCTTGTCAATAACACCCACAAGACTTCCAGGTTTGATGACATCTTCAACAAACTAAGATTGTTGGAGAATGAATGGCAATTGGAGAGTGATAACAAATCTTCCAGCAGCAACATGGCCTTCTTTTCACAAAGTGAAGGCCAATTTGATTCCATGAACTTCTATGGACATTCAGCAACTGGATCTCAAGGTGTCAGCGCTGGATGTCAATCTGTCAGCGCTGGAACATATCCTGTCAACGCTTTGTACTCAAGCGCTGACACACACAATCATGGCGCTGATAGAATTAAACCTGCTGGTTTTGATCTTGATACTGTGTGTGCTTTCATTGCTTCTTTGCCCAGTGATTCAAGGATTACATATGAAGATCTTGAGCAGATAAGTGATGAACAATTGGAAGAGATGGACATCAAGTGGACTATGGCTCTTGTAAGTTTAAGAGCAAACAGGTTCAATAAAAGGTTCAAGAAGAAGATGACCTTTAATGCTAAGGATGTTGCTGGATTTGACAAATCCAAGGTGGAGTGCTACAACTGTCATAGGATGGGGCACTTTATGAGGGAATGTAGATCTCCAAGGAGATCTGATGCTGGGAAGCCTTCAAGCCAAATGATTAAGAGCCCAGATCCCAAGGCCATGGTTGCTGTTCAACAAATTGATGGTGTTGGAGAATGGGATTGGAGCTGGATGGCTAAGAATGAGGAAGAGGACAGAGCTTTGGTTGCTGAAGTTAAAGAAGAGCATGCTGAATATGCTCTCATGGCACACTCCTCCTCCTCATCAGATAATGAGGTATATGATGATGCTTTCTGTTCTAAGGGTTGTCGTTTAAATACTGAAAAATTAAAACAAGAGATAGTTAAATTGTTAGATGAGGCAAGTACTGAAAGATGCAAAGTATCTAACTATCAAATTGCTCTTACCCAAACAGAAAAGACAGTAGCTGAGTATAAGAAAATGGAGTTTGATTTAAAGGATCAAATAAACATCTTAAAACATGAGTTATTTCAGAGTAAAGATGTGCAAGATATAGTAAATAGGGTTAATCTTGATTTGATAGCACAGTTAGAGGAGGCTAACAAAAACAAAGATAATGTGAGTCTTAAAATCCAGAGATTTGATAAGGCCACACAATCCCTAGGAGAGTGTGTTAGTAAACAAAGAGACTCTAAGGATATGAGTGGGATTGGGATGAATAATTATACTGTTGTTCCACCACCAGCTGGGGATTTCTATGGTGTCCAATCAAAGGACTTATCTTGGACTGGCTTGCCAGAATGCCAAGAGGAGGAATTCATTCCTTCACCTAGAGTGACTTCCCCAGTTGAGGAATATCAGCAAAAGCTGACTGACCTAGAAGAGTGGAAGAAAGCTAACCACACTTTGTTTGTTAAGGGAGGGTTGTTGTGTGAAAGTCCAAATGAGCCCACACCAATCACAAAACCAATTGATGATCCTAAACCTATTAAGATCACACACCCTACCACTGGCAAAGCTGTTGACCTTGGCCCACAAAATGTTAGAAAACCTAGTGTTAAATATGCAGAGATGTATAGAAATTCTAGGTCACCAAAAAGCCAAGTTAGTAACCATGGAACAGGCTTCTTTGCTTCTAGACCTAAGACTATGTCTAGAAAAGCTTGTTACACATGTGGGAGCTTCTCACATTTGGCATACAGATGTGTCAATGCTTCCAATGTCAACGCTGATAGGAACCATTTCAGCGCTGACAAAAGTCAACATAGGTCAAACACTGTCAGACCCAATACCTTTGTGAACAAAAGTTCACAAGTTGTTAGACCAGCCCCATTCTTTTCTAGAGGGTCTAACACACAAGGCCTAAGACCTTTTCAAAAGTCAAACACTTGGTCAAATAGGCAATGGGTTCCTGTAGCAAACCCTAGGTTCAACGCTGATAAGAGCAATCGGGGCGCTGACAAGAGTAATTTCAGCGCTGATAGATACACTGCCAAACCTAGGTATTTGCAGCCACAGGGAAATAGGTCTAAAGCTTCTACTAGCTTAACATGGAGACCAAAACAAGACCAGAACCCTAATAATACTGGTATTTCTATGACATGCAACAGGTTTCATTATATTTCTAAGGCATTGTCAACACCAATTGGGGTTAACTGGGAATTTCATTCGAACAGGGATGAAAATAGGGTTGTTATGAGAACCAAGTCTGTTCTTGTTGAGCAACCAAATGAATCCAAGTCTTCCAAGGCTTGGGTTCCCAAAGAAAACTAATGTGTTTTCTTTATGTGCAGGGCATTCAGAAGAAGATCAATGATTATGGATACTGGGATAGTGGATGCTCAAGGCACATGACAGGAAAGGAAGACTATCTGACCAATTTCTCTCCTATTCAAGATGGTGATAAGGTATACTTTGGAGGGGGCTACGGCACCATCACTGGAAAAGGAACCCTTGTCACCAACAATCTACGGTTTGAGAATGTCTTCTTGGTAAAAGATCTGGATTATAATTTGTTTAGTGTATCACAAGTGTGTGATAACAAAAATAAGGTTCTTTTCACAGATACTGAGTGCTTGGTGTTAAGCAAAGATTATAAGCTCCCTGAGGAGAAATACATAGATTTTAGAACACCAAGGCATAAAGACATATATAATGTGAATCTTAATGGAATTAAGGTAAATAATAAAATGTCATGTCTGTATGCTAAAGCCTCAGTAGATGAAAGTAATCTTTGGCACAGGAGATTAGGGCACATAAACTTTAAGAATATCAATAGACTTGTGAGGCTTGGTTAGTTGATGGTTTGCCTGAAAAGGCTTTCCACAATGACCACTCTTGTGTTGCATGCCTTAAGGGCAAGCAGCACAAGGTCTCATTCAGGTCTAAACAGGTGCACTCTAGTTCTAAACCCCTTCACTTATTGCATATGGACCTCTTTGGTCCAACTAATATAGAAAGTTTGAAGGGTAAATCATATTGTTTTGTCATTACTGATGATTACTCCAGGTTCACATGGACTTTCTTTTTAGCCAAGAAAAGTGAAACTGCCCTAAGTCTGATTAATTTCATTACCCAAATAGAAAAGAAGAATGGTAATGAGGTCAAAATTATTAGAAGTGACAATGGGGGTGAGTTTAGAAATCAGTTGTTAGATGATTTTTGTGCCAAGAAAGGGATTACTAGGCAGTTTAGCATAGCTAGAACTCCACAGCAAAATGGAGTTGCTGAAAGGAAGAATAGGACCCTTATTGAAGCAGCCAGAACCATGTTGGCTGATGCCCACTTTCCTATAGCCTTTTGGGCTGAAGCTGTTAATACAGCTTGTTATGTTCAAAATAGGGCATTGGTCAACAAGATACATAATAAGACACCTTATGAATTACTTTGGGGAAGGAAGCCCAATATTGGCTTTCTCAAGCCTTTTGGTTGTCATGTAGTTGTTTTAGAAACTAGTGAGGCCCTAGGTAAATTTGATTCAAAAGGTGATGAAGGCTACTTCATGGGTTATTCAGTGCAGAGTAAAGGATATAGGGTCTACATTAAAAAGGAAAAACGTATACTTGAAAAAGTACATGTTAGGTTTTTAGAGAGTAAACCTAGTGATCCTGAGAGTGGTCCAAATTGGTTGTTTGACTTAGAACCTTTGTCTAGAGCTTTAAATTATATGCCTGTTACTGATCCAGACATTGTGAAGGTAACTTCAAGTGTTTTGGAAAAGAGAATTGGTAATGTTTCAGGTATACAGGTTGCTAAGGAGGATGGACCACCAGCAGTTAAATCATCTCCCACACAAGAATTTGTTACACTTCCTATATGGACAGATGAGTATTATGCTGCTGCTACTGCTGCAAGGAAAGATAATGGTGGTGTTCAGATACCACCAACTACAAACATGCATGATTCTTCAGGCGCTGACAAAGGGAAATCAAGCGCTGACACGACCAATTCAGACGCTGATGGCTCCAACGCTGACAACACCAGTTCAAGTGTTGTTAGCCCAAACGCTGATAAACAAGGATCAGACTTTGGAGACACCTTTACACAGCTTTTCTCTTCTCATTTTGAACAAGGTGGACCTTCTAATGTCCATGAAGAGATCTCTGTTGATCAAGAAGAATCTGAGGAAGAAGATATTGGCAACATGGAGCGTGAAGTTGAGGACACCAGACTTTTTGAAGGAGGAGTTCTCACTTCCACAGCTAAGGATCACCCCACATCTCAAATCATTGGTGATGTTATGGCTCCAGTTCAGACAAGAAGATCCCATCAAGGTCTTGGTGGATTTATTGCCAATATACACAAGAAGGTTGATACCCCTCTTGTACAAGCATGTTTGTTTGCCTGTTTTCTGTCACAGGAAGAACCCAAGAAAATTTTTGATGCTCTCAAGGAACCAAGTTGGGTGGAAGCAATGCAGGATGAGCTTCACCAATTTGCTATACAGGATGTTTGGGAGCTGGTTGATTGTCCTAGATATGTGAGACCAATTGGGACAAGATGGGTTCTAAGGAACAAGAAAGATGAAAGAGGCATTGTGGTCAGAAACAAGGCACGTTTGGTAGCTCAGGGTTATACACAAGAGGAAGGAATTGATTATGAAGAAGTTTTTGCACCAGTTGCAAGAATTGAAGCTATAAGAATTTTTCTAGCTTATGCCTCTTGTATGAATTTTACTGTTTACCAAATGGATGTGAAGAGTGCTTTCCTCTATGGGACAATTGTTGAGGAAGTATATGTCATGCAACCTCCTGGGTTTGAAGATCCTGAGAATCCAGACAAGGTTTATAGAGTGAAGAAAGCAATGTATGGACTTCATCAAGCCCCAAGAGCATGGTATGGTACATTGTCCACCTACTTGGTGGAAAATGGTTTCAAGAGGGGCACCATAGATCAGACACTGTTTACAAAGAAGAAAGGAAAACATGTGTTACTTGTGCAGGTCTATGTTGATGACATCATTTTTGGGTCTACTGATCCAAAAATGAGTGAGGACTTTTCCAAGCTCATGACAGATAAATTCAAGATGAGTGCAATGGGTGAGATGAACTTCTTTCTAGGTTTACAAGTTCAGCAGAAAGAAGATGGTATCTTCATCTCCCAAGACAAGTATGTAGCTGAAATCTTGAAGAAATATGGTTTTTCTCCACATGAGAAGGAGGCTTCCACTCCTATGGATAGGCAATACCCTTGGGGAAAAATTGGAGCTGGAAAGGATGTGGATGTTAGGCACTATAGATCAATGATTGGTTCATTGATGTATCTTACAGCCTCAAGACCTGACATCATGTTTGATGTGTGTGCATGTGCACGCCATCAAGTGACTCCCAAAGAATGTCACCTTTTTGCTGTGAAGAGAATTTTTAGGTACCTAAGATGTTACCCAGATCTTGGATTGTGGTACCCAAAAGATTCTCCCTTGGATCTTATTGCATATTCAGACAGTGACTATGGTGGTGACAAGTTTGATAGGAAATCCACAACTGGTGGATGCCAATTTCTTGGGAGCAGATTAATATCTTGGCAATGCAAGAAACAAACAGTGGTGGCCAACTCTACAACTGAAGCAGAATATGTTGCAGCAGCTGCTTGTTGTGGACAAGTCTTATGGATTCAGAACCAGCTGTTGGATTATGGGTATAATTTTATGCATACCAAGATTTTTGTAGACAATAACAGTACTTTATGCATTATTAAAAATCCTGTACATCATTCTAAAACCAAACACATAGAAATTAGACATCATTTTATAAGAGATTGCTTTGAGAAAGGTTTAATACAACCAGATAGGGTAGACACAGAGGACAATGTGGCTGATTTATTAACTAAACCTTTTGATGCTGGAAGATTTCAATATTTGGTAACAAATATTGGAATGGTTAATCTCACTTAATATGTGTTTTGGAATCTTTTTGTAAAAGTATGTACAGGATAATGCATTGTTATTGGTCTTTGTGATGATTTAGATTTTCCACATTATTTTTCTAACACTGACAAAGGTAAATGTAACGCTGTCAAGTGTTATTTTGCCGTTGTTAGAGATATTATGGTCTAACGCTGACAAGAGTTCCTTCAACGCTGATAAGTGTTGTCGGGACGCTGTCAGCAACAAATGTTAGTTTTGTGGTTTTCATCTAAATGTGCAGGTAATGGTAGCTTTATGCCATTGGATACAGAGTTGCTTATGGATCTTTGAGGAGCTATTTGGACATGTTTTGTTTATGGATGATGGTTGGAATATTTATATTCCTATCTTGACATAAATTTTTAATGTTCATATATATTATTGAGAACTCATGTATCATAGTTTGAGGGGAGGTTTAAGGAACCTTTAGGACTCTTGGGTATTCTTAGAATACTCTCATCACAATTCTAGATTGTGTCCACTGGTGAGTATGGGTTAGTTTTACTAAACCATGAGGCACTGTAGCATGCATAGTATATCAACTTTGCATGCTGCCAAGACATTTTTGGCCTAGAATTGGTTGTGGTCTGTTGGGAGGCTTGGGAATCCTTTTGATATGGGTTTTATCTGGGAGTAACAAGGATTTTATGAGGTAACTTGGTTGTTAAGAATTTTGGTTAGCAATGGACACTAGAGGACTGTTATGTCTATCTTGCTTCTGCAAGTGTGCATAAATGGACAGTGCTTGCCGCCCTATGATAATTATCAGCTTTTGGTTATCTTCTCTAGGATAAATTACTTGTTAAGGTCATTTTTCACTTTTTAAAACAATTTTATTTTTGGACGCTGACAAGATTTTTCCAAGCGTTGTTGTGACCAAAATGGACGCTGACATGGCTTTAGGCGAACGTTGACAAGATTATAGCCGTTGGGCGTTGATGGGTTATATTTGACCGTTGACAAACAATGGGACCTACCCAGTTGCAACTTTTTGACATATTTTCAAGCCGTAATTTTAGGAGTTGTTACTTTCATTAAATGCATGAGATAACTTATAAACTTTTTCAATATTTTCATGATTGATTTTTGAAAATCTTTGCCTATTTTTGGGCCAATCACGTGCATTCATCCACTCCTATAAATTTGGCTCCTATTTTAAACAGGGTATCTATAATTCTTGTCTAACACTTTTCTCTTATCAACTTTCATCTTTTATACATCAAATTAACAGCTTTCATCAATGGCACCAAGATTTAACTCAGCAGAATTGGATTTGGGGTTCAAGTCTCAACACAACATGATTGCTTATCTTGTTGCTGATAATACTTTGTTCCCTCAATACACTCAGATGGTGGAGTATTTGAATGCATCCCCATTAAGGTATGCTCTTTCTCATGCACCACTCATTCCAGTCACACACATTAAACAGTTTTGGAACACTGTCAGTTCCTCAACAGTTAATGGAGTGACAACATTGAATTCTATTGTACATGGGAGACCTTGGGTGGTTACTGAGGCCTTGGTACGCCAGGCCTTGCATCTTAATGATGCTGATGGTATAACCATGCTTCCCATATCTGAAATAGAACAAGGGCTTAGGGCTTTGGGATACCCTATTCCTGATGAAGGTACTCTTAATAAGTACCATAAGCAGGAATTTCCCCCAGCCTGGAAGTACCTAATTCACATTCTCCTTCAATGTTTGAGTCCCAAATGTACTGCACACAATGAGATCAATAGATCCATTGCATCTGCTATTGTGTGTATTACAACAGGGCAAAATTATAACTGGTCTAAAATGATTTTTGAAGGAATGTGTAAAAACAAGGGGACAAAAATGACTTTAGCTTATCCCCGTTTTCTGCAAATGGTTTTTGATGCTCAAAGATATTGTTCAAGGGATCACAATGACTTTTATAAGATCCCTGAACAAAAGAAGGCTATTTTTACCAAGATGAATTCACCACCTCATAGAGACCTACCATTAACCCCAGCCATGCTTGCTGTTATTGCAGCAGCACAACCCCAACCAGACCCCCAACCTCCTATTGACCCTTAACCACAACTTGAACCTATCCCTGAACCTTTACCCTCACCTGACCAAATGCAAATAGACCAAAATCCCTTCGACGCTGACACATCTAATGTGGGCGTTGATATGCCTATTTCCACCGCTGACACCCAACCATCACAATCCCAAACACCCCTTAACCAACCTACAACTACACCATCTTCTACACCATCTTCCACACCACCAGAATATAGGTTGATTAAACGCCAAAGGACTGCTGGAGTGTTCTCCTCTGGTGGTCCTAGCCATGTAGCAGAGAGAACCACCACCACAAGTGTGGCTGGTGACCTGGATGAGGCTGAGACTATTGGTTCTGGCTTAGAAGCTGGCCAAGACAGTCCCACCATAATTAAGTCCTCATCCATGCCCAATGAACCTAACTTGGGAGGTCAAATTCCCATTTTGGAAGAGGGCAGACTGGAACCAATGACGCTTTTAGAATTGACGGCTGTCTGCATTAGCTTGCAAAAGCAAAATGCAGACTTAGTACAAATTGTCAGTAACCAAGGCCTTGAACTCAATGAATTGAGGGAGAGGATTGTTGTTTTGGAGAGTGCTCATTCAAGGGGAGGTATGGAGGAGTCTTCCAAAGGGGAGGAAGCAAGAAATCTGAGTGATAAGAGCAGTCAAGATGGTCAATCATTGGATATTGCTGAGGCTCTTACTACATTAAAGGAACAAAAAGGTTTTGATACGTCCTTAATCTCTCCAACAAATTTAAATTTATCATTTACAGATATGCTGAGAGAGGTTACACAAGGCGCTGAGGGAAAATATTTAAGCGTTGATAAGGCAAGTTTGGACGCTGACAGAAATATTTTGGGCGCTGATAGAGGAAATTTGGGCGTTGACAGATCTGCATATGGAGGTGATGTATTCCAGTCATCATCTATCATCAAAGATGTTCCTACTCAGGTATTATCATCTACCCTACCAACAATTGAACCAACAGATAAGGGTAAGGGTAAGTTGGTAGAAGAAATTGTTCCAAAGAATGCAGCTCAGGTTGAATTTGATAGAAGATTGGCTGAGCAAATGATGGAACAAGGTGAAAAAGAAAAGTCACCATTTGTTGTGACTTCTGAAGAAGAAAGTGATGAAGCTAGCTCAGATTCAAGTGTGATGATTGTTGAACCAGAAAGACTTGAGTATGGTGATGAGCTTGCTAAGGAAAGGCTGAGAGATTTGAAGTTGCAAATTGATTTTGATATGCCAGAGGTAGTTCAGATGTACAATTCTTGGGAAGAAAGCTGTATGGATAATCCAGACTTGACCATTTCAGATCAAATATGGGGTTTGGAAATTCTTCTTAGAGTTCAGCAGGATTGTAAGGTGATGCTGAAGTACAAGGCAAGCAACATTCTCTCTGAATTGAAAAGGGATAGAAGGAAGCTCTATTTTATGTTGCTCAAATGTCATGGAGTTGGATGGACACATCAGAAGCTGAAGGCTTTGACATTTGATGAGTTGGAACATAGGGCTTATCCTATTTGGGTGAAAGTGCAGGAAGAGAACACTTTCAGACTTCTTTCAGATGAAAGAAAGGAGCAACTTGCAGAAGAGATGGCAATCAAGAAAGCTATGATAGTCCCTAGACCAGTAAAGAAGGGATTTATTCTTGAGTTTCCAAAAGATATGTCTCAACTATATCCAAGTGAAGCAATCATTAGAAAGAGCCTTAAGCTCTCCCCATTAGAAGCTTCAGATATGGTTCATGTGTTACCATTAGATTCCAGGAATCCAATTGTAAGTTATGAGGAAGATGAATGTGGATTCTGGAAAATTGGAAGATTTGGCAAGGAGGTACACACTTTTACCACTCTCATATCTTTATTTGCAAGTTGTGACAGAGAAGACTTGGTAGACCTTTGGAGGTTGCTAGAGACCAAGTATGAGGCTGAAGCACCAACTTCAGCCAATGGAATAAAACTTTGGACCACATTCAAAAGAATGTGTGGGACAAAAGAAGAAGATCCTGAAATATGGAAGGATCTTGAAGATGACCTCAGTGGTCTTCAATGGAGGTTATATTCAGCTGCTGGTGTATACCATTTGAGTTCTACAAAGTTTGCTGAGTATTTACTTGTAGATGCTCAGTATTTCATATCCAAGGCTGTTTTGGAGAAGATGAAGGACACCCAGTTGGAGATAGACTATACAAGTGACGTGGCAAAGAATTTGATCAGATTTATTTATTACCAATATGATAAGGTTTGTCAGACTCCTCCAAGTTCTTAATGTTTATTCAGAAACTTGATCATAAGAGTGGATATCAAGTTTAGGGGAGGATTGTTGGGAATAAATTTAGGCCAGAACACTTGAACGCTGACAAGAACAACTCAAGCGTTGACAAGAGCAAAGTGAGCGCTGACAGCATAAGCGTTGACAAGATAAAGTCAAGCGTTGACAGATTGAAGACAAGCACTGATGGAAGATGTGAGCTACACGTATATTATATTCTAGATTACTTCTAGTAAGGATAGAAACGACAATGTATTTTCTATGTTTATCTTTACCTAGAATAGTTGATTCGTAGCTTATTGTACAAGACTTCTTGTTCTATAAAAGAAGATCTTTTAGGTTAATGTTTAATATCAGTTTTTATAGTATTCGCAAGTTAAACCTTTCATTGTAATCAACAAGAATCATTCTAATACAAGTGAAAGTTTGTTTAACATCATTGTGTTTTAGAATCAAGTGTTAATTCCGCATAACACTTTGTTACTTTATTCATAAGCAAAGTTTTCTCTACGTGTTATACTTGATCTAATCTCGTATACACAAAGCTAATCGATCTAAGTTTGGGATCAACAAACACCATATGTGGATCCGTCGAGCTCACATCAAGTTTCTCATACACTTCCACATGAACACAAATGGACTAAGAATCATCCTTTGGTTCAAGTGATTGGCAATCTCTCACGACCAGTCTCAACACGAAATCAGCTGCGTACTGACGGTGATATGTGTATCTATGCACTATCAGTCAACACAATGGAACCAGCAAGTGTGAAAGAAGCAATGACTGATGCATCATGGATTGAGTCTATGCAAGAAGAACTCAATTAGTTCATCAGGCTTGATGTATGGGAGCTAGTACCTCGACCGGACAATATCGATCCCCTTACTCTGAAATGGTTATTCAAAAACAAGATGGATGAGGAGCAAACGGTCATTAGGAACAAGACTCTGTTAGTCGTGAGAGGTTATAAACAACATGAGGGAATTGATTTCGCAGAATCCTTCGCCCCGGTTGCTCGAATGGAAGCTATTAGGATTTTCATGGCATACGCGGCACACAAATCATTCACTGTGTATCAAATGGACGTGAAGACGGCTTTCTTGCATGGGCCGTTAAAAGAAGATGTGTATGTATGTCAACCTGAAGGTTTCATCAATACCGAACATCCAAGCCATGTCTACAAGTTGAAAAAGGCAATGTATGGTTTGAAACAAGCACCGAGAGCATGGTACGACGAATTATCATCATTTCTTCTACAAAATCACTTCAGCAAAAGAACCATTGATCCAACGTTGTTTATCAAGCACTACGGCAACAACATCTTGGTGGCTCAGGTATATGTAGATGATATTATATTTGGTTCTACTAACCCAAAATATTCCATATTATTTGTCGACCTTATGAAAAGTCGATTCTAAATGTCCATGATGGGGGAAATGACGTTCTTTCTTGGTCTCCAAGTTCACCAATCCCCCCGTGGTATTTTCATAAATCAGTCCAAGTATGTGCTTGAGATTCTAACGAAATTTGGCATGGAAAACTGTGATCCTATTGGTACTCCAATGGACACTAAACACAAGCTTGATTTGGATAAGAAAGGGACATTTGTAGATGCTACAAAATACCGATGCATGATAGGGTCCCTTATGTACTTAACCTCAAGCAGACCGGACATTGTGCATGCTACTTGTTTATGTGCTCGGTACTAGGCGAAGCCAACCGAAAAGCACCTCAAGAAGGTTAAAAGGATCTTTCGTTATCTCCGGGGAACCATTAACATGGGTCTCTGGTATACGAAGGATTCTGGTTTTAATCTCACTGGTTTTTCAGATGCCGACCATGCAGGGTGTCATGATATATTCAAGAGCACTTCCAGTGGAGCACAATTCTTAGGCGAGAAGCTAGTGAGCTGGTCATCAAGAAAACAAGACTGTACGGCGTTGTCCACCGCGGAAGCAGAATATGTGTCTCTATCCGTGTGTAGTGCTCAAGTACTTTGGATGAGAACACAACTCACGGATTATGGCTTTCACTTTAACAAAGTTCCTATTTATTGTGATTCACAATCAGCCATAGCCATATCCTGCAACCCGGTCCAACACTCCAAGACCAAGCACATAGCTGTCCAATTCCATTTCATAAAGGAGCATGTGGAAAAAGGAACGATCGAACTGTATTTTGTCAAGACGGACTACCAACTAGCCGACATCTTAACCAAATCTCTTTCTCAAGACAGATTTGAATTCTTGGTTCGTCGACTTGGTATGCGTAGTTTCTCTCCAGATGAACTTGAACGTCTTGCACATTCGCAGTAATCTTGTATATATCCATCAGAAAATCAAAATACAAAAATATAAAACCTATAAAAACAAAATAAAAAATGAGAAAATCTTTCAAAAATACCAAAAATATTCTTCTCCGACATGTCTCTCAGCATCGATAATATGGACGTACTTAGAAATGTTGTTCAATAACGACACGGGTACGTACATAAAGTTCGAATGAGAGTTCAAATGTTTTCAAAACATGTCTTTTTCTTCTTTCTTCTCATAATGGCTTATAGTCACATGTCAGACTATAACCCGGTCCCCAAAGAAAGGAAAGTCTTTGATTATCCTCAACAATGAGAAATTAATTTTTCTCGGTTATGGGCTTATATCAAAACATTCAAAGTTTTAAGCTCATGAACACAAGGAAAATGTTCATTTATGTACATTATTCCTTAACAACGGGAAAGTAAGTTTTCTCGGGTTTTTGAGCACAATTTTTCAAAGTATTTCAAACTGTGTGCTCATATACTCCCCTAATTTTAAATAGAATTTCTTTTCGAGGGGGAGTACAAACTTTCATGCAACATTATTATCTCCATGTTTCATCACTAGTTTCACAAAAATTTCAATGTCATGCAATTTTTGAGGGGGAGAATAGTGATTAAAATGTGTTATCTTGGATAAGATCTTTGATATAAGTGCTTTCTCTTCCTAATATGTGCAAAAACCTTTCCTTGTACGATGCACATATGTAGGGGGGCGTTTTGGTGATACAAAAAAACTTCAAGGTGTAAACACTGATTTCATCAACACCATGATTGCTTTTTCAACAGGTTTTTCTGGTTACGATATATATACCCTTCAACACATTAATTCACGACGGTATTGGTGTCAAAAGGTGGTTAGGTATTCGTCCTATGATCCAACCAGAACCGGAGGGATCTTCTCAGGGACAATCCATTAGTATTTAGATGTCCTTAGGAAAGATGGAGTAGTTGAGTGTATGGGAAAAATGCTGACTAATGACTTAAGCTAGCACTGGAACAATCACAACAAGGTGCTAGTTATGACGTCTTGGTAAGCATTGAAGGGGTTGAAGAACGAAAAAGAAATGTAAGGATAAAGGGTGTAAAGAAAGAAGCCCTCCATACAACTTAGGTACAAACCGGTTCAATACATCTATTATCAGAATCACTTTTATAACTTTTGATACTAAAGGCAAAGCATCATGGACCCAGTGATGCAATGCACAATCCTTCCCATCCTATTCAAGCTTCTCTCAAAAGAAGTTTGTTTTATTGTCACGGAGTGTAACTCATTTCTATCAACTTTCTCACTTCGAGATAGTAGATATTGAAAAGGTGGCAGTCTGCTCCAGCCTTCGATCACCAAATAAACGAGCACTTATAGAGTCTAGAGCCAACGAGATTCATCATAAATCTCATTAGGACACTTATTCCATATATCAATTGTTGTTCATCACTGGAACACATGCGATAATTTACAGAGTCCTACGCTCTATCCTTGTGATATTGCCAAAACATTCAGAGTGATACTCATTAGTATTCACAGTGATGAATGGAAATCCTTCCAGTGTTAACATCAAACAGCACTGCGGTAGGTCATATGTAAGATTCACTTGAATTGAACATATGTTAACTGGAAAGCAACAGTGCTTTGATTCTTTTGGGATTCAAACTCGTTCCAGGTCTCGACGCAATATCTTTATGATCTTTCCAGAACATTCAGAGTAATACTCCTCAGTATTTACAGTGACGAATGGAAATCCTTCCAGTGTCACCATCAAACAGCACTGCGGTAGGTGACTTGTGAGATTCCATACGAATCTAACTTGTGTCAACTGGAAAGAAACAATGGTTTGATTCTTAATTGATTCAAACTTGTTCTAGGAAATTGAATTGACGACTTAATCAGCAGAATGGAACTGCATGATTCACTCCTTACTATGAAGTATCTTTCAATATATTCAAGTATTGAGAACGACTACCACAGCCGGAAACCCTGTCAAGGAAGTTCATTCAACTTACCTAATCACATGTACAGTATTCGTACTGTATAACGGGAAACCGGTAGAATGCAAACGGTGGAGTAACCTCAAGAGTCGTAATTCAAGACCACATGCTCATCTAAAAGAAGAAAGCTCAAGAACATCTAAAGACAAAGACTTCCGCTACTCTGATGATCAAGGGAGATTGTTAACAAGCTTTCATCTCAAATCAAAGTTTGAGTATGTGGGGAAAGATACAAGAACACAAGATGGCAAAGTTTTAAGATTAAGTCAAGGCAAATATCAAAGATCCAAGATCACAAGTAATGAAAGGAACAATGAAGGAACTCTCAAGACAACGAGCTTCAAAGTCAACAACACCAAAGAAGTGAAGTCACATATTACATGACCACCCCTTAGGGGGAGATTGTTAGAAGTATTTAAAGTGATGGTCATATAATATACCGTTGCGAAGCTCGTGGAAAATGTTAATTAACGGTGTTGAGAGTTCTAGTATAATGTTATGTATGTAACGGGAATTAGTCCCGAACTCACAAATGAGGAAGGCCTTCCATACATTATACATGTAGTATAAAAGGCCCAAGACACCTCATTTATGGTGTGTGTTTTCCATTCCATAGTTTGTAGAGAGAGAAACATATGTGTTTCTCTCACTAGGAATTCACAACCTTTGTTTTTTCTCTTTTCCTTCATCTAATCTAACCTTTCTTTTTTGGTTTAATCTTGTTCTTCATCATCTCCATTTCTATATCCTATATAGTCGTGTGTATCATTGATACACTTGATGTCATGGTACATCTTGGTCGAACCAGGATGTATAGAGAATGGGGAGCTACGAGCTTCAGCTAACAATGCTTCCCGGAGTTCTTGATCATCAGGAACACAAAGTCTCGTGCCCTGCCATAAGATACCATCTGCGTCTACTCGAAATTCGGTTTGCTTCTCCAAATTCTGAATTATCACCAAGATTTCACCATCATCCTTCTGAGCTTCCTTGATCCTAGAGAGTAATTCAGGTTCTACTCTAAGATTAGCCCAGTAACCGTGCTGTCCACGTACCATGATCTCAATGTCTAGTCGCTCCAAGTCTCTTATAATTTCCTCCTCAATTTTAATGTCGTTTATTATTCCGGACTTTCTACTTAGTGCATCTGCTACTACATTCGCCTTGCCCGGATGATACTGCAGATTAATGTCATAATCCTTCAACAGCTCTAACCATCTCCTCTGTCTCATGTTCAATTCACGTTGAGTGAAGATGTACTTCAAGCTCTTGTGGTCCGTGAATATATCACATGATTCTCCATACAAGTAGTGCCTCCGTATCTTCAATGCAAACACGACTGTTGCAAGTTCTAAGTCATGCGTGGGGTAATTTTCCTCATAAGGCTTAAGCTGTCGTGAAGCGTACGCAATCACTTTCCCATGTTGCATGAGAACACAGCCAAGTCCCTTCCCCGATGCATCACTATAGATCTGAAATCCACCTGTACCAGATGGGAGAGTAAGAATCGGTGCAAATACTAACTTCTGCTTTAGGTCTTCAAAGCTCTTCTCTCTTTCTTCAGTCCAGAAGAATTTCTCCCCTTTCTGCATCAGTTTGGTCAATGGTAGTGCTAAACGGGAAAAGTTCTCTACGAACCTACGTTAGTAACCAGCTAAGCCTAGGAAACTGCGAACTTCAGTCGCTGATGTCGGTCTTGGCCACTTCGTAATAGCCTCAACCTTTGCTGGATCCATAGTGATTCCTTCGGTTGATACAATGTGACCTAAGAATGCCACCTTCTCTAACCAAAACTCACACTTGGAGAATTTAGCATACAGCTGCTTTTGACGAAGAATCTGTAATACTGTACAAAGATGGTCTTCGTGTTCCTCCTTGGACTTAGAGAATATCAGGATGTCGTCAATGAAGACAATGACGAACTTGTCCAGAAATTCATTGAAGAAATCTGTTCATCAAATCCATGAACACTGTTGGAGAATTGGTAAGGCCAAATGGCATGACTACAAATTCGTAGTGGCCATAGCTGTCACACCCCCAATTTATCAGAGTAATACGACACAATGGGGTGCGACGGTCATGACTATCACAAGACATAGATACAAAGAACGACTATTTAAAAGCCGTTTTAATTTAATTAAAAGCATAAAACTTGTTTCGGAAGCGAACTACACAAGATCATAATAAAACATTGTTTCAAAAGACTTTAACATTGATCCAAATATCCATACACTAGTCACGACCATTTTCATTTAAAAATCTCCCATGCATAACCACGTCACTCCTTCGTCTTGATACCTGAGAAAAACATTGCTAAAGCGTCAACACAAAGGTTGGTGAGTTCATAGGTTTAAGTTTAGATAGTGTGATGAACCATAAGATTTTCCAAGGCAACCGGCATATAATCTTATAACAAATACAAGATTATAATCAAAAGTATACGTTTTGATCACCTACGTCTAAGCTCGTGACACCGAAGCGTTAACCTAAACCACCAAGATATAATAAGAGCCCGAGCAAATGCCTATCCCGAAGCATTTGTAAATCCTCAAATGTAAGTGTATCTAACTTTGGCCACACAACCAAATTAGATAGGGAGGTTAATCCCGATAGATCTATCCATAACATTCGCGCTTAAACAAAGTAATTAACGGTTCACGATAGTGGGCTAAAGCATCTAGGGATATCGCTACTTAGACATCATGTAGGCAAACGTATGAGTTTAAAGCACTTATGTTCATCCGTTAAAAACAAGCAATGTTCTCACCCCAAAATAGTTAAAGCAATTAAAAGTGGGGCTATGAAACTCACCTCGATTCAGTAGTGAAATGATCAACAAAGATAGCACGGAATATCAAGGCACGCAAAACAATGCGCAAACGATCTACTTGTAACCTAAGTAAAATATATCTGTACTTAGGCTAAATACAATAAATAATAATGTACGATGCACTTGGTTGATATTTAATACTTGCTATAGGTTTATAAAATGTTTTTATACATTTTTCTCGTTCAACCATTTTAGTCACGGGGTCAACTTTGGGTCTTGATAACTCGTTAAATAATAGTCCGAAAAATAAACGGACTATCAGTTTGAAAACTGGGTCGTGAGGTCGTTAATAACTAATAAATATCGTTCTTAGACTAAGTCATTTAGGGTCTCAAATAATAAGACGAAATGAGCTACTCGTTTGTGTAAAATCAATCTAGTTTAATTAACCAAGCACTTTTCTAGTATTTTAGAACCCATGCCTTGAGTTTATTAATGTTCCATAAGTTGAACAGAAAATATCGTCTCAAACTAGGCCATGTCGAGATTTATCTCATATTTTAGGTTTAATTTGACGAGCTTGTTCGCTAGGTTAGAAAGTGGTATAAATTTTGGGCAGCGGACAATATTGATATAAAAGAAACTCATTTAACTTGTGCATGTTACCTGCCTCACACACGACACCAACTCATAATATTGTATTTATTTGTTGTCCTTGGTTTTGCTACACAGTTTACATAAGTAGACTAGTACACCCTATGCGATTTGTTTAACATAATACCATATTCTCACGTCTTATTCAAGGTTTTTACTTTGTTTTCATAGTTCCTGACACACTTGTCTATTACATGTTTTTGCTATGGGTTTTGCTTCTCCTGGTTTCTACCTATACGTACAAACACACCACCCTTGTACATTTTTCCACAAAAAGGACATAGAAAACATGCTACTCCCTTCCTGGTTCTAACACACACACGAAAACATATATTAGTAAAGAAGTAGGATGCATATTTTTGTTTTATTATTACATTTGCATATACATCATGGCATTATTCAATCACATAGCATACATAACATACACTCATATAATTATGCACGCAAAAACATAAGTGTGTTGCTTCTGGGTTTTCCTGTGAATTCGAGCACACGACACACACAAACATGTACACTCTCGTCATAACGCATACATATACATGCACAGTTTCACAATCCTTTTAGTTACATGTTTATCAAATTTAGGAAGTTGGCTATTCCTTTATTCCCACCTTACGTCTAATGCAGCAAATAAATCATGCATCTCAACCATTTATACTTAATACTCACGCATGTTTCAATGCACCCACATTGGCCTTGCTTGGGTTTTGTTCGATCTTTGTAGCCATTGCTCATGCATAACACACATATGATTCGAAATGAGTTTGAGGTATATGTAGGCATGCAATACCTCACAGTTCTGCTTATTTGGTTAGCACATACATGTTACATGTACATATAAATCACGACAGAGGGAATTTGTTGGGGTTCTAAGCATGCACATGCGAGAACTTAAACTCTTAGATCTACTCACTTGTGGTTGTTTCTAAGTATACATTTGATACATACACACATACGCCCCATACACACAGGGACCTTGTTCCCGTTGTAAAGCATACCCACACGACATGACATAAAATCATAGTCTTTGTCGACAACACCAGTACATAGCACATATACTAAGCATTTACATTTTTTTTCATTGGTTTTATGTTTTTCTGCTACTTGAGTACACATTAAGAACTGCTTGTAATATCATACAATCACAGCCTATTTCTTGTATCTTGGTTCACGCATACAACACACAACATTATACATGACATCACATATTTTCTTCCTAACTTATACACACACACATGAACTATTTTTCGTAGGGTGGTTTGGTTCGATGTTTTACATGCATACAATCACACACAGAAAACTAAATTTATGGCACATTCTCATGGATGGCGTAATCTCTTACCAATACAAAGGTTCCGATATGGAGCATCGTTACTCACTTATTCGCCACATATGTATACACACAAAATTATACTTGTTCTTCATAAAATCATGCTTGTTCATTATGTAGACTCATGTTTTTAGCCTCTTATTCGATCCTTACAGGTGTTTTACTCACTTAGTTGGTTCATTTAGGGGTCCTTTAGGTCATCATTTCACCTTCATATGAAAGGCCCTAACCGCGACATTAGTTCGTCATGTGATCTTACAACATCATACCCTTGACCCGTGACTTAAGTTATGTAAGTTGTCAAAGTTTTAAGCAAGTATAATATCAACCAAAGTGTGATGAATAAAAGTATAAGAACTTACAAAGGGTCCTAAGATGATTTTGGTGAAGAATAAATCAAAGACTAGTGATCAACTATCAACCATTCTTGCTTGCTTAAAATCAATCCAGGATCCTGGTTACTTCTTTCTCAGCCGTGACCTAACACCATTTGTTTGTGTTTGTCTTGAGAGGTTTTGTGTGTGTCTAAGTGAAGAATGAGGCTTGTATTTATAGCCAAGAGGGCGTCATTAGGGTTAAGGTAAACTAGTTGGGGTTTAGTTCAGGGTCTCGTTTGAATGTAACTAAGGATTGGGTAAGTGAACTAGCATGGGAAGATGCGTTTCACATGGGGAAGAAGCATGGGACAGAGATCACGTTTTATGGCAGTAAAATAGGGGTAAGGGAGTACTTGGGTTGGCTAGGATTAGAGTACTTGTTGTAAAAGAGCATAGTAAATTGAAATTGAATGGGTATAGGACTAATAAATATTAAAAACGTGGCTCATGGGAAAATAGAGGGGACCGGTTTTGAGCTAGGATAAAAGAAAAGGTGGCTTTGTTTTTATTAAATTGTATTTGTTAAATATAAAGTTACACATAAGATTTATTTATATTTGAGAAGGCTTATTTGTGTGATGTAGTAGAAAGCTTCAAATCTTTTTCGGTGTAGTAGTGAATTTGAGAAAGTTTCCTAGTAGTGGTTTTAAGTAAGTTGGCGGAGTGAAAATGGGAAATTTTTTTAAGTGTGTGTCATTTAAATGTATCGAGTGGAAATATATGTTTTGTGTGGTGATATTCTTACATGAAGTTGCGTTGACGTTGACGTTGACTCTAAAATAAGAATTCCTAGTACGTATCGTAAACCAATAATAGTCTTTCGCGTAATATTTCATATAAATGTTATTCATAAAAAAAATTAAATTAGTACACAAAATACGCGTAAATAATCGAGAACATCAATAGACATACAAGTCTAACCCGAACCATCGCGTTTCACGTAAATTAAGTAGCTTCAAAAATTCACGTGTGTGACATTCGTAATCCCTTAAATTGAGTTTTGTCCTCAAAACTAGCACGTCATTGTCGTTGTCAAAACAAGAGGTCAACTAAATATTTACCTCCCTTTCATGGTGTTCAATGCGCTCGTTTTTTAGTTTGTTGCTAAGGTTAAAATTACTATAATCTTGTTAGGATTAAAACAAATGAAAATTTCTTTCGACTTGTACATGGTTCTATAGCGTTCCTCAAATAATTTTTTTCGTATGTCAAATTTTTCTTGATAACGTCGGTTTTGTCTGACGAGTTTTTCTCATTATTAACTTTCGCGTCATCCCGCGTATTACTTCCACTTTGAAATGTCGTGTATCGTCATTTTTCGCCTAGATGACTAGATATCGCACATTTGAAAATTGTTCCACATAGTTCAATTAATCCCGTTCACATTAATTGTCTACTTGGTAGTGATAAGTAGCGTATGCGTCAAGGTTTCTTGAATCGGTTTCCCAAAAATCTAGAACAATTGATCGTCCTAACGCATGGTGGTCAAGACGTTCCTTCCTTTTATGTGACAATCAATATTAGATAACTTCGTTAATTAATCAATTTAGTTTGCGTTCTTCCTTGTTTATTTCCTTTTTCGTGGAGGGGAGAACGGGTGCACAATTTATAATATTTTTAAATCATAGTTCGTTCGGGTTCCTTCTATAAAGAAAGTATGTAATACTTCTTAAGCTTACGAGTATGGTGTGATGCTCAAACATCATCAAATAGATTCTTTTCCGGACGGTTTCGGTATTCCAATCGATATCACGCTTATCTTGACCCAATTGTTCTTTATCATGGGTTATGTTACGGCGAGTTCTTGATATTCGTTAAATTTGGATTTTTCTCAAATGACGTTTCGTTCTCATTATTATTTAAAAATTGTTTCGATTTTTTTTTTCAACTCTGATCTATTTGAGTTTAATTGTCGTCAAAACAAGTGGTGCTCTTAGTATTCGCGTGTAATAAACGCTTTTGTGTGTAATAGTGGCGAAGAAAATAATTATACTAAGTTTACTCGTATCGCGTACTCGACGCTTTTACTTAGGACGGTATAAAAATGTTTGACGTCTATAGCACATAATAGATTTTTCTTTGTCGAATAGGGAAACCTGAATATATTTTTATAGTACTAATATCTTTTATCTTTAAGATGACTACTATGAGCATACTCGCGTTCGGCCACGATCATACGTAGTTGATCAGGCTACGTACGTCTCGGGACAAACGGTTGCATCCTCCTTTTCATCATAATTCCTTGAGGTTGTAATTATATATTGGTAGTCCATAGTGTATTTCGTTCGCTAACGTTATTCACTTTCATAACCAACAAGTTAGTCCGTAATGCATTTCATTTGTTATCAACACTCACTTTTCACAATCGATAAAATAATTCCCATGATTATTCGTACTAGTTCCCGTCAAGTTTATCAATAGTTTTTGTTCTCCACATTGAGTTGGTCATCAAACCAAGTTCCAAAAATTTACATGGTAGTTCTTACAAAAAATATCTCGCTATTAGTTGTGGCATTTGATTAATAAAACCTTTACTAATCTTTCAATTTACCTTATCACGGTCGTTATTATTCCCGCTAATAAGTGTTTCCGGTGGTGATTTCTTAAAAAAAAATTATGACGCTTTCTAAAGAATATTTTTTCAAAAATCTTTTAGTGAAAATTTACTTTATTTATTTTTCTACGATAGGTAAAAAAAATATTATAGAAGAAAGTTCTTTCTTAAGTAAAAATATTGGTGGATGAATTTTTCTCCGCCACATGAAAATTAAAAATAAAACTTTCTCGTTGCTTAAACAAAGAGGATTTTAAAGATAAAACAACACAGTTTAATTAAAAACTTGGAGTACGGTTACATAATCAAGTTTTGTTGGTGGTAACATCGACCGACGTCGAGTCACTTGATTTGCATAAAAGTAAAATAGTTCATATTACATAAATCTCCACACTCTATCCATGACGAGGGTAGAAATCCTTAGATTGATACTTGAAGATTGTCGGCGCATCTTTGTTGAAAGACGACCGATGTAAAATGTTGGTGGGGTATTGGACGCTCTTTGCCCTCGAGCTTCCTTCTTGGGCGATTTCAAGTATTTCTTGTCTTAAACGGCATTCCTCCATGTAGCGTTCCTTCATATTCTTCTCATGGGACTTTATCACTCGGCAATCACCCTCCAAGTGCCCAAAGTCATCACAAAGCATGCAATGGTTTGCACAACTACCTTTGTGGTGGTAGTCACACTTGCGGCAATATGGAAGGTTGCTGAGATACTTCTTGTTCAAGATGGGAGTTGTTTTAGGAACATCCTCCGGGAAATTTGTCCTTGCATAACAAGTAGAGGGTGGTAAAGTTTTTCCTTGGTGAACACGTGGCATTTTCCATGAGTGGTTCTTTGGTATAGTCATAGAGTGAATTTTAAGTCTTTCGGATCTTTGCTTTATGGTGTTCAACCTTGGGTGGTTTTTCATCATAGAGCACCTCCTCTTATAAGGCCCTTTTCTTCCACTAACGGAGTGGTTCACTTTAGTTTTCGAAAGGGTCTTTCGAGGTCCAAAAGTGTTAACCGGAGTAGCGCTTGTTTCCTTAGCTTTTTCATAGACACTAGGATCCATAGTTCGGTCAACCGTGCGGATACTAGCTTCAAACGCATCAACGGCCCTAATGGCATTTCGGTATTGACGGGTGATGACCTCTTTGAGGTCCTTGCAACCTTGTTCCGTCATTTCAATTTTTCTGTGCACGATTAACGAACGAACGATGTATATTCTTGTTAGTTCTTTCATTGTTATCAATTCTTACGATCGTTCAAATTTGACCGCTTTTCTCATAATTATTGTAATACAATTATCAAGGGATCGTACCATAAAAATTCATATGTTTCATTCTTGAATTACGTTCCATACATAGTTTTGGATCTAAGAGTACAAAATTCTTATCCAACATAAAGAATGACTTCTTTTAGTCTTGACAAAACATCATACATTTATTACAAAACATCATACTTTTATTAGAAAGCCGACAAAATCCTAAAGACCTAGATGGTGTAGGATTTCTTGAATTTAAACATGATCCGCAGCTTGCCTAGCATCGGCATCATTGTTCCTCATTTGTAAAATTGCAATCTCGGACTTAGCAGCCTCAAGAGACTCTCGTAACTCAGCCATCACTAAGTCCTCGTCCTCATATTTCTCGATAAGGTGATCCACATCAACCTCTACATCCTCCAGACGACCTATCAGGTGTTCTACATCGAATCCGAGTGGTTCTGAAGTAGGCTCGTCTTCTGAGGAATTAGCAACATTAGGTGGTGGTGAAGATGTACGGTTTCTTTTTCTAGAAGTTCCAGGTAATGGTGAAGGCATAGGAGTAGGGAATGGTATAGTAGTAGTAGGAATATTTGGGACGGTGGAGGGAAGTCCCGTAGTGACATTTGGCATCATGACAGGCGAATCTTGCTCATCATCCGAATTTATTGTGATTACGCTCCGGATGGGGGTAATTTCCTTATCGGATTCGGATTGCAAAATGACAAACGGAATGAGAGGCATTTTTCCTTTTTCGCTTGTCACCAAATCTAAAACAACGGTTATTAGATAGGTAGAAACGAATTATTTTTCTAAAGTTCTAAAAATAGAAATAAGTTGTATGATGTCTTGTAAATTTTCTTTTATTTAGAGTAAGTTCTCGTACATCGATCCATAAGTCTACTTAAATGTCCAAGTAGTCCTTACATGGAAAACAATAAGTGAATCGTGGAATGTTAAAGTCCTCTAACATGCTCTTCCACATACTTATTATTTGTACTTTCTCTTAGTAGTGATTATGCATGGGTGGATAAATACAATTATCCTTGATCAATTCTTTCATCAATTTAGGCCTATTACAACGTTTACTTTTGTGAAATTTCCTCTTGTTAAACATCTATCAACTCGGATGAGTAAGTATGTTCTTGAGATTTAGTCGGCTTACGGCCATTACGGAGCCCGTACTAGTTCTTGTTCATTTATAAGTCTTTCCTCAACTTAGTATTGCTAGTTCGTATACTCTCGACAATTTTTACACCTTGAAAAATTGTTAATTTGATTTAAACGAGTCGAGTACTAAAATTTTATCACCAAATTTCATCACAAGAATTGTTCCATATGTTTCTAATCCGTTATCATTCAAAATATTCAATTCGAGCAATTACTAAATTTTATTACAAGAATTTCTCTGATCTTGGAATATGTTCCGTTATACCTTGTATGTTTCGTTTATCTTGCTCTCGTCTAGCGTTTTGCTCGCAATCTTAGATAAACTTTACAGTCATTGTTGTATATTTATACCTTGTGTTTAAGATCTCAATATATGTCCACATTTCGCATATGGGGTTCTCAAATATCGCGCAACGCGATAATCCCTTTGATGTAGAAATTGGCATAATTGTTTAACCAAGGGTAAACCCTTTAATTTATATCCATATCGTAACTTCGAGTTTTATAATAAAGTCATGATAATTTAGTCGCAATCAATGGGCTAATAAAAATTTTGATTTGTCTTTGCGTAATTTATTTCCAATAAAAATTTCTTTGATAACCATTTGACTTACGCGTCAGCGCATTTATGGATAGTTCATATATCCCAAAATTTATTCGTTCTTTGAATTGTAGTATTCTTTGGAGCATTACAAGAGTAATACTTGTACTAAGTATTTTATCGTCATATGTCATTTTTAATAGTGACGTCATCGTCGTTCCTCGGTCGCATTCAATTTCAACTTCGAAATCGTTAATTAACGTAGGTCACCTTTCCTCAACCGAGTCTATTCTAAATGTTTAGTGGAGTAACGATTTATCGAACCCAATAAATAGTTGCTCCTCTCGACATTTATAATAGTATCGCTTGATTCAAGTATTACTACTAATTAACATACTACCAAACCCGTGGTAAATAAATATATTCATATAGTTTTCGTTCTAGGAATCATGACGATATGTTTAATTCGGCGTACAGTGATATGAAACACAAAACGTTTCGATAATCGATAATAGTCCCGCAGACTATCTAAAATATAAGTATGCGTACGTTTAATATCAAAGGAAAATATATATATATATATATATATATATATATATATATATATATATATATATATATATATATATAAATATATATATATATATATATATATATATATATATATATATATATATATATATATATATATATATATATATATATATATATATATATATATATATATATATATATATATATATATATATATATATATATATATATATATATATATATATATATATATATATATATATATATATATATGGCACAAACCATTTAAATAAATATGGCACAAACCATTTAAACAAAGATGGCACAAACCATTCAAATAAATATGGCACAAACCATTTGCATATCGTAACAATCCATACAAGGATGTTTAAAAAAAATCGTTTCATTACATGTCCCTATGGTTATCACTCAAATATGGGAAGGGAATACCTAATGCTAATAACACTTAGCAATCAAATTCAAAACTTAGTAGTGCAAAAATCCTAAATTATCTCAAGTCACAACTTACTTGTATCGAAGACGTGGAGTGAAGTGGTTCTCGGAGATTTTTGAGAGACGGTTATAGTCTAGAATTATTTTTCTGATAAATAAATTTTGACTCACGTTTATAAAAATCATTTTGTAAAATAACCTAGTTCTCTAACTACGGCTCTGATACCAATCTGTCACACCCCCAATTTATCAGAGTAATACGACACAATAGGGTGCGACGGTCATGACTATCACAAGACATAGATACAAAGAACGACTATTTAAAAGCCGTTTTAATTTAATTAAAAGCATAAAACTTGTTTCGGAACCGAATTACACAAGATCATAATAAAACATTGTTTCAAAATACTTTAACATTGATCCAAATATCCATACACTAGTCACGACCATTTTCATTTAAAAATCTCCCATGCATAACCACGTCACTCCTTCGTCTTGATACCTGAGAAAAACATTGCTAAAGCGTCAACACAAAGGTTGGTGAGTCCATAGGTTTAAGTTTAGATAGTGTGATGAACCATAAGATTTTCCAAGGCAACCGGCATATAATCTTATAACAAATACAAGATTATAATCAAAAGTATACGTTTTGATCACCTACGTCTAAGCTCGTGACACCGAAGCGTTAACCTAAACCACCAAGATATAATAAGAGCCCGAGCAAATGCCTATCCCGAAGCATTTGTAAATCCTCAAATGTAAGTGTATCTAACTTTGGCCATACAACCAAATTAGATAGGGAGGTTAATCCTGATAGATCTATCCATAACATTCGCGCTTACACAAAGTAATTAACGGTTCACGATAGTGGGCTAAAGCATCTAGGGATATCGCTACTTAGACATCATGTAGGCAAACGTATGAGTTTAAAGCACTTATGTTCATCCGTTAAAAACAAGCAATGTTCTCACCCCAAAATAGTTAAAGCAATTAAAAGTGGGGCTATGAAACTCACCTCGATTCAGTAGTGAAATGATCAACAAAGATAGCACGAAATATCAAGGCACGCAAAACAATGCGCAAACGATCTACTTGTAACCTAAGTAAAATATATCTGTACTTAGGCTAAATACAATAAATAATAATGTACGATGCACTTGGTTGATATTTAATACTTGCTATAGGTTTATAAAATGTTTTTATACATTTTTCTCGTTCAACCATTTTAGTCACGGGGTCAACTTTGGGTCTTGATAACTCGTTAAATAATAGTCCGAAAAATAAACGGACTATCAGTTTGAAAACTGGGTCGTGAGGTCGTTAATAACTAATAAATATCGTTCTTAGACTAAGTCATTTAGGGTCTCACATAATAAGACGAAATGAGCTACTCGTCTGTGTAAAATCAATTTAGTTTAATTAACCAAGCACTTTTCTAGTATTTTAGAACCCATGCCTTGAGTTTATTAATGTTCCATAAGTTGAACGGAAAATATCGTCTCAAACTAGGCCATGTCGAGATTTATCTCATATTTTAGGTTTAATTTGACGAGCTTGTTCGCTAGGTTAGAAAGTGGTATAAATTTTGGGCAGCGGACAATATTGATATAAAAGAAACTCATTTAACTTGTGCATGTTACCTGCCTCACACACGACACCAACTCATAATATTGTATTTATTTGTTGTCCTTGGTTTTTCTACACAGTTTACATAAGTAGACTAGTACACCCTATGCGATTTGTTTAACATAATACCCTATTCTCACGTCTTATTCAAGGTTTTTACTTTATTTTCATAGTTCCTGACACACTTGTCTAGTACATGTTTTTACTATGGGTTTTGCTTCTCCTGGTTTCTACCTATATGTACAAACACACCACCCTTGTACATTTTTCCACAAAAAGGACATAGAAAACATGCTACTCCCTTCCTGGTTCTAACACACACACGAAAACATATATTAGTAAAGAAGTAGGATGCATATTTTTGTTTTATTATTACATTTGCATATACATCATGGCATTATTCAATCACATAGCATACATAACATACACTCATATAATTATGCACGCAAAAACATAAGTGTGTTGCTTCTGGGTTTTCCTGTGAATTCGAGCACAGGACACACACAAACATGTACACTCTCGTCATAACACATACATATACATGCACAGTTTCACAATCCTTTTAGTTACATGTTTATCAAATTTAGGAAGTTGGCTATTCCTCTATTCCCACCTTACGTCTAATGCAGCAAATCAATCATGCATCTCAACCATTTATACTTAATACTCACGCATGTTTCAACGCACCCACATTGGCCTTGCTTGGGTTTTGTTCGATCTTTGTAGCCACTGCTCATGCATAACACACATATGATTTGAAATGAGTTTGAGGTATATGCAGGCATGCAATACCTCACAGTTCTGCTTATTTGGTTAGCACATACATGTTACATGTACATATAAATCACGACAGAGGGAACTTGTTGGGGTTCTAAGCATGCACATGCGAGAACTTAAACTCTTAGATCTACTCACTTGTGGTTGTTTCTAAGTATACATTCGATACATGCACACATACGCCCCATACACACAGGGACCTTGTTCCCGTTGTAAAGCATACCCACACGGCATGACATAAAATCATAGTCTTTGTCGACAACACCAGTACATAGCACATACACTAAGCATTTACATTTTTTTTCATTGGTTTTATGTTTTTCTGCTACTTGAGTACACATTAAGAACTGCTTGTAATATCATACAATCACAGCCTATTTCTTGTATCTTGGTTCACGCATACAACACACAACATTATACATGACATCACATATTTTCTTCCTAACTTATACACACACACATGAACTATTTTTCGTAGGGTGGTTTGGTTCGATGTTTTACATGCATACAATCACACACAGAAAACTACATTTATGGCACATTCTCATGGATGGCGTAATCTCTTACCAATACAAAGGTTCCGATATGGAGCATCGTTACTCACTTATTTGCCACATATGTATACACAAAAAATTATACTTGTTCTTCATAAAATCATGCTTGTTCATTATGTAGACTCATGTTTTTAGCCTCTTATTCGATCCTTACAGGTGTTTTACTCACTTAGTTGGTTCATTTAGGGGTCCTTTAGGTCATCATTTCACCTTCATATGAAAGGCCCTAACCGCGACATTAGTTCGTCATGTGATCTTACAACATCATACCCTTGACCCGTGACTTAAGTTATGTAAGTTGTCAAAGTTTTTAGCAAGTATAATATCAACCAAAGTGTGATGAATAAAAGTATAAGAACTTACAAAGGGTCCTAAGATGATTTGGTGAAGAATAAATCAAAGACTAGTGATCAACTATCAACCATTCTTGCTTGCTTAAAATCAATCCAGGATCCTGGTTACTTCTTTCTCAGTCGTGACCTAACACCATTTGTTTGTGTTTGTCTTGAGAGGTTTTGTGTGTGTCTAAGTGAAGAACGAGGCTTGTATTTATAGCCAAGAGGGTGTCATTAGGGTTAAGGTAAACTAGTTGGGGTTTAGTTCAGGGTCTCGTTTGAATGTAACTAAGGATTGGGTAAGTGAACTAGCATGGGAAGATGCGTTTCGCATGGGGAAGAAGCATGAGACAGAGATCATGTTTTATGGCAGTAAAATAGGGGTAAGGGAGTACTTGGGTTGGCTAGGATTAGAGTACTTGTTGTAAAAGAGCACAGTAAATTGAAGTTGAATGGGTATAGGACTAATAATATTAAAAACGTGGCTCATGGGAAAATAAGGGGGACCGGTTTTGAGCTAGGATAAAAGAAAAGGTGGCTTTGTTTTTATTAAATTATATTTGTTAAATATAAAGTTACACATAAGATTTATTTATATTTGAGAAGGCTTATTTGTGTGATGTAGTAGAAAGCTTCAAATCTTTTTCGGTGTAGTAGTGAATTTGAGAAAGTTTCCTAGTAGTGGTTTTAAGTAAGTTGGCGGAGTGAAAATGGGAAATTTTTTTAAGTGTGTGTCATTTAAATGTATCGAGTGGAAATATATGTTTTGTGTGGTGATATTCTTACATGAAGTTGCGTTGACGTTGACGTTGACTCTAAAATAAGAATTCCTAGTACGTATCGTAAACCAATAATAGTCTTTCGCGTAATATTTCATATAAATGTTATTCATAAAAAAAATTAAATTAGTACACAAAATACGCGTAAATAATCGGGAACATCAATAGACATACAAGTCTAACCCGAACCATTGCGTTTCACGTAAATTAAGTAGCTTCAAAAATTCACGTGTGTGACAATAGCGTATACGGAAAGCAGTCTTGGCGATATCTGCTCTTTAACCCGTAGTTGATGATAGCCCGACCTTAGATCAATATTAGAGAAATGTTTAGCCCCTTGGAGTTGGTCAAACAGATCGTCTATGTGTGGTAGAGGATACTTCTTTCTGATGGTGATCTTGTTGAGCTCGCGATAGTCTATGCAAAGACGCATACTGTCGTCCTTCTTCTTCACGAATAAGACCAGTGCGCCCCATGGAGATGCGATCGGTCGAATGAAGCCTCGTTCCAGAAGTTCTTGCAATTGATCCTTCAGCTCCTTCAACTCTATGGGAGCCATGCGATAAGGAGCCTTGGAAATCGGTTCAGCTCCTGGGATGAGCTCGATATTAAATTCTACTTCACGTGCAGGTGGTATGCCCAGAAGTTCTTCTAGAAATACATCTGGAAATTCTGACACTATCGGCTGATTCTGAATTGATGGGGATTCAGCATCCATGTCATGAACAGTAGCTAGATAGCCCTCGCAACCATGTGAAAGTAATGCACGTGCTTGCAGGGTTGATATGATTTGTACAGATCTTCCGGGTATGAACCCGTTGTGAATGTACTCTGGGGCATTAACATCACCGAAGATGACTCGATATGAATGGCAGTCTATGGTAGCATGATGCTTGGATAGCCAGTCCATGCCCAATATCATGTTGAAATCATTCATGTCCAGCGGAAGTGCGTCAACAGGATGAATCTTGTCATCAAACTCTAGGGGAAGGCTCTTGTACACATGGGTTATGCGTACAGAGTCTCTTAAAGGCGTGGAAATATTCAATATATTCTCTAGTGGCACGGGGATTATCCTAACATTCTTAGCATAAGCAGTAGAAATGACCGAGTGAGTAGCACCCGTGTAAAAAAGAACACATGCAGCTTGACAATACATATACAAGATTCCAGTGATGGTACCTATAGACTTGTTGGCCTGATCACGAGATGTCGTGTAAACGCGTCCACTAGTAGGAGGCGGCTGGTATCAACATGTCCCGATGTGCCCTCCATCTCGCCCTTGCGGCAGTCCTTCATGCGATGGCCAGGAAGACCACACTTGAAGCATGCGTCGCTGTCGCGGCGACATGGCCCTGGGTGCCTACGGTTGTAGGTAGTGCAAAGAGGATGAGTATATCCTCCAGCAGGCGTCCCTGCTGGATGAGAGCCTGATAAGAACAGTATACATGAGACATGATAATAGGCACAAAAGACAATGCGGATAATTCGTAAGATGGAATACCAATGATAGCTGGACGGTTAGGCTGTGAACCTCTCTGGTTCAGGTCCATCCCGTTACCATGATTCCTGGTAGAAGATTCTCTAATGTTTCAGAATTAAGAACTATAGCATGTAATCATAAGAAAATGAGTAAGTATAAGGACCTCCTGTTGTTGGAGTTTCCAGCGTTGTTACGGTAATTATCATTACCACCACGCCTATCCGTAGCAGAACGGTCGTGAGTCTGACCGTTTCCCTTGGGCTGAGTAGGATGTTGCTGAGTAGCCCGCTGAGACCTGTCCCCAGTCTTCTGCCTGGAAGATACAGTTTAAAAGAGGTGTAAATATAGACATATGCTAAAAAGAATACGGTTTGGTCACCACTGAATACGAATGTTTACCTCTTCTCGGGTCTCTCTGCTTCCCCGAACTCTTCTCTTTCCTGCAGCATCTCCAGCTTACGTGATGCATCGGCCACTTGTGCCACAGTGTTGAACGTAGCACACACCAAGTTGTTTGCGACCGATGTACGAAGAGCCCACCGAAAGTGGTATGCTTGCTCTTCGGGAGTACCTGCTGGTGCACCAAGAAAACCAGCTAAACGAAGAAAGCGCTGCATGAACTCGTTGCTATTCTCCCAAGCTCTCTGTCGGATTCCATGGTACTCTCTCTTCAGCTTGTCTTGCTCAGCCTTGGGAAAGAACTGTCCCATCTGTGGAAACCTTGGTTTCCGGATCTTTTAAGCTACTAGGAATGATCATTGTTCATATGATTAAACAATCAAAGCGGAATTAGAACAATAACCATTAACAAGGTGTTTAGGCACGAATAACACGAATTAAAACAAATGGATTGCTCATTATATTAATAACGAACAACCACTAGACGTGTATACATTGAATCCCACGTCTAGTCGACACACACTTTAGGTTTACATTGTGAATGAATTGAATGAATAAAACCTATGACCCTTGGTTCTTTTTATAGTGTAAGGATTAGGGTTTACAAGAGATAATGATGAATAAACAAGTAAATCTTCTATTTAAATAAACTTATGCAGAATATCTTTTGCATGTTTATCTAAATAGAAACTTCCATAAGCTTCTTTTGTCAACGTTTTGTCAATGCTTGAATTGCATGTGACAATGCTTGGATTGCACACGACAATGCTTGAGCCATCAACGCCTAATTAACTCTTGTCAACGCCCAAATTAGTCTTGACAACGCTTAGACAATAACTTCACGTTTTCTTCATTTTTGAGTTTCTGACACATCAACTTTTTGACCCAACAATCTTCCCTAGTTGATAGTGGCAAAACTCTATGTGTATCTCTTGTAAGTTGTACATGATCTTCAAATTGCTTCCCCTCAAGTGTAGCATGTATTTTCTTCCCCTTTTGTCACATCAACAAGGAAGTAAACAATGTATGCAATGTTGAAGATTCTCCAGAAGTAGGCTCTGTGTAATGATCTTGAAGAACAATTAATATAATATTTTTGATGTAGAAGTAGAATAACCCAACCTTGTATTCCATGTCTTGTACTATCCATGTGACTAAGAACTTATATCAGACCAACTATAAGTAGACCTCAATCCCTTGTCAATATTCTCATCCTATGTGAGACACTGAGCACGATAATGTAACTCCTTCAAGTGTTATGACAAGTCTTCGTCACCAACCATGTAAAGCACGAACAAGTTACCTTTAAAGTCTATGGCACTTTAAGATATGATAGAACACAAACTCGCGAAAATCTTCTTCAATCATCAAACTTACCATAAGAATTCTTCCCCTTAAGCTAACACCTCTTCATGACAAGTCAATATCTTCATATGTAAAAGCTGTTAACGAATAACTCTTTCACAAGGCTATCCCGATTACATAATCCAATAAAATTCTTCATGAATGGTTGCTAACTCGCCTTAAAATCATTAATTCCTTTTAAAAATATCTGAGCCATAAATATCAACATGATATTTTATATTAAAACGGAGATTCCATGTACCTTTGTGAGTATAATCCTCCTTTTTGTGTGCTTAAAACGTCCAATTTTCTCAACAGCAGCAAACTTTGTGTTGTCCAATATCTTCTTCTGTCCAATATCTTTGACAGATGTATTGTCCAATATCGGACAATGCCTATCAGCGTTGAAGTTCATATATCGGACGACACTGTCAACTCTATCAGCGTTGACTTATTCTGTCAGCGTCAAAATTCTTCCTGTCAGCGTCTGAATTACAAACGTCAGCGCCAACCATAACCCTTGTCAGCGTCCATTCTTATCAGCGTTGCACCAAGACTTTGTCAGCGTCTAGCTAACAAACAGCAACGTTATGAACATTGAAACAAATAAATTATTTCCCATGTCCATATATTACGTTAAAGATAATAAATTATATCCTTTAACCAATAAGAAACTTGTAACCGTGTGAATGCTAACTTGAATAGCCAACCCGTGTGAACACAAGTCCTTTGACCAATCACCTATCAAGCACCGTGTGAACACAAAAATTTCCACCAATGAGAACTAGTGGCTTACGGTAATACAGTGGAATAGCATGTAGAGAATCTGTCCACCAATGGAATAACGAACAAATATATTTCATCTTTTTACCGTGTGAACGCAGAGCTTTGTTTCACCAATAGAAAAGTCTCATATTGACAAACATGTCGCAGGTTCATCTCCTGCATAGGCCACCATTTTCTTCTTTCTGCTTGCGACTATCATATGTGAGGAGATCTAGGTTTTGTTATTACCAAACCCTAAAAATAACATATTCGCAGTTCCTTGATCAAATCTTATCTAGGGTTTTCAGAAGAAAACCTAACACTTGCTGTATATCGAATCAATAAACATGCTACAAACACCACGTGACAAGATGCAATCATCTTTGCTGTGTAAAACCAGATCCACGCACCGTTATACGCACTTATCACATATCGATCATGTATGAGGCTGTTTTGAGTCAAGCTAGGGTTTGAAGGAAAACCCTAGTTCATGATTTTATGTTTAAAAGAGCAAAACATTAATACCTTTAAACAGCCAACTTCGACCTTGAATAACTTCTTCATTAAGGCTCAGATCAAAAATCCCTTCGGTGAGATTCTAGACACAAGTGCCAAGAATCTACAGTTCAAAAATCACAAAGATCCAACGGTTAACGAAGGAGAGATTGTGTTTTGAACATGGCTGTCCACAGAAAACTGCATTCATCCTACTGCTGACTTTGACGCTTAATAACTTTTGCATGGGGATAAAACTCGACAATCCCTCCGGTGGATGTTTAGATCTATGTATGTAGAACACACATATAAAATTTTGTGACGATCCAACGGTTCAATCAAAAGTTATGACCTTCTGAATACTACTGCGCACACAAAAACGTCCAGAAAAACTCTACGAATTTTTCTTCTCTTCACCATATACGAACACCTTGTTGGTCCTAGCATCACGAGCCACGAGGCTCTGATACCAATTGTGGAAACCTTGGTTTCCGGATCTTTTAAGCTACTAGGAATGATCATTGTTCATATGATTAAACAATCAAAGCGGAATTAGAACAATAACCATTAACAAGGTGTTTAGGCACGAATAACACGAATTAAAACAAATGGATTGCTCATTATATTAATAACGAACAACCACTAGACGTGTATACATTGAATCCCACGTCTAGTCGACACACACTTTAGGTTTACATTGTGAATGAATTGAATGAATAAAACCTATGACCCTTGGTTCCTTTTATAGTGTAAGGATTAGGGTTTACAAGAGATAATGATGAATAAACAAGTAAATCTTCTATTTAAATAAACTTATGCAGAATATCTTTTGCATGTTTATCTAAATAGAAACTTCCATAAGCTTCTTTTGTCTACGTTTTGTCAATGCTTGAATTGCATGTGACAATGCTTGGATTGCACACGACAATGCTTGAGCCATCAACGCCTAATTAACTCTTGTCAACGCCCAAATTAGTCTTGACAACGCTTAGACAATAACTTCACGTTTTCTTCATTTTTGAGTTTCTGCCACATCAACTTTTTGACCCAACACCATCACCAAATCCCTGAACTGAGCCCAAGTCAAACCAGCCACCCAATTATCACCTCCCTCTGACTGCTTCAGTGATTTCCACCATGCTAACACATCACCTTCGAACCGGTAGCAGGCCAACCTCGACTTGAAGACGGGGTCACAGCCCATGGCATCGAAGATCTTCTCAATGTGAGCCAACCAGCTTTCAACTTCACTGAGGCTATCTGTTCTCTCGAAAGCTCGAGGGCATAACTTATTGAATCTCTCCAGCCATGTGACCAATGTTGCTGGAGAAGGAGGAGGAGGTACTGGGTGCTGCTGCTGAATGTTGGCAGCCTGCACCTCACTCCTGATTTCGTTCCTCAGCTGAGGAAGCATAGCTTGCATTGCAGCTTGGACTGCTGCATTGAGTTGTTCCTGCTCGCGTGTGAGAACCATCTGACAGTATAACATAAAAAATACATGATTAACTGATCAAAACATAAACTATATACATGAAAAAAAATTATACCAATAAATCATGAGAAAAATTTTATGCAGAAAAACCAGTACATGAACGCATGATGCAGTTTTATGAAAACTTTTATATGCGCAAGAGTGAACGCCTATGGTCAGTTCACTCGAAACAAAAGACATGGCGAGGGGACGCCAATGGGTCGGTCCCAAAGTTAAAATTTTTGATAAAACACATGCGACTAAATAGGGCCGGTCCTGTACCAACCATTACTTAGTCATAAACCTGCGACAATGACATATATATGTATGCATGAAAACAATGAATCCATGAAAACCGACTGTCAGTTCTAGGAAGACCATAGTGACTACCCACTAATCACAGGTCGTGTTTTGAGAGCCTACAGGTCGAACACTTGGCTCTGATACCATAATTGTAACACCCCATTTTGGTAAATGGAATGTCACGCGTAATTATGGCGTGTCATCAAAGCATACAAGGATAAATGTATAAAACATTACATGACCATAAAGGAAATACCAGAAACAAACATCGGTACCCTATAAGTAGAACTCATCACACACAAAGATAAGTACTGTAAATGAAAAGGACTAAAAAATGTCCATAGAAATGAGTATCAAAAGTATAAAGAAATGCATAAAGTAATGAAGGCTAGGAAGCTTCCAATCCATATGCACGTACGCTTAAAGTCTACGAGTGTCCTTGAGTACCTGCCGTTTTGGGAACATGAAAGGAAAAGGGCTGAGCATAACGCTCAGTGCACGGATATACAAGTATAGCATGAATAATATAAGCATATGAGCATATAGCAGCGAAAATGTCTAAGTCCTGGAAAACCTGGTATAACTTAGTAAAACTGGTTTCATAGTTTGAAAAGCCTTATGTTTATCTTATAAAAATTATTTAACATGTTTACCATTAGCCAATATAGGTCATGAAATATCAACGTGCATGAATACTTGGAGGGTGACCTCGTCATGCAATTAGAGGGGCTGCCTCTAATTAATATAAGTTTTGGGTAGGAGGGATCAGCTCCTTGTGAAGGACGCAAGGCACACACCACATTCACCTGAATAATCTGTAAAAACATGTAACCTAGGATGTACCCATACGCCCCACATTGTAATAATAATATGGCCAAAAGCTGAAGGGACGCCACGAGCTATCACTCCGCCGTGGTGAAGTCATAACACTGGTGCCTCTAGTGTTATGGTTATGGTACCTCCATAACTAGGTGAAACTGTTCATGCATGTATATGGCTTTAGGTATCTAATTAAACATAAGCAATTCAAAACATATAAAACATATACTGGGAAAACAGTTGGCAGCATACGGGGAATCCTAATAAGGAAAGAATGTCCATACTGAAAGGACGGAGAATCCGTACCTTTTGTCCAGTGAACGAAGAAGATGAACGGAAGAGAGTCCTACTTCGATATCACTAATGCTACATAAATAATATACGTGTATAAGTATTCTGATTATTGTATACGTAACTGATTTTATATCATGTCTTAGCTTGTTTTATATGTTTATGTCATGTTCTACTGATTTTATCGTTATGCTGTGTTTATCATGTATTCTATTTATTCTGATTGAGTATTACTTGTATTTCTTGTATTAGTATACTTGTTGTGTAATAATAAGTAACTTTCAAAAAATAGCAGGTTTCCTGAAATAGAAAGTTTCCAAAAATAGAAAGTTTCAACAAATAGAATAGCTGCCTTAAATAAATAAGTTTCTAAAATAGAAAGTTTCCAAAAATAGATTAGCTGCCTTAATTAAATAAGTTTCTAAAAATAGAAAGTTTCCATAATTAGAAATAAGCTAAATTATTAAGCTAATAAGATAAGCTTGATATTTTTATTGATTAATATTCTAAGTCATGTGATTAAATAGTATAGTTTATTAATTATTACATGTAAATTAAATAAACTATATGTTATATGATTTAATTAAATATAGCATGATTTAATTAAATAAAGTGTAAATAATACTTAGGTTAAAACATGTATTAGTATTTATTACTAATATAACCTAAGTCATTGAAATTAATTAATTGTAAGTCATGTTTTTTAATAATTAATTAATACTTTAGTCTAAAATTTCATGATTTAAATACTTAGGTTAAAGTCATGTATTATTAATCAAAATAATTAACCTAAGTCATGTCTAAAGTAAATTAATTATTTAACATGGTAAATTAATTTAATTAATCTAGTAATTAAATAAACTTGTAAAATAATTAAACTTCTAAAATTAATTAAGTCGTGAACCGTGTTCGTGAACTCGTGAACCGGTCAACCAAACGCACCCTTAACAGTGGCAAACCGGCTTGGCCGGTTGCCACTGGTTTCGCAAAACAACCACCAGCCTACGTCGGTGGTTCCCTTGGTCATGGCTAGCCACCGGCTAGCAAATGTTCCCACCGGTAGATAGCCGGTGGTTCCCCCTGTTGTCGCGGCTTAGTTCCCCCTGCTTTCCTTATTTAGCCACCGGCTTAAGCCGGTGGTGCATGTTTGTTTTTAGCCGAGACCCACAAAGCCAAACCACACCCCGACGCATGTTGGGGTTCCCTTGTTCTTGCGGCCGAGACACAACAACATCACACCGAGACCACGGGGTCTCGGTTGATGCGCAACAAAGCAAGCCGAGACCATGGGGTCTCGGTTCCTTGCGTCGGCCGAACAAACACCCCTAAAACACCATGATTAATTATCCTCCCATGATTAATTACATGTTAGTTAACTTGTTTTTATAACTCTATGATTTCATGTGTTATTATTTAATAAAAACATAAAAAGAAAAGGGGTTTAATGATTTACCGAATACGTGAAACAATGAAGAATGAAAACACGAACACCCTTGCAAGAATTGATCACCAAAATCAACCAATCACCCCTTTGTGGTGTTTGTACCCGGCGGCCAAGAGAGAAGGAGAAAAAGATTTAGGGTTTTGATATATTTCTAATTTTTGTAATTATGAATAGTATATTTCCCTTTTTCTAGTTTTGGTAAAAATCAACATGGGCTTGGCCCTTTATCTTGTTTCTTGTAGCGGGTATGAGGGGCCCACAAGGGGAAACCCATTTTTTTCCGTGTCTAAATATTATACGTGTTCTGGTGTCGTGTTTACGTGATTTATTTAGTTATCGTTCGTGTCGTAAACTATATTCATTCGTAATCGTAATCAATATACGTAAATACGTAATAATAAGTTCGTGATTATTTACGTTCATGATTTTCATGTTCGTGATTATAATTATTGTTGATAATAATTATCGTGTCTTAATACGTAATAAATACTTATCGTGTAATAACACGTACGTAATACTTGTAAATTCCTAATCGTGAAACGTAAACGTGCTAAATAAGGAAAGTTCTAATCATGTACGTACGATCATAAGGGTACTATTCATGGTAAAAGCATGTGGGTTTTACAAATTTAGACGTTAAGTGTGACTGCACCATTTATTGTTGGTGGTTGTATTTAGGGCTAGCATCACTTTAAGGTAAGATTATTGGTGGTGGTTGTATCGAGTACTTTAGACGTTAAGTGTGATTGCATCATTTGTTTGAGGAATATTATAGCTAATATGAGGAAACCTTTATGCTCTTAACTTGTGTCTCATTTGTTTGACACTTCACTGGGTCAATCTAACTATGGTTACTGACAAGATACTAATATGAGTTTTTACATCACTTCGAGACATCATTGATTAGGTTGTTTCCCTTGTTTTATAGCTAATCTCAGCTTTTATTTCACTTTGAAACATCGGTACAAAAAATAGTGCGAGATCTTTGTTCCTTGTCATAGCAGCTAAGTGTGTCAGCAACTAACTTTCTTGTGAAAACTTAGTCTTTTTGCCTAAAAATTGAATCTAATATAGCATCGATCGAACAACAAAATCTTTTCGTTTACCCTTTTTTATGTAACGAACTCTTATTTTGCCTCTCGCCTTCGCTTTTTCCTGCTTACGAATATCATCAATTAAATGATCCATTTTAGTCTTTACTGAGTGAGTCTTTTATTTTCTGTTGAATGGTCAAATTTGTTCCTATCTATTTGTAAGCTTAGGTGCTTATTTGTTTAGCAAAATCACTCTGAATACTATCACTTTAATTTTGAGTTTCAGTATCTGAATACTCTTTTTATTTTTTGAGTATTAGGATTTATATGTGTGGATTATTTCATGCATTTAGTATCTTGATTGATCCAAGTGCGGATTATATTCAGATACTCAAACTCAAAATGAACTTTACATTATTTAGAGTGAATCAATATATTTGCTACCCAAACAATCGCCAAAGTTACAAGTGGCTAAGAAAAAGTTCGAGCAATCAACAGAAAATAAATGGTTTGCTTAATAAAGACTAAAAAGGATCATTTTATTGATGAAGTTGATATGCATGAAAAAACGAAAGTGAGTGGCAAAATAAGAACTCCTTACATAAAAAAGGGTAAATGAATAGATTTTGTTGTTCTATCGATGCTATATTTGATTTAATTATTGGGCAAGAAGACAAACTTTTGCAAGTCAACCAACATATGAATCATTACATTTTTGCATGTCTCGAACATCGTCTGACCATTTTTCTAATTCTTATGTGATTTAGGAGTATCACGCTACGGTGCACGCTAGGAGCAAGCTCCATATTTCCCTCTGATTAAGGATAGGCTAGGAATTGATCGTAGTGAATTATTTCGTTCCACATGCTTTGGTCGTTCGTTGGATTTAACTTATGTTTATCATCCATTATATGATACACAAGCAAAAGTTCTCTGATACTCATCACTACGATTTGCCACTCATTTATAATGTCAACGGACATACCCTACATTTTGGTCATCCTGAATTCTGTCTCATTACTGGATTTAAATTTGGGACATTTAGCTTCCGTAAGTTTAGGGAGGGTGACATCAGTTTCCGTGATTGAGTATTTCCTAAAAAGATAGGGGAGTATGTTAAGATCCTAGACCTTTTAGGACTGATTGAGGATGAAGAGCGTTTTTCCAAGTTGTTTGATGAAGACTTTATACGAGTTTGTCTACTTTTATCTTTGGAAATGATATTTATGGGTCATGAGCTAAAATCAGCTGTTGACGATGTTTTCCTTAGAATGGTTGAGAATCTGGGTGAGTGGAACGCTTTTAATTGGGGTGAATACATCTGGCGTGAGTTATATGCTTCCATCAGAAATTTGCACTCAAAGAATCAAGATTGTTACATGAAAGCCTTGCAAAAAAATCCCAACTTTATTCTGTCATATACTTTATCTGGATTTCTTTTGTGTTTCAAGGTTATTATTTTTACATAAACAGTTATATTGATATTTAAAGAATTATTGTTGTTTTTTTTGTTGATATATAATTTTTATACTATTTAGATCTGGATTCTAGAGTCTTCAAGTGTGTGTGATCGTTGGTTTAAGAAAACTTCTCAAGAGATCCCGAGAGGCCGTTTCTGGTCAAAGCACTCAAGCTTTCAACACTAGGAGTATTTTGGCGAACTTTTTCCACAGGTTACTTATTCTCTTTTCAGTTTGTTTCATAGCAAGTGCTTGTGTTAAAATTCATAACAGTTAGTATAAAGGGGTGTTTGGTTTTAGACAGGATTAGCTTTTGGGTGACACAAATTTATTAGACTTTGACCATACTAATCCACTTTGTTCTTGTTAGGTTATATTAGGTCATAATTTCACTTGGTTAACCACTTAGTTGTCTTTTGCATGTTCAATTTTCTTCAAAATCTGTCATAGTTCAAACAGTAGGGCTGTAGGGCCTTTGTTCTTTGATTTGTGGTGTTTGATATTGTTTAAGGTTAGGGAATGATGTTAGTCTAGTGTTGTTTGTTGATTGTTAGATGTTAGGTTGTTTATATAGCAAGGTTTTGTGGTTTCTACTCATTGTATTGCTCTAAAACACCAGCAACCACTCACTGTCTGCAAACAGTAGGACTTAGGCATTGTTTTGGGTGTTTTTAGCTTGAAATTTTGGTGACTTGTTAGTTTAGGGTTAGGTTTTAGGTTGTGTCATATTGGTTATCATTTGGGTAGCTACTGTTAGCTGAAATTGCTGTATAAAGTCACTGTTGAACCATATACACCAACAACATCCCACTTTCTTTTTGCTTTTACACCAACAGTTTTATTGGAGTTAATTTTAGGATTTGTGACTTGTGCTTTTGGGATCTGCTAGAATATAGGATAGGATAGGCCTAGATTATCTGGTATTAGATTTTAGGTGGATTTTGGTTGTTATAGTTAGATACTCAAACTAACTGTAGGTGCTTATTAAACCAGCAAATGTGTATTATGTCCACACAGCAGGTGTTTTAGGGGATTTTGGTGTGATTTTTGGCTTGTCAACTTGTTAATTGTTAGGACCTAGGTTAGTATTTCTAACTTTTATGGTCTAAAACCCACTGTGTAACCAACAACCATAGTCTAATCTCATTTTTCTCCAATGATTAGCCATAAACTTTTTCATTTCACAATTATATATCTCACGTGAATTATATTTTTGTTAGGTCAAAAAACCCAACAACGACCTATACCCTACAAGAGTTGAGGCCCAGTCAGATTGGTATACAGGCATCAATCATTTTTCAAGTGGTATACACCTAGAGCGCCGTCTATTGAATATGGAGGTCTTTTTGGCGAGTATCTGAAAAATTGAAAGCATCTCGCTTGGCTAGTGAAGAGTTTCCAGCCAGCCAGAGTTTTAGTAAAGAGGGGGCCCTTGTTAACCGAGTTATTGCGTTTGAGAGTTTATGTGAGAGTTTGATGATTCTACCCAAAGAGATAAAAAGTTTGAAAGCCCGGATTTACAAGCTTGAGACTATCCTTAATTTAATCATGACACGTAAACAGAACCTCGGTGTTCAGAAGCCCAAGGTAATTCCCGTTTTAATATTTATTGTTCATGTATTTATTATCTTATCAACGCCCTGCTACATTAACTGATGTTTGGGATTGTAAGAAAGCAAAAGTTAGTAGTAGATACCTAAAACAAGTTTTCATTTTTAATTTACTTTTTTTATAGGAGACGGCTGAAAGTGTTGCTAAGGAATGTGATCTGGCTGCTAAGTATTTGAGTGACGAAGACAATGTCTTTAATGATTTGATTGATCATTTGGATGATTTTGTTGGCATGGTTAGTGAACGTTCTACCTTGAGAATTTCCAAAATTGTAATTTTTAATGACTACTTATATTTGTAAGTGAAATTTTTACACATAGAAAGGTGATGTTGAATGGTCCCAATCAAGCGACGAATGTTTGAAAGCTGAGAAGCTAGTTGTTGAACATAACAGGCTTGCTGAGGTTAAGAGAGTGAGGAACAAAATGATGTTGGAAGAACAAAAAAGCATGAAAAGTATATATTCAGATACACACAATCACATTAAACTTGCCTTAGAGAACTGTGGAACAAACAAGAGGCGGTATGTTAATGTCCACAGGCCACTGTTTGTAGAAGATTCAGTCCACAAAGTCCTAAGATTTGATACACTAAAAAATCAAAAGAATATGCTTGATAAAGAAATGCTTGAAAGATGTCAAGCACGTGAACCTTGGATAGAGGTATGTATGTCGGATACTACTTTATTTGTATTTGTTTTTGTTACCATTTACTTATAGTAATTGGTTTTATTTCTGCTGTTCAGAATCTCAACCGACCGTACAAAGATATTGACAAATTTTATTGTGATTACTATGTGGAGAAGTTTTTGATTACCAATGGCTGGCAGAATTGCAAGTTCCCTTGGTCCAATGACATTGTGGTCAACCGTAGTTTCTAGGACAGTTTTATTGGGGAGGATGAAAATCGTGTAGGTTGGTTTCTTGACGAGGTAAGCTACATTCTCATAAACTGTACACAGTTTATTATCATTAGTATTTTGTAGGTATGTTTTTTTGACAAAGTGTTTTTGAATGCCATACAACACATTGACTTATGGTCGTGGTACATCTAGCGATTTAGGAAATCTTCTCATGACTGGTCAACTGTTAGTTGTTTCTTTCTTACGCTTCTATTAGGTGACTCGATTCCTTTGTTCTATGCAACCAATGAAATATACCCTTTGGCATGGACTGATGTTGAGCAGGTAATTTTTTTTACACGTTTGTTTTGTTAATTTTTGTTGTTATTGAAATAGGTTAATTATAAATGTATAAAAATTTGTAGGTCTTCATTCCAATAAATGAACCAAAGTCACACTGGTCTCTTGCACAGTTTGAAATCAGAACCGGTTATGTGGCATTCTATGATAGTCTAGTGCCAGAAAGTCTAGAGACTTATGGAGAAGAAATCCGTCCATGGTATGTTAACATGAGGAAGTGTCTAGAGACTAAGCTGTATCTGGTTCTAAAAGATGCCGGTCTGTTTGCTAGCAAAGGAATTGATCCAAGTGAGTATAGCATTAAGTTTAGACATACCGTCAACGTCCCCCAGCAGGGAGGTGTATTTAGCGATTGTGGTGTGTTTGTCTGCTTATTTCTATACATGTAATAAGTTTTAAATTAATTTTTTATTTAACTAAATATTAATGATATGTCCTGTTCTCATGTCTTATTATGTATATAGGTTGACACACGGGATCCCATTGGATGTTGAAGACCCAATACAAACTGCGTTGGCATACCGAGAGAAAATGATTCGATTTTATTTCCAGCACAAGATCATTGTTTAGTTTGTATGTCATTGTCATATCTTTTGTTAACATTTATGAAATGAATTTTAGGCATATCTTTTGTAAACAATTGTTACCTAATGTTATGGGTCTCACACTTCTTGAAATATGCCTACAATTCTTGGTTGAACAATGTATTAATTTTAAATGACATTTCTATGACATTATGATTGTGATGTGTTTATAAAACTTTTTATTTGTATGACCCGCAATTGATAAGCATTTGTTTTGAGGCTAGCTACTAATAAGGATTGTTTGATCAAGAGATGAATTCAGCACAAGCAATATCATAGCTAAGGGCCTGGATGCAGAGTACATTCTTTATCCTTTTCAGTTTCATTTTATAATTAGTAAGCTTTTTAATTATTTATAATTTTAAGTTAGTTGTAAGATTGAATTAGCTTTTGAATTATTGTATGCTAGTATCACCAAGTAGGCAGAGTCATAGGAAGGAAAATAGTTAATAGCATAACCAAGTAGGCAAAGTGTTTGGAAGGAAAATAGTTTTACAAAACAAATAGTTAAATATTCTTCTTACGTGTTTGAATTCTAAGGGTCGTTCAAGTTTACAGCATCCCAATAGAATGGCTGTGAATATTCATGCGTTGGTTGTGTGTTCATCCCATCTTCCTGCGTTGCCTGATTTCTTGCCTATACAATGTGTCATAAAATTCAACATTTGATCTATAGATGCGTATGTTTAGAAAATGAGGCGAACTCTTACTTACTTTTTTGGGTGGAGTTGGTATTGCTTGTCTACATGCATGCATTCCAAATGTGGCCACGACTTCCACACCTGCCACAACTTACTTGTACAGGGTCTTCATTTTGGGATAAAATACGATTAGTCCCCTTTGGTCGTCCAGATGGCCTTATGATTATTGGTGGCCTTACTCGTTGTAAGTAATTAGGACGCTGACAACCCGAAATCTCTCCCACAGGATATACCAAGCCTTGGTACGTTGCTTTAAGCGCCGTTTTCTTGAACCACCCTTGTGCCAGTTGACTGAAATCGGTCATTCCAAGACACCTATAAACCGCTAATTCATCAGCACAAGGCAGACCTGAAATTTGCCATACGCGACATGTACATTTATAATTACACAACTTCACTATATGGGTTTTGCGTCGATCATCTACTTGTTAAATTTTGTACATCTCAATTCCTGCCACAAGCCAGTTTAAACTCTTGTTCATCCGCATTGTAATTTTTCTGGTTGCCCAAGGACTTAATTCATTTTCTTTTGCATCTACAAAATTATTGAAAGTTATAACATGCATGGAATATATGGTATACCATAACTAACCTGTATAATTTTATCGACGCTCGTAATACCTTTCCTGTACAAGACCTCTAAACCAATCCAGTAGGTTAGTTACCAGTAGTTTGCGCACATCTTTTGTTAATGAATTGATTAACTCAACGCTATTAGACGTCATGTAATTGTAACGATTACTTGGGCAGTGCGCTCGAGACCACTTCTCAACACCCGCATCTATCAGCCTCTTGTATGCATCTGGTGATTTTGCTCTAAGATCCCCTATTGCTTTATCAAAATTTTCTACGGTGTAGGCTTTGCACATCTTCCAATATGTTGCCTTTAGCTTTTCAGCCTTGATTTTACAATTCATCATCATGTGTCTGCAACAATAGCCATGGAATGCATTCGGGAAAACAAATTTTACAGCTGATAATATTGCTACGTGCCTATCAGATATGATAGCCAAGTCAGGGTTTTCCCCTGTGCAATCTTTCAACTTGGACAAAAACCATGACCATGAAGCGCTTGTCCCACCCTGAGTGATTCCGGTTGCTTTCGGAATGATTTGATTATTTCCATCCATTCTAACTGCCACCAAATTTGTCCCTAGATAAGTGCCTTTTAGCTGCGCAGCATCTATTATTATCAATGGCCGCATATAGTACCTAAAGCTTTCGACCTAACGGGCAATAAAACATTTAATTAGGTAAAGCGTACTACAGATTTAAATATATGTTATTAATTATCATACAAATACTTACCGCAACACCAAAAGCTACAAAAACCATCTTAAAACGACCTTCATCATCTGTGTCAATATATGTAATAGTCCCATCATTTGTCAATTCCAAATTATGACAATAAAAAGGAAATTGAGCAAATGATTTTATTGGGCAACCGGATGTCTCTACCAACGCAACATTCTTTGTTCTCCTGGCTTGTTTGTATGTAATGTTTAGGTTATACTGCCGGTTTATGTCATGTTGTATTTCTTTTCCTTTGTGAATGCGATGGTGGTCTTTGAACTTAGGTGCAATTAAATGACCCGAAACGTAAACGAGTTATTAAACAGAACTCCTTCCTTCCGAACTCTAATATATGATCACCAACGTCAAAGTAAAATGGCATATTAACGTGGGCGTCCTTCACATGGCGTTGGTGTAGCAGAAAATAATGGATCATATGGTTATCAAGTTCAGTGGTTCTAATGTCTAACCACGGTCCAAAAATTGTGTTCTTAAAAATATTATAACGTGAATTTTTCTCCCCCAACCTTTTTCTTGTCGTAACTAAGATTTCCACCCTAGATCTCGTACTAAGCTTCGCATCATATACCTAGATTGAAAATTCAAAGTATAAGTATACGATAACATTTCTTAATATGTTCTCGGTTAAAGACAGCAATATGTTATCGGTTAAGCTTAGTTCACTAGATGCATGCATAACTTTAGCCTACTTAAATGTGACACCTAATTACTGATGACAAGAAGCATCTAAACCTTATAAAGCAAAGTTGTACATGACCTGCATAACACTAGGTTACAATTCCAGAAAGATGTATACGTTACTCAAAGACTGATTGGATTGTATACAACATAATTTCGCAGCCTACTTTTCCTTATAATCTTCTGGTAATGTGTTTTGGTAGTAGCCTGCAACCTACTTTCACGTTATAAGGAAGTGAACTATTTACTATGTTCTATACAACATAGTAATTTCATGTGATTTTCATTGGTTACGTTTCACTTCCTTATAACGTGTCAAGACACCAACCACCCTAATCTATCCAAATAGGCCTTATAGAAAGTAGGTTGCAGGCTACTACCAAACACATTACCAAGCGAACATCAACCATCAATAACTTGTCAAGACACCAAACTACCTAATTTATATAGAAAACTATTACCAACCGAACATAACTGTAAGCAGCATCGGCTACATTATCCAAAATCTTAAACCTTTAAAATAAAACTTAATAATCTATCCAAATAAGAGCTATCCAAACAGCCCTTAATAGCAACTTGCCTGATGAAATTGGCTATCGAAACATCAATGTGAATAGAAAACAAGCCAACATAAACAATTATACCTACATTAAGTCTTTCCAAATAAAATAACACTAGGGTATTGTTACTAGTTTAAGGCCAACGATAAAAAAAACGTTTATTAAGTCATTCCAAAGAAAATCTCATTCATATGAACAAAATTACACATAACCTAAGTTTTTTAATGATATGGGCCGAGAGGATTAACAAACATGATAAGAATCAAATAATAATGATAAGCAAAAAATTAATTAAAATTAAATTATATAAATTAACAAGCTTACTCTTAATCGGGAATCCATAGATTAAAACAATGCGATTGATCAGCGACGGAGATTGAGTGTAGTGTGTGTGATCATTAAAACAATGCGATTCATCGGCGCCGGAAGCCCCTTTAGGTTGATCGGAAAAGTGTGTGTTAGTGTGTGCTATGTGTGTGTTTTAGTGTGTGTTTAGGTTTGAAAAGTGTATGTGTAGTGTGTGTTACTGTGTGTTTTAATTTTTTTTATTTTTTTATTATTTTTTCTTTTCCCATAAAGATTTATAAAATCTAATAGTACAAAATATTAGTACAAAATAATAGTACAAAATATATTTTTTTTTGTTACTTTTTTAATTTCCAAGATAAAAAAGTTGGTTGATCAGATGATCCGTCGTCGGTTGATCAGTAGGTGGGGACAAATATATGTCAAACATTGGGAGAAAATATTAATAAAATATAAAAAGTTGGTTGATCAGTTGGACACGTGTCACAAAATAAACCCAATTGATCAGTTGATCAAAAATACATGTCTCTTTTTGGAATTTAAAAAACAAGTGTCTTACTTGAGATAACCACATGTCCTTTTTGTTGGTACCTTCGTTTTGCAGCTTGGACCCACATATCTTTCTCGTTTCCACCACATATTTTGAAGGGTACACTTATGAGTACCCTCTAAAAAAATACAAAAAGTATATTATTTGTGTACTTTTTGTCTCTTAGTTTTTTTCTAAACAGTTTTTTATCAATTTTTGTTCCGTATTTTTGTCAGTTTAACAATTTTGACTTATTAAACTTAATCTTTTATTCCGTATTTTTCGATTCTGTATTTTGTATTCACGGTTTATAATAAAACCAAAATTATCATATATATATATATATATATATATATATATATATATATATATATATATATATATATATATATATATATATATATATATATATATATATATATATATATATATATATATATATATATATATATATATATATATATATATATATATATATATATATAATATATATATATATATATATATATATATATATATATATATATATATATATATATATATATATAATATATATATATATATATATATATATATATATATATATATATATATATATATATATATATATATATATATATATATATATATATATATATATTATATATATATATTATATATATATATCAAATCAAATCAAAAACCCTTATATAGGAAGGATGGTGAAACAATTCCTTAAATAAAAATTATATAAAAATGACACATGTAATTCATTAAAGGGTTTCCATAAAATGCTTCAAAAAGAAAATAGGAATTACAAATGATGCCTTAAATACAAAATTCTATAAAAATATATACGGAAGGATGGTGAAACAATGCCTTAAATATAAAAATTCTATAAAAATGATTCCATAAAATGCTTCAAAAATAAAATAGGAATTACAAATGATGCCTTAAATACAAAATTATATCAAAAATATATGTAGAAATTACAAATGATGCCTTAAATACCAAATTGTAAAAAATATATAAGGAAGGATGGTGAAACAATGTCTTAAATACAAAATTCTATAAAAATAATTCCATAAAATGCTTCAAAAATAAAATAGGAATTACAAATGATGCCTTAAATACAAAATTCTATAAAATTATATATAGGAATTACAAGTGATGCCTTAAATACAAAATTTTATAAAAATATATAAGGAAGGATGGTCAAACAATGCCTTAAATACAAAACTTTATAAAAATGATTCCATAAAATGATTCAAAAATAAAATAGGAATTACAAATGATGCCTTAAATACAAAATTCTATAAAAATAAATATAGGAATTACGAATGATGTCTTAAATACAAAATTTTATAAAAATATATAAGGAAGGATGGTGAAACAATGCCTTAAATACAAAATTCTATAAAAATGCACAACAATAATATTAATTTCAAAAAAAAAATGTAAAAACGTTATTTATAACATTAAAATATACAAAAAATTTTACCTCATAAAATTCAAAAATACATAAAATATTATTAAAATATTATTAAAATTCTAAAAAAATAATGTAACAAACATATTCATAACATTAACGTATGCAAATTCAATTAACTAATAAATATTCTTAAATAAATAAAATATCTTAAAATACGTTATTTTTGTCTATTTTATGCTACATATTAAAATATCAATGTCATAACTAACACTACATATACTAAACTTCTAATACAAACACACAAAAATTCATTTTTCATTAAAAATATATATACTTAAAGTTAGCCCGTCCACCGAACGGGTCTAAAGGCTAGTATATATATATATATATATATATATATATATATATAATATATATATATATATATATATATATATATATATATATATATATATATATATATATATATATATATATATATATATATATATATATATATATATATATATATATATATATAATATATATATATATATATATATATATATAAGAATTGGATCGTGAGAAAACCTTACCTAAATAGAAAACCTAGAAAACTAAGCTAAAAGGTAGATTTTGTAAATATTCAAACTTTAAGGTAAACTTTAAAAAAAACTTTATTTATTTATATAATCTAATATAAAATTTTAATATTCAAACAAATAAAATAAAAATCGTTTTTTTTAAAAAAAGATCGAAAAAAATTTTTAAAAATGTTTTCTTTCAAAAACTTTTTTTGCAAATTTTTTTTTTCTCGAAATTTTATTTCAAAATTTTTTTTCAAATTTTTTTTTCTCAAAAAAAAAATTTCAAAATTTTTAAAAGCACGCACTTTAGTGCATCTATTTGAGAAATTTTAGGACATCCTTTTACAAAAAAATAATATTGTAACTATTATACTTAGAAAAGATGTTAGAACACATATTTTGAATGTAGTAATTATAGAAACAAACGTTTTAACAATTTGTGTGATGCCATAATCATACTAAACAAATACTAATAGATTCCTTAACTTAACATGATGCTCTTGTCATACTAAGAGATGTCGTAACACATCTTTTGGATGCACTAATTATATAAACAAACAGCGTAACAATGCGTTAGATGCCATAATCGAAGTAATTGATTCTTTTGTGATAACAATAATCGAAAACATGTTATGATTACACGTTACTTTAAACAAACAAAATAGATGTCGTAAGCATACACGATGATGCCCTAATGTTCATACGAATAGATGCACTAATTCAAACAAACAGATGCCCCCAATGTAACATTATGCTCTTTTCATATTAAGATGTTAAGATACTAAGAGATGTCGTAACACATATTTTGGATACACTAACTATACAATCAAACATTGTAACAATTCGTGTGATGCCCTAATCATACTAACATATGGCGTTATCATAACAATAATCGATAACTAAGTATGATTACACGTTACCTTGAATATACAAACTGATGCCCTAATCATACAAACAAATGCCCTAACCTAACATGACGCTTTATCATACTAACAGATGTCGTAACATATACTTTGGATGCATTAATTATACAACAAACGTTGTAAAAAGTCGTGTGATACCTTAATCATACTAAAACATGCCCTTATTATAACAATAATCGTTATATTACGATTAACATTACCTTTCGCATAAAAATAGATGGCCTAAACATACATAATGATACAATAATGCTCATGCAAACGTATGCACTAAGCATAACAAAAAGATGCCAAAGCATAACATTATGCTATAATCAAACTAAATACTAACAAATGTTGTAACACATATTTTATATTGTCGATGCACTAACTATACAAAAAAAAATGTTGTAACAGTTCGTGTGATGCCCTAATCATACTAAAAGATGCCCTTATTATAACAATAATTGATAACTAATTATCATTACATGTTACATTGAACATATAGAAAACATAATCTCGGTAGAAAACATAGAAAACAAAAACTAATGCCCTAAAATATCAAATGAATGCCCAAATAATTTTGTTTAGGGCATCCGTTTAGTGCATTTCATTTAGGACATCTGTTTGATATTTTAGGGCATCTGTTTTTTGTTTTCTATGTTTCTATAGATGGATGAACTAAACAAAACAAGTAGCTGCCCTAACTTAACCTAATACTATTGTCATACTAAAAGATATCATATGACATATTTTGGATGAATTATATAAACAAACTTTAAAAGAATTCATGTGATACACTAATCATACTAATAGATGCCCTTAACTTAGTTTTCTCTAGAACTCATCTCTCTCTTTCTCTCTCTCTCTCTCTCTCTCTCTCTCTCTCTCTCTCTCTCTCTCTCTCTCTCTCTCTCTCTCTCTCTCTCTATATATATATATATATATATATATATATATATATAATATATATATATATATATATAATATATATATATATATATATATATATATATATATATATATATATATTATATATATATATATATATATATATATATATATATATATATATATATATATATATTATATATATATATATATATATAGGAATGGGATCGAG
>JANFOE010001664.1:0-23602 GCA_025667525.1 Glebionis coronaria
ACATGTATGTTTTTATATCGGTGCACATACATGCATGCGCGCTTTCAAAAATGTATATTTTTGAATACGTGCACATACATGCATGCACGCCCTCAAACATGTATGTTTTTGGATATATTTTTTTAATATTATTTAATTTTGACAAAAAGAACTTCAAATATGCTTCGTGAATACATATATTCTCTAAAAACATACATGTACTCCTTCAAACATACATGTTTACCTTCAAAAACAAGAGTTCTGCAAGTTCTGTCACTAAGATGGGTTCTGTAAATAAAGTTACACTATATATATATATATATATATATATATATATATATATATATATATATATATATATATATATATATATATATATATATATATATATATATATATATATATATATATATATATATATATATATATATATATATATATATATATATATATATATATATATATATATATATATATATATATATATATATATATATATATATATATATATATATATATATATATATATATATATATATATATATATATATAGAGATGGGATCAAGAGAAAACTCCATCAAAAAAAACCTAGAAAACCTCCTCCAAGCCATTGGATCAAGGCTCCTTCCTTTTCTTTTTTTATTCCAAAGTCCAGGGGCCTTTTGTCACTTTCTTTATTTTTCAGTGGTTATTTTGTATTTCTTCTAATATCTTATGAGTTTTTTGATCGGGCTTTCTTTTTGTTGTTCAACATTTTTATATTTTTGATTGTGGGGCACTTTTTTAATGTTTTATACAGACTGTCGAGACAATTTACGTAAAATTACATTTTCTAAGCAAACCTAATAAATCAATTATATGTCACGTGACACAATCTATTACAGTATTATATTCAAGAAAACTATACCAAAAAAAGAATTACGTCAATTAAGTTACAAAGTGCAACCAAAATACGTTATACAATACAACTCGTAAGCGTGTTCTCATATGCTTTTTAATCGGGTTGGAAGCAATCCTGATCGCCATCTTCTGATCGCCATCTTTTGATCACCATCTTCTGGAAAGGAAATTTGTTAAGAACTTAAGCATCAAATCCTGAGCATGACACTGAGCAAGGAATACGATTTAATGAGCCCACGAGGAGTTCAAGTTCCTAAAGATAGTATTTAGAAAGCTCGTTAGTAGTATATGAGGTATCTAAACATGATGCGATGACATCAAACATAGATGCATAAGCTGTTTTAGTATCGACCACTCCACTTTGATCGACAAGATGATGTGTACAAGGTACATGCTATTAGCAGATATGCAGCCTAGATAGGGGCAGAGTCGTAACAGATTGATCGAGATCAACTAGTATTTCATTTGAAGATGATGCGTGTGCTGCAAATAAACTTAGCGTTAACATACTGACAGAATATCTGTTGCTAAAAAGTGTTGCATCATAAACTAAAATAAGATGCTGCAAGTTTTTAAAAGGGCATTTAAAAGTATCGGTGATGGACCATTTTTTTAGTTTACATAATGCTTACCAAGAGTTGCACAAATATGAAGTATGTCGATGACGCTCTTCATGTTTTTTAGTTCTGTAAGTGCTACAATAAGCATGTTTATAATTCGCTTACCATTGTTAACATTTGCAGCAGGTTGTTACACCCTTAATCAGATAACATATACCTCTTATCCTTAATGTTTTCTCAATATATATTTTTTCTAGTATGACAAGATTAACTTTATCTTTTCACTTATCTTTATATACATAGTGAGCGTAAAAATAAAGTTATGATACTCACTTGGATCAGTGCGGTATGATGCCTCCTTTGAACCGTTTTCTCTTAGCAATGCATCTTCGAACACGAGGATAACAATTGTTGATATTGTTCTTGTCTGGGTGTCATGACTGATATTTCACCTTCTTGTAGGCACGACGTCACTTTGTTCCATCAGATTAAAAGTCACTAACATTAAAACAAAAAACAAACATGAACATTGTAAAATGATTGGAGCATATTATACTTTACCTAAAAGCCTTTTTCTAGAAATGCAAGACTTTACCTAACATTCTTTTAAGTATTTGTGGTTGTACTAAACATATAACAGACCTTTTTAGTCATACTTTAGATCCTTTCTAGGCCTCAAGTAAAAAGGACCAATAGACATTAACTTCGACCCGTCAACTTATAAACGGGTCGTTTCGGGTTTTTTTTCTAATGAATATCAAATCCTTCGTAAATGATAACTAACAGATGCCATAATAATTCTAATGATGCACTAAGAATACTAATTGATGCCCTAACAATACTAATTGATGCCCTAATCAAAACACCCTTAACTATGCCCAATTTGAAAACATGTCAGAGCAGTAGTAACTTCCACGTATAACCCACCAATATATTCTTAAAAGCGTAAGACCATCCTACACTAATAAAGCACCTCAAACGGATATTTGGATGCCCTGCTAAAATACAAGCCGATTCACTAAATTACCTCAGACAGATGCACTAAAGTACCTCTCGATATGCCATGCTTCATAGAATGACAACACTAACTAGAAGATTACAGAAGGGATCTGACCTTTCGTAATTTATCAAGAATATCACTAGTATCCATAATCTAGATAGTGGGATGTATGTTCTATAGTTAATGATCCAAATCGGCCAATTCCTTACTAGGCTGAAAATTAAAGAGTGAATTAAAAATTTTAGCATGCGATAGTTTAAGGTTATTAGTCATTAAGATGAATAAGAAAAATTAATAGTATTTAATTAGAAATAAAAAATTCTAACCTCTCTCAACACTTATGCAGCAACAAAATGTTCAACGTTACTACAATCAGACTCAAGAGTGTTTATCAACCACGGTACAATATTGGGAAAGTTATCTTCACCCATTGTTAACAGAGATCCACTTGTTGTGGCTGCTACAGATTGTACATGTTGGGACTAAGGTATTCTTCATCACTTGCAATTTCTCCTGAATGAATAGGAAAAAACAAAGAAACTATTTTTTCTAGATTTTGTAATAGAAGAGCAGAATTAACAATCGACAAGGATTTCTAGATTCTGTAGATGAAAGAGCAGCCGAAAATCATAACTAACTAGAGTTTCACTAAAAAAAACTAGTTGTGTAAGTTGTAGAACAAGTACTATTTTTTATATAAACTAAGCACGCCATATAAAGCAAGCAAGCATACGCCGTAAAACAATCAAATAGATGCCTTTAAACACGCATACGTCTTAATCAGCTGATGTCGTTAAAACAATAAAAAATATGCCGTTAAATAATCAAACAGATGTTGTTAAAATAATGAAACAACTGCCGTTAAAATAATCAAACAGATGCCGTAAAAAGAATCTAATAGATGCCCTTAATGATACTCGATTCCCGTAAGGGGTAATCTTTGGAACTACCATAGAAATAGTAAATCAAAACTGAAAATAAACTGTAATAGAAGAGCAGAATTAAAAATCTACAAGGATTTGTAGATTCTGTAGATGGAAGAGCAGCCGAAAATCATAACTAACTAGAGTTTCACAAAAAAAACTAGTTGTGTAAGTTGTAGAACAAGTACTATTTTTTATAAAAACTAAGCACGCCATATAAAGCAAGCAAGCATACGTCGTTAAACATCAAATAGATGCCTTTAAACACGCATACGTCTTAATCAGCTAATGTCGTTAAAATAATCAAACAGATGCCGTTAAAATAATCAAACAGATGCCGTTAAAATAATCAAACAGATGTCGTTAAAATAATCAAACAGGTGTCGTTAAAATAATGAAACAGATGCCGTTAAAATAATCAAACAGATGCCGTGAAAAGAATCTAATAGATGCCCTTAATAATACTCGATTCCCGCAAGGGTTAATCTGTGGAACTACCATAGAAACAGTAAATCAAAACTGAAAATAAACATATCCACAAACTACTACAAGGCACTTTAATGTCATTTTCCTAACAAAGTGTTCATTCTCGTTGGTTTTCTTCCTTCCTAAACCCATCACTCCCACCTCCCTTTCTTCCAAATACTTCACATCATGTCAAAATATAAAACGATCACTTTTTGCGTTCAAAGTATGAACTAATGCAGAACTATATCCACGGTGAATGAACATTTGTTTACCTCTTGTGGGGAAGTTAACTCACTAACTGCGTCTCCCAGAGAAGCTATAGCTATAACCATAAATCCTTCTGTTCGATCAACAGTTGTGTATCAAAATCGAACAGCTTCTACACCTGTATCATAATAGACAATATTTTAACTCCATTAAAATGAATGTCATAACTAACTAGAATTTCCTACAAGAAAATAGATGTGTAAGTTGTAGAACAAATAATATTTTTACAACAACTAAACACGCCATATAAAGCAAGTAAGCATACTCCGTTAAACAATCAAACAGATACCTTTAAACACGCATACACCCTTAATACGCAGATGCCGTTAAAACAATCAAACATATGCCGTTAAAATAATCAAACTGATGTCGTTAAAACACTCAAACTGATGCCATTTAAACAATCTCACTTGGATCAACACCAGTGGTTTTCATACACCAAATTGATACCTTAATTTTTAACAAACAGGTGCATTGTATATAATAGTTCTCAGAAACCAAAATAATGCCTTAATTTTAACGAATATTCGCCTTAAATCTAGTTGCCTCCAGACATCAAACTGATGCCTAAACAAAAAATACGCCTTAATTTTAGCACATTTAGGCCTTAAATAACACAAAAGAAATTTTAAAAAAAAAGAATATATATGTATACATTAACTTAAAGTTTAGTGATGCTTCGATTTCTTTTTTATGCCTCCTTTTTGGTGTTCGTGAACTTTTTTGGGTTTATGTAATCGAACATCCTTAATTATATCATTTCTAACTAAATAAAAAATATTGCCAAGAATCTTGAGCAGCAAGCATATCAGCATATAGAGAAGATTCATCTATGTCGTAGTGTACCATAATATATCGATCGAGCTCAACTGGTATTCCCTTTAAAGATGATGCACGTGCTGCAAATACATTTAGAGTTGGCATATGGCGTAAGATCCAATTGCTCAAAAGTGTTGCACCATGAATAAAAAATAGGTTGCTGCAAGTGTTTTATAACAATACAATCTAACCAACTAACGAGGATCATTCACCAATTGCAATGATAATAGAAAATATCTTTGTATATTAAATGATGTCCTTATATATCCAATAAAATTATTTGTTTATAAATTATAAACCTGCATTCTGATAAGAAAACTTGTAGAATTTTGGCTGAATACATGTCCCCAATATGTCACACTAGATCACAGAATTAAGTTAGAAAATAAAACTCGAACAGTGAGTATAAAGGTAAACAAATGAAAACCTGAATAACGATGAGTAAAAAACCTTGACACCTTAAACAGATGGTAATATTTTTTACAACATCTATTGTACAACGCAATACTTAAATCTTCATCATATGTCTGTTTTCATTGTCTCGTTTCTTTCAACTTCCCTAATCATTCGAAAGTCAGTAACTTGTGAGGTAGTTACCTAATTGTCAATGGAATGTTTCCAATGCTCAAAGTTAACACACTACAAGCCAAATGCAGGATGCCTATATGTAAATGATACAGAGTATATGTCCTTGCCTTAGACAAGTACGACTATCACTATCTACTACATCTAGTTTTCAAAATCGTTTAAACATATAGTATCAAGAAACTTTGGAAGTGATGTAATAAAGAAAAATATAATAGACCTGACCATTTTAAACATATTTTTTTACATCTAGACAGTCATACTAGCAGGCATCACTCAACTATTAAACACAATATAATCAAATTATCTGATTGCAACATCACGAGGCACACACACGTTCAGTAAAAACTCTTCAGAAGAAATAGTTTTCGAAGCTCTTCACTTATCAAATACAAATATAAAAAATCAAATAAGTTTAAAGAAATAACAATAATCAGTTAAAGAGTCAAATATTCAAATAGTCAATGCGATCCTATAATTAATTACAGAACCTGTATATGCAGCTTTTTATTTCGATTAGGAGACGAGCTCGAGTTCTCAGCCAGACCGGTGACCGGAGAAGATGACCCGACGACAGTTTTTTGTGGTGCTATTGATCTTAACGGAGGTATGTAGTTGTCTATGGTGGTCGCGACGGCCATTGGTGATGTGGACTGAGGTTGAGGTTGTTACAGTGGTTGTTATGAAGGATTGTTTAAGATGGGGTGAAAATGACGGATGTGCATAGCAAACCCCTCTATTTGTTTTCCCTATTTTCAGTTTAACCCTTGACGTTTGATAGGTCTTCAAAATCTACCCTGAAGTTTGACATGTTATAAAATATACCTTTTATATTTGTTTTCTAGGTTTTCTATCAACATGTGGTTTTCTCTAGAACCCATCCCTATATATATATATATATATATACATTACATGAATGAGAATACATTTTTTTATATATTGACAATTACATGTGATTTAAACAAAATCACATGTGATTCATCTAAAGTGGGTTTATTAGAAGATGTTAAATTTTTGAAATGTTTGAATTACATGTAATTATCATCGAATCACATGTAATTCATGCAAAATTACATGTAATTCAAGCAAAATCACATGTAATTCATACAAAATATTTTTTTTCATTTAATAGACGGTTATTTTCATATATTTATAACGATTTACAGTGTTGAAAATTCTCGCCCAAAAAATTACACGTAATTTTCGTAAATCGCATGTGACATTACAAATTCAAATGTGATTTTTTAAAATAATAAATTCAAACGTGAGTTTTCGAAAATTACATGTAATTTTTCGAGAATCACATGTAATTTTTTATGCGTAAATTTTAAAAAAAAGTTTGCCGAAAGTGTATAGAAGTGCATATCTATAGAAAGATAATTTAATTCCCGCCGCGATGGTATAATTAGCTTTCCGTAACGATTAACGGTTTGAGAGATATTTAAATTTTAAGAAATAGGATAAAAATGGGTTTTTTAATTAAATTTAAAAAGATTAATATAAACCATTAGATGGAACTTGAATGAATGGTTGAGATTGCTTCCTTTTTTCTTTTTTGGATGCATGTTCCTTATGGAACTCGCCTCGTGGCTAAATGGGTGGACTGGATAGGTATGAGCAATGAGTTAAATGGACGTTGGTTCATGGACGTGGATTAAATGGATAATTTTTAATATTTGGACTAAATGGACTTGGACCAAATGGACATTAGACCAAATGGACATGGGTCAAATGGACAATATTAAAGGAGAAACAAGTAGACTCAAGATTAATTTAACCAAATGCTTTTATGTTGTCCAAATAGTCCATAATACCCATTTATTTAAACACATGCTTGTCCAACTAGTCCAACTAAAATAAAAGTAATACCCATTTAGTCCATTAGTTCAGAAAAAGGTCCAAATAGCCCAAATTTAAGCATATGAACATAATTTGCCACCTCTAAATATTACAAATAACTTTTGTTTTTGAATATTACAAATAACTTTTTGAGGCGATAAATGTTACACTCTTATCCATCAAAATTGTATTTAATAACACTAAATTTATAAAAAAAAATCAAAATAAAATAAGCTTTTAAAAATGAGAAAAACTAAAAAATAGGAAAACTAATACTGTATGTATTCTAAGATATTATTTATATATAATTTGGGTATTTGGAAAAAAGGAAAAAAATAGACTTTTGGACATATATGTAATTTTAAGTTTTAAATTGGATATATATGTAATTTTATGATAAGGTTGGATTATATACGTAATTTTGGCTCAAAAAAGGGATATATATGAAATTCTCCCATATTTTTAAAAGTAATACGTACTCATTAGAAATAATTTCGATCAAGATCATTTAAAAAGCTTTTAGAGCACAGGGTAGGGGGAATGGCTCGCGCCTTGAGAAAACGCGACGGAAAAACGTCACAAATCACACCCGAAGTCGCGTTTTCGTGTCTCGTGCCTAGGGCACGGCGCACGTTTTCGCGCGAAAACGCGACACGAAAACGCGAGAACTGTACCGGTTCTTGCGTTTTCGTGTATTTTGAAAAAAAAAAAATTCCCCATGGCTCAAGCCAACCAAAGAGGGTGGTTTTTTGGCGTTGTGGAGGTTGTGGTGTGATTGGATCATTTAGCCATCATTGACTATACCGTGAGAAATTTTTGGTGTTTTCCCTTGTACTCTTAGCTTAAATTTGAAGATAGAAATAATTATAAACTTCAAATTAATTACAAAATGCGAATAACTCTTTAATAATTTCTACTTAAAAATTAGATAAATATAAAGAATTTCAGACACATAGCAAGCTAGCACGATCCGATATTATTTTATTTTATTTAAAGACTTGGTAGCTATATGCACATATAATTACATATTTTAGGTCATAGAGGATATTTTTTCTAAACGAGTCACTAAATTTCGAATGTATTATCAATAAAAACAATACAAACGTATATTGTATTATATTTTTTTATCTGCAACATCGTATTTTATTTTTAATAAGTATTCAATAACTTTTTTCTAGTTACGTGTACTGTCATTAAAAAACCACATACTAATTACATATTAACTGGTTTGGTATTCTAACAGAAAAAGACGATCTCAAGCCCTGGCTCATTAAGCGATAGTTCAGCGAGCTCTAAAAATCCTGTATCTTGCATTGTACCGAACCCATCTCCTTAACTCAACTCCTCCAACATCCAACTCTAAATAACCACTTATGCCTAAGCATCGGGCGAGACCAGACCAGACCGACCAACTCTAAATAATCACTTAAATCACCTATGTAGCTCACCGAATGTAAGATTTTTCTCCAACATAACATGAATCTAAAAATTTAGTATCAGAAACAACCACATAATTCAGAAAGTAAACATTTCAAACTTCCAATAGCACGTATGAAAGGAAAAGTTAACGCGATGTACATCTCTGGCTTTCGTATAAACAAGTATTTCTCTACAGCATATATAACAATAAATACATACAGGATTTGTTGCACAGCCTTAATAAATTACTACATTTTGCACATTCCAAAAGAATTTTGAAAAAAAATTAATATGTATACGAATGGTGATTTTTTAGCACTATCTGCCAGACATGAGGCTCACAAGAGTCTGGTTATCATAAAAGGAGCCAACATCCCAGTCTTCCGTGGTCGACGAGAGAGTCATCAGTGCAACCACAATAGATCTCATGCTTGGACGCAGTTGTGGATTCTCATGTGTGCAAGCTTTTGCAAGCTGAGCCATCTGCAAACAAGTTCAAAGATTCTATCATCCATACGAGTACGTCATGCAACACACCTAAGAAAAATGTTACTTGTGCGCTACAAAATTGGCAAATTGAACACTTTTAGGGTATTGGGTAAAAATTTAAGTGTGGGTCCGAAGTGACAAGCAGTTCGCCCTGGACCTGACATCCCCCGCAAGCACAATTCTTATCAATTTTTTATGAATTTTCAACTTAAGGTTATAATTACAATTATATGATTACAGATGACTTTCAAGCCATTAGACCTGCTCATATTTCCTAAGTTTGACCCATTTAACCATCAGAGGAAAAAAAATCAAGTCATTAGTACCAATGGGTGATGCTCAATTCACACCGTAGCTTCTTATTCTTTCCTGTAAACCGATCGATATAATAAAAGAATCGTTTGGTTACCTTTGTGTTGTGTCGTTCGTCTGGGTTTCGTTCATTACAACTCTGCGATCTTCTTTAAGGGTTCTAGGTTCCGCGAATCGATCTTCAGGTTTGTTGGTGTCGATTCCAACAGAAACTATAAAAGGAATGTGACACTACACGATACCTTGCACTCTAATTAATAATATTAAGTTACTAAACCCTATTTGAATATATCAATAACATCATGTAATTAGCCAAAAAAAAAAAAGTTGCATTACGGTTTAGCACATAAAACCTAACTGGTTGAAATAAATCGAGATCGATAATGATGCAACATTTGAGACCAAAAATTGAAGGTAACATCGATGCTATTTCATGCATTAAGTGTTTATAAATAGACTGATACATTAGTTTATAGCCAAGTTCCTTGTACGTGTTAATATGTAGTACAGTAGTATTTTGCCAGTGTTGATAACTAGGAAAAAGCTAGAAGAGAAACATGTTACAAATAGTTTTTAAAAGCTGAAAACGGGACATTTATCTGTTCAAGCCACATCGCCCATAAGGTTGTGAATCTGTGTAAATTAAAATCAAAGAATTTTATTTTGCGTAAACATCTATCAGATAATCTTTACCTGGTGGTTTTTTCCTTGAAGAAAATATTATTCTGATAACACCAAGTATGTTTATTACAGTATACGGGGTATGATGTTTAGACTGTATTCGTATCTACTACATAATACTCAAATACATTTGCATGCATATATAATCTAAGTCAAGCTTGTGTTTTTGCTTCAAAACAGATGGTGGATGTCAATATACCCGATTGCATTCTTCAAGATATACCAGCTAGACTTCCACAAAGGACTTGATGCGGTTCAAATGTGTGTCAAAGCATTGGAGTCGTTTAATTATAGATGCATTTTTTAAAGTTGAGTTCGCGTCCAATGATCCTTTTTACAGGGTCGCCACTTCATGTCCTAGACAAAACTATTCCAATTGATGATATGTCTAATCTAATGTTCAACCTTCGTTTTCCTTTTGGAAATGCCAAAGGTAAAGATGTGAAATGCCTCGGAATATTTAATGGAATAGCCATTTTGGTATTTAAAGCTTACTGTGATGGTGATAAGTCAACTTACATCCGTATGATCCTATATAATCCGTTTACTTCGGCATACAAGCTAGCTCCTGACCCACATTGCGAGTATAACAACAATTATATATATGGATTTGGCTATGGTTCAACCCCGGGTGACTTGAAGGTTGTTAGGTTTAGTGACTGTAAGCCACTACAGCAGGAAAGTTGTAGAACTTTTGATGTTTTTAGCTTTAAATCAAATTCATTGAAGAGGTCAGTATATGAAATTGAAGATGTAAGGTACATGAATGATGTGGGTACGTTTCTAAATGGGTATTTACATTGGATTGTTTATAACGCGACCGGTTGATGATCATGGCCTTAAATGTTGACAATATGGCGCTTTCAGGTATAGGTTTACCTCTCTATAGTTATAATAAGGGTCGTTTAGGTACTTTGCATGGATGTCTTTGCATTGCCGATATCTATCCTTCCGGTAAGCTTGTGGTGTTGGTGATGATGGAACAAGGTGTATGGTCGCATCGAGATTTTGAATTAACAACTGTGGATGCAAATCTTAGAAAGGAGTTCTTCATTGTGAGTATTTTGGATAATGGGGGAATTCTTTTGATGAATTTTTACAAACAACTCGTTATATTCAACACAAATGAAGTTTCCGAAAGGGTTGTCAACTTTGCGGGGAATATTAAAGATGTCCGAGGTCTATGTGGCGTCGAGTACATGGCGAGTGGTGCCTCACCTTCAGATTTGTTTGTCTTTTGAAATCATTTGATTACATGTTTATTTTCAGTTGAGATTTTAGTATTTATACCACTTTTTCCGTCCGAACATTCATAGATGCCAAAATCTTTTTTTTTTGTTATTTCTTCTTCCTTGTGCTTTTCACAAGATACAATACTATGTTTGAGTTTCAAAACACTTTCGAAATTAATTAATCACTTATTGACTTAGGATTAGTTGTGATTCATATTTCTTAATCAAAAGATCTGATTCTTTGTCGATAATAAAGCTTATTGGCTGAATCCGGCCAGCATTTCGTGATGGGCCATTGCGCAGTTAATTAGACATCCCGAGATTAAAGTCTCATAACAGAAGAGGTGATGAGCTTACCATGGGTCCAGGGGCCGAGTTTGTTCGACCAATTAGATTCTTGGTAGAACAAGTTAAACGGATATATTACTTCAGATTCAGTATAGATATATGCAAAAAAATACCATGAACTCATCATGTTGGGTCACATTTTTCTTCAGCTTCATGTGTTGAGGGCTGCTTTTGGTTCTCAAGGCGTTTTAGGCTGGTTTAAGGGTTTGTGATTGTTATGTTCCATACTGTATGTCTCTTTTGTCAGTTTTCTGGTTTGTGAAGCCTTTGTTGCTTTATCTTGAAGCTTATAGCTTCTCTTTGATGTACTTTGTTTCTCAGACAGACGTCTTTGCCCGAGTGTAATGACGTTACTGTGCAAATTTCAACTTATGATTCAGTTCTCATTTACTCCAAAGTTTGGATTAGAACCACTTTTGAAACTGACATGATTTTTGGCACAACATGAAACACGATATGAGACAGACTTACGAAAATAATTAGGGTTAAGTCTATATAATAGTAAAATACTTTTCAAAATGTACAATTATCATACATGAACTTTAAAAAATACTAATATCGTATACGTACTCTCAAAATTTGTCTCGATATCATACCTTTGGGAAGTATGTGAGCATAAGAGAAAATACTTTTGTGAAATATGTGAGCAAAATTTAAATCCTCGTTGTTCTTTCTAACAGTTGTTACAAGTGTGTTCAATCTGTTCGTACGAGTTGTGCTATGTTAATACTTTGGTGTGAAAGACACGACCTTTACTGGTATGGAACAACATCTACAAGTTAGTATATGTGAACTTTGGGAATATTCATAAGACGGTCTGATCACCCCACATCCTCTCATATTTTCTCAAGGGATAGCGGGTGATGGTTTTTGCAACAAGTGTAGATTGTCCCTCCAAAATGGGATGATATGAAGGTAATTACTGTTGTAAGCGTCGGTGAACCCATGAATTGGTTTCTTCTTTGCGTGAACATGAGTTGGATTATCTATTGGATTTCTATGTACTAGACTATCTGCTACAAAACCTATTTGTTATAAGCTTTCTATTTGTAAGTGTCACTACGCTTTCAAATAAAAGCATATGACATGTGAACACAAACTTATACTCATCTGCACATTATACTCATCATATATATAAATATCAAGTAACCATAGTTTTCATGTTATTTATTACTTGGTAGGCAATTGTTCACTTCATATATTCTCTATGCTACTTTGGTAATTTCGAGTGGACAAAGGTATCATATTGAGACAAATTTTGAAAGTATATATACGATGTTAGTATTTTTTAAAGTTCACGTATGATATTTGTATATTTTAAAAAGTATCTTGTTATTATATGAACTTGACCCAAATAATTAAGTTCAAGTTTGAGTCTAACCCATTTATAAATTGGATGTGCTTCGGTTTTGGAATCGTCAAGTGTGTCAGCCCACATAAATACTCTGCGACCTTTAAAAGAATCAAAATTCATATAACGGAAACGGGTTGCCATGGCCAACCAGCAACGCGTGTTACCCGTTTAACCTGACTAACAATTTAGATAAACAAGTTAAATGGGTCGTGTTGGGTGTATCTGCGAACAAGTTATTAGGTTAACAGAGATGACCCAACTACTTAAGCAAGTCGTGTTTAGGTTAATACGATTATACAAGCAATTACAGTACCAACATAAATAAATTAATTAACTGATCATAGAAGGATGATAAAACATCAAGTTACAAGCAGTTTAACATAATAGCAAAAGCCTAATTCCAGTAAATAAATAAATAATCATAAGCAAATCACGAAACAGAAATTATTGTCGTAGTGTGTGAGGCACCCTCATCCTCATCCTCATCCACAGTTACGCGCAAATCACAATCACTGCTGCAACACATGACCAACACTGTCACCACCTAGCTCACCCACTTCGCGTGCATCATTCCTGGGTGCTTTCGCATGTGTACACCCAACGCCTGCCCGATCTCAAGCTTTTCACGACAAACCTTGCATTCATGTAAAAACACCTGAGACGTCGAACTTCCATCTCTCGACCTAGCTTTTTTGTGGCTTAGATTGTGTCCACCTAAAGCTTGGAACTTATTAAAAGGTTTGCCGCATTCTTTGCACTTGTAAACACGAGGATGAGGAACAGGGTCAGTAGGCTTCTCCTCGATTTTCTCGACGGTGTCGTGTAGATCTTCTGTAGCGTAGCTCTTAGCCGAGAGCTCGTCCTCTTCGGGTAAGTTGTTTGGTGCATAATCCATTGATGAAGAAGAGAAGAAGAATGCTAGTTTGCAGTGATGTTATGTGTCGAGTTATTTTACAATTTAGATGGATATATATATATATATATATATATATATATATATATATATATATATATATATATATATATATAAAGAGAATTTCTAACATGTGCCCCAAGATACATTTTAGTGTATAAAAGGTTAAGTTAATGAAGTAGTATTGTAGTGTATATCCTTAAATTTATAAAATATTTAATGTGATTTAGGATAAAAAAGAAAGTGTATATATCCTTAAATTTATAAAATATTTAATGTGATTTAGGATAAATAAGAAAGTGTATATATCCTTAAATTTACGGAATATTTAAAGTGATTTAGAATAAATAGGAAAGTGTATATATCCTTAAATTGTTTACGATTAATATTTTGTAAATTTCATATAATTACCAATTCAATTATAGCTTATTAATCATAAAATAAAAATTTAGTTTGACTTTTTAAAACCTTTACTGTTAACTTTTACTTTAACTTTTCTTTTTTGTTATATTTAAAAAAATTATACTACTAATAAAAAATAGAGAAGTACAAAATACATATATGTGGTTTATAAAAAGTGTGGATTACATCTTTCGTCAGTATTTCGAACATAATACATCCAGCCGTTACATACTTTGGGCAAGATACATCCCTTAAACGGATGATGCAAATATTTTTTTCGTTAAGTACTTACGAGGGTTTATAAAGAATTATATTTTTATCTTTTTTATTGAAGAGGGATGTATTTTACACTAAACTCAACAAAATATTATTTTTTAAAAATTATTAAAAAAAAGTATTTTTAATTTTTTTCAAAAAAAAGTTTAAATTTTTTTCAAAAAAAACTTTAATTTTTTTTTAAAAAAAGAAATTTAATTTTTTCGAAACCATTTTTTTGAAAATATTTAAAATTACACTTTCTTCGTGAAAACTTTTTAAATTTTACAAAAAATTAATTATTTTTCGTAAAAAAGTTAAAAAAAACATTAAGTTTTTTTACTCTATAAAAATTTCAAGAAATTATTTTAATTTTTTGCAAACATTTTTAATTTTTGGAAAATGTAAAAAATATGGCTACAAAAAATATTAAACATTTTTTGAATCAAAATTAAATTACGCTTTTTTTTTAAAAAAAAGTTCCCTAACATTGTAAACTTTTTTCCAAAAAAATATAATTTTATTTTTCTCAAAAAAAAGGTTTAGAAAAATTAAATTTCTTATTTCAAAAAAAACATTTTTTTCAAAAGAAAGTGTAATTTAAAAAAAAATTAAAAGGTTTCGAAAAATTTAAACTTCCTTTTTTCAAAAAAAACATTAACCTTTTAAAAAAACATTAAAATTAATTTTAACATAAAATTTTACCTTTTTTAAAACTTTTTTTTCGAAAAACAATTAATTTTTTGGAAAATTTAAATTTTTTTCCGTAGAAAGTGTAATTTTAAATTTTTTCAAGAAAAATGGTTTCGAAAAAATTAAACTTTTTTTCCCAAAAAAATTAAACTTTTTTTCGAAAAAAATTAAAATTACTCTTTTAATAAAAAAAATTTAAAAATTTGTTTTTTAAAGTTTTGTGCAAAATACATCCCTTTATAATAAAAAAAGGTAAAAATATCGTTCTTTATAAACCTTCGTTAGTACTTAACGAAAAAAATATTTGCATCATTCGTCCAAGGGATGTATCGTGCCCAAAGTATGTAACGGTTGGATGTATTATGTCTAAATTACTAACGAGGGATGTAATCCACACTTTTTGTAAACCACAGGGATGTATTTTGTACTTCTCTTTAAAAAAATATATTTGAAATTTCATTCCTTGTCAGAGTTACTAGTTTGATTTTAAAAAGTCAAATTATACATTTATTTTTTTGACATAGATAGTACTAGTTATAATACCCGTGCACGCACGAGTTTTTTTCTAAAATTTTTAATTATGTATTATTGTCGATTGAAAAATATACATCTTACTATATTTATGAATATCGATATTGGTACTAATAAATTTACGAAAATCTAAACACACATCACTATTTTATAAGATGATAGTAAACAATGCCAAATGGTATGTCTGTATATTTTTCTCCTTTTTGTTGCTTTATCTATCACAAATGATGTAAGCGACACATCATAGAATAGTGGGAAATGCTGCAATGAAATGGCCATAACTATTTCGACAAAGTCGAGTTAATGTTCGCTTAAGCTCTCTACTACTTCAACATAATGTCCTAAACCTTCTAATTTCGTTTTCATAACAATACATTGTGTTTGTGATCATTCTTCTTAATATTTGGAAAGTATAGCTTTTCTATTAGCCAATGCAAAACTCTAATTAACTGAGACCTTAAAAGAGTCGTAGTAAATGCCCACCATAAGATTGCTACTTGTGTAACTCACCTGCACTTTTAACGAACTTATATCTGAATATGGTAGCTAATTATATAGGAAGTCGTTTATATGGTATTTCATTACATCTAATATGGTGATATAATCTAAATATGGTGAACTGCACTTATGATTGTGTCCCATCTCTACCACTATTAATTAAGCAAAGGCACAAAGAATATGTTATATATATATTGGTCGGGAAATATCTCTGACATGGAGAATATCGGCTTTACAACAGTTGGTCATAAACAAAAAGTATAAACAAAGTAGGCAATGTAAAAGCGTACATGTCAATCGTTCATGAAAAATGAAACACATCGTCAAATTTTTCTTCAAAGCTTCTTCAATTTGTTGTGGTTTAGTGTAGCTTCAGCTCTTTCCATGTTTCTAGAGATCATACTATCTGAAAGCACAGTTGAACATTGTCAGCAAAAGCAAGGTCGAGTTGGAAGGTGTTAGAAAGCGAACGGGTTGTATATTCGAATGGAGGAAGTAAGATTAGATGTTTGGTTTTCAATTACAAAATTTAACTGGATGATCCCGATGTACTGGAAATGAGAATGAGATGCTGAAACCTCTGGTACTCTTTCTCACATTCTTCTATACTCTTTTGCAATTCCTCAACTCGTTTCTTCAGATCAACCGCTTAATCTTCAGCACCATTTACAGCAGAAACTTTATCTCGTCTGCAGACTTTTTAAGTTCTTCAATATGTAATCTGATGTTAAGATGGAACTTATTGTTTGGGGCAATTAAATTGGTTAAGTTTTCGGTGTGGGTCGGTTGGATCATAGATGGTGAAGTGAGGCTGCATAAATATCACCTATACCTAAAAACAGTCAACAAGCAACCATGGTGTTTGCATGGAGTCAGTAAAGATGAATCTTCTTATATGATGACTTTAGATGCCTTCGGTCATACCCGTTGCACTACTAAGTTTACTTAGCACGCCCGAAGGTGCATAGGGTGATAATGCAGCATTTGGTAACCTTCCTGAACTTGAATAAACGGATATCACCGAAGGCATCTAAAGTCATCATATAAGAAGATTCATCTTTACTGACTCCATGCAAACACCATGGTTGCTTGTTGACTGTTTTTAGGTATAGGTGATATTTATGCATACAACACACCATTGTAACAAAATATGCGGTATGTCATTAAACACGCCATTATAACAGAAATAGTAAATTAGTTAGCTTTACCTGTTCAAAAGTCAAAATAACTTTGATATTGTTCTTCTCTTCTGGCGGTGGATACTTCTGTTTAACATACCGAGTAAATCGTGCATTTGTGGTGATCTAATACAAACCAGGGAATGCACCCTTCATGCTAATAGGCACATATCCCACTTCTAAATCTTCAGGCGTCTGTTTAAGAAATCGTACATGGGACTCTGTTACTGCATCCTTTTAGATCACATCGTACATCGGACTCTGTTATTTAGGTTTTGATTATTTTGTGAATACCGATTTATTTTTAAATATTTTTATATAATATTTGGGCGTGTGTTGACATTGATTTTCAGTTATATCACAAAAAGTTATGTTTTTTCTTTAACAACATAAGGTACCGAATAATTTTTTTGAGGATGTTGTAGGTATAATAAATACAGTTGGCCGACTTTCCATCAAATGTTGATCTTTACTATAATGTTCATCTTTTAAGCTCTTTACTATCTGATTGGTTTTCTATTCTTTTGTTGATCTTAACAGGGTCGTCTCACTGATTTTAGTGGCCATGTGCCGAAAAAAAAGAACATGCCATCAAACACGACAATTTAAATGTATTTAGAGAATAGCTTGAGTATGGTGTTAAAAGGCACTAAAACTACGGTTGCAAAATAAAACCATAACACACATATCACGTATGTCTTAATTTATTTTCAAAGCAAATACAATGTCAAACCAGAATCAACCTTTAAAAAGATCAACATGTATGTAAAATAAGGAAAATCAAAGAACTTTGTGACTTAAACGTATATCTATCTATCCACGTTCTAAAAAAAATATATCGATCTATTATTACCCAGTAAAAAATGGACTATATGTAACTTCATGTCATAGTTAGATTATGTGCATAAATTTGGGCTAAACATTTGGAGGCCCTCTATAAGATGTGCCCTGTGCATATGCACTTGTGGCACATGCTCTCAGCCGACCTTGGATCTTAATTTCCATCAAATGTTCATTGTCAACGCTGGTAATGGATTCAAAATTTCAAATTACTATGAAATACAACAAACAGGTTCTTTATCCAAGAACAACATCAAAGATTTGAGGATTTTAAAGTTCTATTTTCGTATGCAACATATAAGCTCCACATAAAGCTAATCAATCCATGGGTGGACCTAAGATGATTACGCCATGGACTTACCTTCGTTGAACATAAAACTTCATAACTTTAACCAACTAAAAAATGCAAAGCGAAGTATAGGAATAATACATAGATGTTGATATTACCTGTTGTAGCAAACAGTACCATCGAGTATTCTGTAGACTATTGCAGCCCATGATTGCACAATCCCTTCATTTCAAAACTAAATTAAGTCGATGATAGAAACCATATGATGAAATTTAATATGTCAATTTTCAGAAACATAAAGGAATAATGTATGAACATTAAGTTGTAAAATAAAATTGGGTACTAACCTGCTCCGAGGGTAATGCAAGCTAGACCAGCTAGACCAGTAATCGTTCCTTCAACGGCCCCAATGACCGAAGGTTTTCCAAAGAAAATGACATCAAGGGTAGTCGAAACTAAAAGACTTGTAGCGGCACTTATGTTTGTGTTTAGTACGCTAGAGGAGCAGCGGGTGGTCTCATTATATACAGACTATCATATACATTTACATTAATTAGTAGACCTGCACGTGGCTATATAGAGGTAATATTTGCTGCTATTGTGTCTTGTATCTCAGTATCCTCAGGTGAGTTTAACAGGTTGGTGTCGATCGTTGGATCTTTTTTCTTCTTGTTCAAAATGAAGACAATTAAATGATCAAATTAAAGCTAAACCAAAGAAGCAAATTAAATGATCAAATTAAAGCTAAACCATGAAAGCAAATTAAATGATCAATCACCTCCTTGCATTAATCTCACCATCTTGTCATTCCTTGTAGATAAAAATATCAAGAACCTGTCATAATAAGGTTAGCCAACTTTTTTGGCCAAATTTTCATGGATTGTGCTCTAACATTCCATAGTACCTATGATCATATAAGCAAATAATTACATCCATACAACGATCCACTGGACCTGTAACATAATGAAACTTTCAGAATTCCCTCCAACTCTAGGTCTTTTGCAATAAGCAATCCATTTTTGCATCCATGCTCATGATTTATAGCTTCTTGAGATTCCTAGTTTAAACTCGCCCAAATACTTGCTACCATCTTCACACGCATAAACACCACAACTCCACAACCATGACACTGTCGCTTACACCACTCACCAACATACGTATCCCTAGTATAAAACCTATAAACACCATAACCATGCCTAAACCCCTGCTGATACTACCCCTATAACGAACCTCTTTTGCACACTTCCCCACACCAAAGCCATCATACTTTTGGTCAACTCAATTACCTTCATATCTCCCATTCAAAATTTAAAAATAAACTCACTTCGAGAATACTTTCCTTAATAAAACTACCCACATAAACATCACCATAGTATCATAGTTAATGAATAAGGTGTTGAACTAATAACATAGCCCAAGTCATCATGTTTATACATAAATGGGTCGATATTACGATCTCTAATAAACTTAAACCATATCTAGTAGCACTTACAAATTAAACATTATACAAATTGATAACACCCAATATCTAGTAGAGAAACATACCTTTAATTCTCCTTTTAGAGAAAAACATATTATTGATTTCCATTCCAGATAATGAAACCAAAAGACGATGGTTTTTCACAATTGTAAAAAAACGATTTCATGATATTTTCAGGTGGTTGGACATGAATAAGAACTATCCCAAAACGGTTCAAGTGGGGATTGAGTATTTAGGATTTGTAAAACATAAAAAAATATCTTAATTGTTCATACGAATACAATCAATATATGGTTTCTTCGCGTTTTAGGTTGTGGTGGTGTTCCACGGATGGGGTTTCAAGTTCTGGTGGTGTTCAGATGATACTGGTGGGTTTTTGACTTTTCTAGTATTAGCTCCATCGTCTCTGACACTAAACGGCGCCGGATAACCGTGAAACGCCGTCGTTTGATCTTCTTCAGCATCGTCGTGTCCACTTCACCACATCCGCCATGAATTGACAGTTGCGTTGGAGTTTGATTAGAAAGTCAGGGTTTGTGTGTTTGTGTGTCTTAATTAATCATACGAAAGTGGGGATTCAGTATTTAGGATTTATAAAAATATATGCGTTTGAGGTTGTGGTGGTGTTCTGGTAGATGGGGTTCATGTTCTGGTGGTTGTGGTAGTTGATTATTTAAAATTTTGGGGATAAAAGAATTAAAAAGGGAATTTATACCCCTAAAGTTTTCTAACTCATACTGATAACCTTAAAGTTTTAAACATTTTGACCCGCTTTTTATAAGATTTTTCCTTTACAGTTTTGACACTTATATTTTTAACGCGAACTTCAAAATATCAATTAAACATAGCACGGAAATCAGACTTTTAATACTAAATTAAGGAAGACAAGCTCTTTTTAAAGGAATAAATAAAACAATTATTTCCTACTAAGGAAAGAATTCCTTAAGAAAGTCCCTATTTTAACTTTTGTTTTATAAAGAAAAAGATTATTATTAGGATAGATTATATCATTTGTGTAATCTTTTTACTATACTAAGTCATTCACTACAGACTTTCGTGCGAATTTCAATTCATTCTTTTGTTTAAACACGTACCACAACAAATTTAGCTTTTATTCATATTTTTTTCTTCATATTTTAAAAAGGTGTGAATTTTATTTGTAAAATATTTATATTGTAATGACGATTTAACAAATTTATTCCTTTCTTAGAGAATCTTTTTAGTCGACTTGAATATTACAAATAACTTTTGTTTTAGGAATTTCTTAATATGTAAGGAGAGGATATGTGGTTATATTTTTATAAGTAATATTTGGATAGAAGTAATTTGGATCAAGATCATTTATAAAAACTTTTAGCTTAAATTTGAAGATAGAGAAATAAATATAAATTTCATTTATTTACAAAATGCGAATAAGTATCTTTATGTGCTTATAGAAGTATTTCTGTTTTTAAATTAGAAAAATATAAGGAATTTATACGATCCGATATTATTTTATTTTATTTAAAGACTTTCTATATGCACATATAATTACATATTTTTAAGTCATAGGGGATATTTTTTCTAAACGAGTCACTAAATTTCGAATGTATTAATTAAAACAATCCAAACATACATTGTAGTTTTTTTATCTGCAACATCGTATTTTATTTTTAATAAAAGTATTCAATAACATTTTTCCAGTTGAGACGTACTGTCATTAAAACCACATACTAATAACATATTAACTAGTTTGGAATTCGAAGAGAAAAGACGATCTCGAGCCCTGGCTCATTAAGCGATAGTTCAGCGAGAGCTCTAAAAATCCTGTATCTTGCATTGTACCGAACCCATCTTCTCAACTCAACTCCTCCAACATCCAACTGTAATTAACCACTTACGCCTAAGCATCGGGGCGAGACCAGACCGGACCGACCAACTCTAAATAAGAGCGAGCGAGTCCAACATAACATGAATCTAAAAAATTAATATCAGAAACAACAACATAATTCAGAAAGTAAACATTTCAAACTTCCAATATCACGTATGAAAGGAAAAGTTAACGCGATGTACATCTCTGGCTTTCGTATAAACAAGTATTTCTCTACAGCATATATAACAATAAATACATACAGGATTTGTTGCACAGCCTTAATACATTACTACATTTTGCACATTCCAAAAGAATTTTGAAAAAATATTATGTATGCGGATGGTGATTTTTTAGCACTATCTGCCAGACATGAGGCTCACAAGAGTCTGGTTATCATAAAACTACTTTAATTAGCTTATATAAGGATCTGTATGTTCTATTAGGCGATAACTGAAAAAACACTAAACCCTATTTGAATATATCAATAACATCATGTAATTAGCCAAAAAAAAAGTTGCATTACGGTTTAGCACATACAACCTAACTGGTTGAAATAAATCGAGATCGATAATGATGCAACATTTACGAGACCAAAAATTGAAGGTAACATATATGCTATTTCATGCATTAAGTGTTTATAAATAGACTGATACATTAGTTTATAGCCAAGTTCCTTGTACGTGTTAATATGTAGTACAGTAGTATTTTGCCAGTGTTGATAACTAGGAAAAAGCTAGAAGAGAAACATGTTACAAATAGTTTTTAAAAGCTGAAAACGGGACATTTATATCTGTTCAAGCCACATCGCCCATAAGGTTGTGAATCTGTGTAAATTAAAATCAAAGAATTTTATTTTTCGTAAACATCTATTAGATGATCTTTACCTGATGGTTTTTTCCTTGAAGCAAATATTATTCTGATAACACCAAGTATGTTTTTTACGGTATACGGGGTATGATGTTTAGATTGTATTCGTATCTACCACATAATACTCAAATACCTTTGCACGCATATATAATCTAAGTCAAGCTTGTGTTTTTGCTTCAAAACAGATGGTGGATGTCAATATACCGGATTGCATTCTTCAAGATATACTAGCTAGACATCCCACAAAGACCTTGATGCGGTTCAAATGTGTGTCAAAGCATTGGAGTCGTCTAATTATAGATGCATACTTATTAGTGTTGAGTTCGCGTCCAATGATCCTTTTTACAGGGTCGCCACTTCATGTCCTAGACAAAACTATTCCAATTGATGATACGTCTAATCTAATGTTCAACCTTCGTTTTCCTTTTGGAATTCCCAAAGGTAAAGATGTGAAATGCCTCGGAATATTTAATGGAATAGCCATTTTGGTATTTAAAGCTTACTGTGATGGGGATAAGTCAACTTACATCCGTATGATCCTATATAATCCGTTTACTTCGGCATACAAGCTAGTTCCTGACCCACATTGCGAGTATAACAACAATTATATATATGGATTTGGCTATGGT
>JANFOE010001665.1:0-113882 GCA_025667525.1 Glebionis coronaria
GTGTAGTAATTATTAGCTTATTCTCCCAACGCTTTTGCATAATAAATTGTTAATAAATATTGATTTGGCGGTTTAGTCACTATTGTTGGGTTTCTAATTTGTTTTGGTAGCTTCCATGTAATTAAATTGGGAAAACATTAAGGTATCACCAGCGTCACGGTTTTGAAGTATTGGCACCCGAATAATCGAAAGCTTCACCTAATAATAAGATTTCAAGTGCTCACCTAAATTAAGCAAAAATTTGAAGCTCACAAGGCCGAAAAATCTATGCCCAAATTGAAAGTGAATCAAGCCTTAATCTTCGAAGCTTTAAAGATCCAAAATTCGCTTTAGCGTGAGGATATACGTCTTTGGCTAATAAAACCACCGATGAGGCGGATAATAAAAGGCAAGGCAAGACCGAAGTCATAATAAAAGCTTCATGGCGAAGTTGAATAAAAGATGGAGGTAAACCAAAGATAATAAGGCCCTTCCGTTAGGGGGCGTATAAAAGTCTTGGTAATAAGTCTCATGTTCAAAACCGTTATAAAATCGTGTTTATCGATCCTTCTTGTTGACTTAATTTTTTGACATCGTTGTCTATTGGGATGAATTATTGATTTGATGATTTTGGCTACACCGTTAAGTTTCTATTTTTAGACTTAATCTCTATTCACGCATAAGTCGATGATGTATCCTCGTGATCATTAAGACATAATAAAATATAAGAGATACCAAGTAGGAATAAGGGAGTTTAGGTTCGTAATTAACACTCATGAGATGTGTTCGTGTTGCTAACTTATAATAACAATGATCTCGTTACACGCTTAGCATGGAATTGGGTGAAAATCGAGGACGACGAAATTATTTCTAACGAAGCATTCACGTGTTCTTGTTCTATGATCCCAAAAGTCACGTTCTCGTGATGAAAACAATACATTATGTCTAAAACGCGTGTAGTAGTTTATTTTTATGTCTCGAATAAATGTCATCATAAAATGAATTTTGGAAGTGCTATGATACTTAATTCTAGCATTGCGTGGGGACACGGCAATGGTTTAGTATGGGGGAGTGATGAGACTGTATTTATACATAGTCTCATCGTCCAAATCGGGCTTAAAACGCTTAAAATATCGTCAAAATACCCATATATGTGCCTATGTTTGTTCATTGTATTTTAGGTATGGATATCGTGAATTCACCAAAAGATCAAAGGAATCAAGCAAAAACGAACACGGGAAACGAAGCCGCACAAAGAACCGGACCCGAATCATAATTTTCCTATCAAGTCCTTGAAGTTTTGAAGATTGGCAAGATTGGTCCCTCAAGAATTGAAGACTTGTCATTTTATACCCCTGTAAATCCTCAAAATTACTTGTGGGTCCCTAAAATGTCAAGATAATGCATGAATGGTCCTTGAAGATAACTTAAATTACATGTTTGGTCCTTGTTATAAAGTTTGCTAAAACCATGTGCCACTTTTGACAACTTGACCAAACCTTAATACAAAGGGTTTGCAACTTGGCTGGATAAAACTCAAATGGAAAGAGGGAAGAAAGCAGGGGACTAAAAATGTCAAACACTCAAACTCCCACAACCTATCCTAGCCTTACACGTCACCAGACCCACCCAATTTACAAACCCGGATCCAAACTTACCCAACCATACCCAAGTCAAACCCAACCCAGTCAAACCTAAGTTTATACTTAATTCGTTTTTAAACGGATTATTATATTGATTTAGGGGCGCCAAACACACACTATTCACCCATCTCCCCTAAATTCTCCCTAATCCCTATCATAAACCCTAATCTCGTTTATCACCAAATCAAAGGGGTTTCACCCCATTAATTCCAGATGGATAATTGACTTGGCCTACATCAAAACCCACCACTCACTTTGTTCACCCCGTGACTCCAAAGTGGTCCCCCATGCTCCCCTGTTTTGTCAAAAATAGCAAATAAAGAATCCAAGCAGTGCATCAACGTCTCCTATTCAAAACTTGGTCCCAAAGCTTGCAAGGAACGTCCAAGATCATCCTAACATAGCTGGCAATCACATGGAGCTGTTTTGACTGAAATTCAAGACTTTTTCAAAGGGCACATTAGAAAATTTATAGCTGTTAGGGTTTCATTGTATTCCCCTTTTCTAGACTCTTCTTTAGTTGTTTATAAAAGCTAAGCCGTTTGTGGCATTTAGCTCTTGTTCCAGTTTTTGTAAAAAAGTTTTATAATTAATGAAAATGAAAGTTTAATTTTTATGCAAAGACTGAGTTCCCTTTCATTGTTTTTTTAGTGTAATGATTTAGTTGATTACAAGTTAGCTCAAAGAGTTTCCAAAGTTTAGTTTAAAAACGTTTTCAAGATTTCAAGTTTTTTTTGTTAATTGTTTCATAATCTGGTTTTACCTAGTGAGGAAGTGAAAGTGGAATCACAAAGGTGATTCTTAGGATTTGTGTAACTTTTTTTTATCTATGATTTAAGTGTTTGAGTTCCAAAAATTTCAAAAAGAGAAACCTGTTTTCTTTTTTTTTAGCTTAAGCAATAAGCTATAGCAGCTTATGCAATAAGCCTGCTTATAGCTTATTAGCTCTCCTCCACAGGTCACTATTTGTTTTCTTCTTTTTCTTGGCAGGTTACAACAGCAAGCAATCCTTATTCCTTCTCCTTTCATTTTCCATTTTTTTGAAGATATTTCAAGCTTTGGTTCTGTTGTTGAACCCCAACAAAGCTTCTCTACACTCTCCATAAGCCCTTGATAAGCTCTTCATTCAACCTCTTGGAAGGCATCAGCTTGTAAGTGGCTTTGAACCCCATTTGCTTGAAAATTTGAAGATCTTATGTGTTTGTGAGTGAGTTTGTATGAATCTGCTTTGCATGATGATTTACCTGTTTTAATTTGTTTAATTATGTTTCATAGGCATGTCTAGGTTTGATAGAATCAGATTTGAGTTTATATGTATGCAAAATCTTTGTTAAAATTCCATTTCAGAAATTAAAGGGGTGTTTGGGACTGCTTATTAAGTCAAGCATTTGACACATACTTGGTTTATAAACAGCTTACACACACTCCTTAGGTTGTTTTTAGTAGTGTTGGATATTTGGTTTGCATTCTGGTTAGGACTTGTCAAGATTGTATGTGCAAGTTTGGGTAATACCTGCTAGAATACAGTAAGCTCTATTTTTGCTTCATTTAGTATAAATTTTGCCCATAAATCTTATTACTTGTTAGATTATAGGACCACTTAGGGTTTTAGATTAGTTGTATGCTATTTGGTTGAGTAGTGTGCAAGTTTGTGAGCATCAAATCTCAACTTTTGACCAATTGCATCAGCAAACACCCCAAGCCATTGTTTCTGTTTACAGTAACTGATTATTGCTCCTTGGTGTGATTTTTGTTGTTTAAGCTGTGTGTTTTTTGTGTTTTAATTGACTCCCCACACTTCCATGAGTGTGGGGGTGCCTTTGTTTCCAGTTAAAACTCAAAAACAAGCAAGATCCAAGCCTCAAAAGGCTCAGACCCGTTTTTTACACTATCAGTGGGAACTCCTTTCCCACTGATAGCCTTGTTGTAGCCACTGCTACACTACAAGACAGAAACTAGCTAGGTGTCACTATCACAGATCTTATTTTTTTGTCTTTTGTGGCCCAAATTTAGAGTTAGGATTTAATTCTTTTTTCTATATTTTTCTTTTTTAATTCTTAATTTTTCAGTTTAATTAATTTTTATTCTACTGTTCATCTGATAATTTTTAGGTTTATTGCCTTTTTAATTACTTTTATTTATTTCTGATTTTGTCTTCTAGTGTAAAAAGTTTATATATTTTAGTTTTAAAATTTTTTATAGATTAAGAAAATTAACTTAAGATTTTTAGTTTAAAAATTAGTTACTGTTCATCTTTTTAATTATTTTTTATAATTAATTTAGTATAATTAGGGTTTAATTAATAAATAGTTTTGTCTTTTAGAGCAAATTTTTACCTTTTTCAAACTTTTTCAATTTTCTACTGTTCACTAGGGTAATTTAGGATTTTTAAAATTGTAAGATTAATTTTGGCATTATTTTATTAATTTCTAGGATTATTTTAATTTAAAAATAGTTTTTAGTGATTAAAAAATAGAAAAATAGTTTTTAAAATTTAGAAAAAATAGTTTTTAGTCTTTAAATAATATAAGTTAGTTATTAGTTCAATAAATTAATATTTTGGGCATTTTGTTAATTATATTTAATTTTGGGGCTTTAATTAGCATTAAAAATTGAATATTTAATTAATAAAAGGTTTTAAAATATATTTGTTGGATTTTTATTCTTATTTATATTATTTAAGACTTAGTTTAATCTTTTAATTAATTTTTAGGTTTAATTTTTAATTTCGTCACGTTTTACGTATTTACGTTCGCGTTTTACGTTAATTCGTCGTAGTTTAAATCGTAATCGTAGCTCGTCTTTTCTTTTTCTCTTCTAAACCAAAAAAACGTCACTAATCCAAACATTGTTATTTTATTAATTGGCACACATATCACACACCTCCTTCGAGAACGAACTCGCATTTATTCGGTTTTACGTTTTTCCTAAAACGTAACGCTTAATACTTGCCACTCATACGCGTTTTTCCTAAAACGTGTACGAAAAACACTACATCAGTGATGACTAGCGGCGGAGCTATGTAAGCCACATCTTTGTTGTTCCATTCAAATTCTCAAAAAGATTGGGGGGTTTCACTATCGCCGGTCACCGCCGTTTTCGTCTGGTTTTCTGTCACAGCCACCATCGTGGGGTCGCCCGTCACAACCATCTTCGTCTGATTGTTCTTCACAGCCACCATCACATGGTACTATGGTGTTGATGTTAAATGGATTTCATTATGATTTCCCTTTTGGGTTTTAATTTAATCGGTTTTTCTATTTGAATAATTTATTATGACGATGATCAAGTATAATGGACAATGGTGATGGAGAATATAGGTTTTTTAATATTGTGTGTTAGCCTGATTCATAAGTTTTTAATGGACTTTTAATAATTCAATTTTCCAAGAAGATAATATAGCTTTTGTTGTTAATGGAAAGAGAAAAAAAAAGAAAAGGGTATATTGGTCATTTAAAAGGGTAATATAGTCATTTTATGCTTATATTGTTATATTCGGAACAAATTTGAAAGTAGAATGATAAAGTCACGAGATTAATTAGTAAGTGTTTAAAGTTGGCACATCTTAATAAGTACGATGGTATTTCATAACTTTTACCCTATATATATATATATATACACGTATATATATATATATATATATATATATATATATATATATATATATATATATATATATATATATATATATATATATATATATATATATATATATATATATATATATATATATATATATATATACACGTATATATATATGTATATACGTATATATATATATATATATATATATATATATATATATATATATATATATATATATATATATATATATATATATATATATATATACGTATATATATATATATACGTATATACATATATATATATACATACATATATATATATATATATATATATATATATATATATATATATATATATATATATATATATATATATATATATATATATATATATATATATATATATATATATATATATATATATATATATATATATATATATATATATATATATATATATATATATATATATATATATATACGTATATATATATATACGTATATATATATATATATATATATATATATATATATATATATATATATATACATATACATATATATATATATATATATATATATATATATATATATATATATATATATATATATATATATATATATATATATATATATATATATATATATATATATATATATATATATATATACGTATATATATATATATATATATACATATACATATATATATATATATATATATATATATATATATATATATATATATATATATATATATATATATATATATACGTATATATATATATGTATATATATATATATATATATATATATATATATACATATACACATATATATATATATATATATATATATATATATATATATATATATATATATATATACATATATATACATATATATATAAATATATATATATATATATATATATATATATATATATATATATATATATATATATATATATATATATATATATATATATATATATATATATATATATATATATATATATATATATATATATATATATATATATATATATATATATATATATATATATATATATATATATTTATATATATATATATATATATATATATATATATATATATATATATATATATATATATATATATATATATATATATATATATATATGAGGGGGCGTTATTGTAGTGACCACCCTTAAGGTAAAAACAATAAGAACCATTGTGAACCATTAGATCAATCACTATGTATAAAGATTAAATCTTATTAAATAAATGGCATTTTAGTAATAAATGAGATCATGAGGGTGTTGTTGTATTATACTATGTACCAAATTAAAAGAAATACATGCATTTAAAAAATGGTCATTATGATCTATATTAAATCATTTAACGTTACTTGATGATATATTTACGTCCATTTCAAGTAGTAAAGAAAAATGCATGTATTAAAGTCACATTTTATTGAATTAAATAAGAATCTCTCTAGCTCTCCATTTATTGATATATAATGTTAAAAAAAATATTTATATATATATACTATTAAGTTTATGTTTTAGTTAAGCCATTGATTAAATTGACACATACGTGTATTCCATAATAATTGTTACACTTATGATCTCTTTTAAGTTTCAACACAATTGATTATATAACACAAAAAATGTTTTTTTAACATTTTTCCAACATGCGACATGAAACAACACATCAAACATTATGCTAATCAATTAATTTTAATAATATTTAATTATAACACATAAAACTTTATATTCTAAATGACACTCTGAGTTACTTCTAAATATTTTGTGAGTAGTGACTCACATGTGTTTTTACACATTTTTAGTATTACCTCAAATTTAATGTGACACATCATTTTTTCTGACACATTTGTAGTGTCGCTAAATTATTACACTCTAATACACATGTTTAAATTTTAACATATTTGTACTGACACATTATTAAATTTTGGTACACTTGTAATGACACATTATATTTTTCTTACTAATTTTCTTGATATATATTTAGTGACACATTAATTTTCTTGATACATTTGTAGTGACACATCATATTTGTCTTACAAATTTTCTTGACACATATTTAGTGACACATTAATTTTCTTGATACATTTGTAATGACACATTATACTTGTCTTACTAATTTTCTTGATACATATTTGTCTTACTAATTTTTTTTATACATTTGTAGTGACACACTAATTTTTTATGACACACTAATATTTTAACAAATTTTTTAGTGACACGTAGTTTATTAATACATTTGTATTGAGACATTAATTTTCCAACACATTTTTAGCGACAATCTAAATTCGTGACACAATATGTTTCACGACACATTTTCTAATGACGATAACTTATATTTAGTAATAACAAAAACAAAATTTAACCAATACATAATTTAGAGGTACTGCATATGACCATAGAAAAAAATATTCAGCAAATTTTATATTATCTTTTAGTCTAAGGAAAACGAATATTGATTATTTTTAGTTTAAACAATGAAAACAAATTAAAGAAATAAATATATTAAATTTTAACGTTATAAAGTTTAACCATTGTAAGAATGAATAGAAATGAAACAATAATTGAGACGGAAATGAGACATTAATATTGGGACGAGTTGTCAACTTGTGAGGGCTCATAATGCGTATGGTTTTATTAATAGGATGACAAATGACTATATTATCCTTTTGGTATTATTGTTATTTTTTTTGTACTTAAATGCTGAAATTTAATGTGTTGATTTCTTATTGGTTCTTATTGTTTTTATTTTAAGACCGGGTACTTACATGAACACAAATCATATATATATATATATATATATATATTCTATATATATATATATATATATATATATATATATATATATATGTATATATATATATATATATATATATAGAGTTGGGGTTATGGTAGTGTAGTAGCTTAAAATTGTTAAAATGAGAATTCATCTTTACCATTGATTTCATCATATATACTTAATATGAGGCACAAAACGATACATCTTATACATAAAAATTTCTATAAAAAGCACTAAAAATTTGATACGTGCAAATTTATAGCTGATACATATGATACATAGTTTTACTTCACAAAATTTTATTAACATAAATAATCAATTTATTCGTAAATTTAGTGATATACTATCAAAAATTACATTTGAGTTAACAAATATTTGCTAAACTATGATAGACAACTGATACACGAGAAACTAGCAATATTAAAAAACGTGAACCAACTACTCTTACACGAACATAAACTTCCAAAAAGCTCGTACACGAACCAAAAACTAAAAAACGAACCAAAACTAATCAATAAATGTGACATTTACCCATTTTTTATTGCTTCTCATATTAACTACTTTAAGGACCTACACCATTTTATCTAAATTATTTATATATATATACGTATATATATTATATACGTATATAGTATATATATATACGTATATATATATACATATATACATATATATATATATATATATATATATATATATATATATATATATATATATATATATATATAATATATATATATATTATATATATATATATATATATATATATATATATATATATATATATATATTATATATATATATATATATATATATATAATATATATATATATATACTATATATATATATATATATATATATATATATATATATATATATATATATCTTCACATTATATATAAGAGGAGGGATATGCCACATAAGCATGTTTTAATCCACGTCATCACTTTCAAGTTTCAGAATTTTCAGAATAATTCGGACAAAAAATGTATATTCTAGGATTTGAACTCGGGTTGATATGCACAAGACATAACATGGCAAGTGTCAGCCACTAAGGCATTCCCAACGTATGTGGTAAACTTTGCAAACGAAATTTAATAAACGATCTATGAGAGTTAAATTAAAAAGATATAAGTACCGAATCATCTATTAACAGTAAATGGGGACGCCTCATAAGGCATATTTGTTTTTCTTCTGAAACCCTAAAATTTATCAAGTATTCCGGTGTGTTTTCTACATGTACTTTTTTTCCTCTCAAACCCCTAATAAGGTATGACTAATCTTGTCTAATATCAATGTTTTACACATAATGGATTGTAGAAAGGAAAATCTACCTATAGAGCACATGGATGCTTTTTGAGAGGTATTCAATCAATTCTATATGCTATTTTTAATACTGATATTTGCTCGATGTTGCTTAGTTTTGAAGTAGATAAGCAGCTTTAAAGATTAGATAAAACTAATAAGCCATGATCGATACTTACTCTTACATTGTTGCCTGGTCGACATGGTTGTGTGTTCATAGTTGGTTTCAAGTTTCATTCAGAATGTGGCCTCTTAGAATTATTTGTTGGCCTCTTAGAATTATTGATCCCTTCTAGAATAACTCTTGGTTCCTGAAGGTTGGTTGTTGCAACATAAGCTTAAGTTGTTTGTTGATGAGCCGAGTATTCAGACCTTTTTGTATTTTATGTTTTTTAATTCAAGTTTGTATTCAGACCTTTTGTCATGGCTCCTTTTATACCACTTTAACATGTGTGAATTTGGCGCTGCAGGTTACAAATAAGGTGAACAAGCAACCTTTGGCAACCCCATCAAACAGGGACGGAGCTAGGGGTTCCCCGCGGGTGCCCATGGCCTCTATGTATTTTTTCTGTGTAATGTTATTTGTGAAGAAAACATCGATTTTATCTAAATGTACGTTAAATGCACCCAGTTAATCGGAATGTGTTTCTATCGTTCTTTTCAGTTCACTTTTTACATATGTTATATTACGGTTCAAAAACTTTGTGCACCCAGTCATACTTCGTCCTCACTTAGTCCCTGCCATCAAAGGTATTATGCGAAATTTTGTTGTTATGGCTTATGACTCCTGGAGTACTACTTTAGCTATGTGAATTTGATGTTGCAGGTTGTATGTTGGGTAAATAAGCAACCACTCTGCAAATGAGGAGCGAATAAAACTTCATAAACTCCATCCGTAAAAAGAAGGTAAATTATCCAAAACTATTAAGTGAAAGTCATTCAATTAATAGTGTCAGATTCCTTTTTTTGGTACAAACCTTTTTGTAATTTTACCATCTTGAATGGTGGAAACACCTGCTCATCCTTCAGCCGTAGGAACCAAAACGCCTGGCCAAAAATGGCATATTTTCTCAAGCACCAAATGTTAGACCAATTCGTTTCCTTTTAAAAACAATTCAACCTAGATGATATAAGGTTCCTTCAATTCACAAGTATTGCATTTTGTTAAAGCAGAAGCAAACCCCAAACACCTTTTTATGTCTAAAAAACCAGTTGTCCTTTTTGTTCATTTATTCATAAAAAGTAGATTATTTCTGAATTGATTAGTAATTTTATTTCATTTTTGTTTCGTTGCCAGCTGGTACTTATTCTACATATCAAATTAATAAAATGGAAGAAGCATTGCGGATAAGAAAACAAAATGAACTTAGAAAACTATTGAAATCGTAAGGCTTACCCCGTTCTCAAATGTTTAGTTATTAAATGTGATAAGTGAGTTGATACAAGAAAACTGGCGAGTCTGTTGTTTTCAGGTTTCCTTCTAAGAGCAATGGCCCTATTGGTGACTGTATATATTATCTTCTTTCTTTAGTTAAAAAATTTTATTTTTAAGCAGGTTGATTGGGATATTGGGGCCTAAGGAAATGGTTACTGCAAACAGGTGAAAGGATTGATATAGATGGAGGATTTGGACGAGATGTAAGTTCCCACAGTATGAATCCCCCCTTTTTAAACTTTTGAAACCCACTACAAATTTACTAGAAGTATATGCAATTAGTTTTTTTTAACAAAAAATGACTACATAAACATGTTTTTTCCAACTTCAGACTTCACACTTCAAACATACCTCTTGAATTTCATACGGGGAAGCCATCGCTCGAGTAGTCATGTTGACGATCACGACTTGGAAAAAGGAAATACTTTATTGGTGATCAGTAGTTGCTAATCAGCTGGTTGTTGATCACCAGCTGCTAATCACGGGTATATGTTATCTTTTTTTCCAATTCTAAAAAATGCATTTCTTTGCAATATGAGCCTTAGTCACATGTTGCTGCGTATGCATCTTTGTGATGCTCACCAGATTAGGATTTCTAGATGCGACAATTGCTTTCTTAAGAATGTTGGCCAGTGTTTCATTTTTCTTCGTAATTATATTAAAACATATAACTTTTATTTTCAGGGGCCACGTCTTTTATCTCCAACAGGAAGTACTGTTTTTGCATGAAGTAGCAAAAGTTGTGGATTTGTCTCATTTTTTTGGGCAATTACAGATGGAAGCATAACTCACTTTTGGATGCATGGTAATATAGATTGGATAAGCTTTATAGAAGGTGTTTGAGGATGGTGCGGTAGATACAAAGAGTTTATGGGGGTAAAAATTATGTATTTCTGCTGTGTGTTAAGTGGGTTATACATGGAGGGTAAATAACTTTTTAAATTTAGCGAGGTATATTTTATTCTCTTAATTATTTTTCCAAAAAAGTACAACAGGTGTTCCCTTCTTTTGTCGTCAAAATGGCTATGAACAAGGTATTGTAAAAAACTAAATTAGGTTGTTTTAACCAGTCGGACTTTCAAAATTTATGTCTAAAGACCAAATATTAATGAACTTGGTTGTCAGAGGTTAATTGTCTGAAACCCTAAAGTGTCAGCTTCAATTTTCAAAAAAAGTCTGGCACTTAAAGTGGAGATAAATCATCAAAACTATCGTGTTTGGTGGTTCAACCAATCTCTTTTGCTTCTCAACTTTTGTTACTAGACCATTGACAAACACTAATCTTCTAGATCCGTGAGCTCTGAATTGGTAAACTCCTGGGATATTTCTCAGGAGGTTGGTGGTTCGAATCCGCCCGGATCTGTTACCTACAATAAGTTTCTACGGTGGGCTGCTGGCTTCTATGCATTGATATGTTATTGAACGCTTGGACCGCTGCCAGCTATGATCATTCATTAGTCACATATGGTTTTGTGCATGTTTTTGCCAGCATTGCGTTTTTTTGTTACCAGTTGAAGTTAGCTGTTAGAGATGTAAGTGTTTGGTTTCTAAAACTTTGCTCAGTGATATAATCCTCTCCATCGAAAGTGTGGTATTTGGCTGCTTCCTACTGACGTCAACTGTGCTAGAACTGGTCAGTCTCATGATTTAAAGGTTGGTTCTTATGCATTTATATCCCTTGGAAATAATCAGGCGGCTATTATTATTATCGGGTGGTCTATTGAGGAAAAATAATGCAGTTGGGTAATTTATTAGGTTTGTATTACTAGGGTCATGACTTGTGCTGATCAATTATATTAGCTCTATCGCCGCAACATTATACATGCCTCAGGTGACAAAAATTTCATGCTTTGGGTGCCCTTGGCCTTATTCTTGAAAATAATCATAATACATTAGTTATGCTTATTATTATTATTCACACATGTTGCTTCTTACTGTGTGTGGTATTTTCAGCTCAAGAAGAGTTTCTGGTGTTATGGCGGGCGCAAATATGTTGTGATTCCCAAGCAAAAAAGGTATTTGCTGCTATGGGTTTGTTTATATATCACAATATCTATCATTCTTGATGTAAATTTATATATAGCAATTTTTTTAATCAATAATAACTCAAATCAAACGATTCCAGAACCTAAACAAAATTATTGTTGATGTAAAACCCTAATACCTATTCGATTCGCCTTATTCAAAATCACCAATAATTTCACCTGTATCATACCACGATCAAAACCATCTCTATTGTTAACATCTTCTAAGGTATTTTTTATTATTTATTATTAAATTCATTAATGCTTATTATCATAACAATTAGGGGTTTCAAGATTCATGGTATGTTTAAATTCAAGTTTTTGAAAATATTATTATAGGAGATTACAGGCACCATGATTATATCATCGAATGTTTTGTGTTTTTTAACAGAGTTATCAAGCCCGTAATTAATATTATCATATAAACCTACATGTTCAACTACAATAGTGTTCATGGCCAATGGAAGAACCATGAAGTCAAGGTCAAGGACGAGAAGACCCTTCTCTTTGGTGAGAAGCATGTTACTGTTTTTAGCATCACGTAACATCATTAAGAAATACTATACCTTTTAAATTTTACTTTTGATATTGTAACAATTAGATTATGCAAGCTATGATCCAACCAATCAAATACCTAATTGGATTAGTTCGAACTACATCTGAATAGATGGATATCATATGCCTAATCAAAGACCTAATATATTTGGTCCTCAGTTACAATCTAACACCTATCATTAAAATTTATTTCGAAAGATTATTTGCACAATATTGACATTCCCTGTGTACAGATATTAGAAAAAGACTAACTTTATATAATTAGTTACTTGGTTATTTGATCAAGGGGGTGTTTCGATAAGCTTCTTGAAATGTTCATCATATTCGATAGCGTTAACCAACATTCACTTATGGGTGAAACTGATTTGGCCATCAGAATTTTCCTCACTATAATGCCTTTAGACGACTAGCCGATTAATTTTTTTTGACTTGGCTCTATGTTTGATACTTTTCCACTGAAGGAACTATGAAATTGATGTGTCATGGCCTTGAAATTGCTGGTCACATGATGTTAGGTTGTGGTGGTAAAAAAACCATGGTTACTGTTTAATGACCGATAGTTAGGTGCACACATAGTATAGCATGTTGTTCCACTTCTGTACCAGGTGATTTCCTGGTGATCAAATGCCACCATAGGTAATATGGATTCCATTAGACGAAGTGTGGTTGAAGTTGAACAATATAGATGTAATGAGGATCCCACTAGATCACTGATCAAAAAATTAGGACCATCTATAGTTATATCATTGATGAAGCACTTTAAAAGACATTTGAGAGATAATTAACCATAAGTGTGAAATCCAACAGGCTACCACTATATTGTTCAACATAAAAGGGAATGCCATTAGACTATTGACCGTTTATTTTTCGACCTTCCGTAACCATTGTTTAGTATTCCTGACCAAGCTGTTGGAAAGGCTTTCTAAAGACACACAAGTGTATACTTTTTTTTAACGGCGATTTAATTAGAAACTAGCAATGAGCTAGATATCGGTACACAGGGAGGGAGGATAAAGTGTTACAAGGGTAATCAAACCACTTTATCCAATTTAAAGAAAATTTTCTACCTCTACCAACAATCCAATTGAAAGAATACAACTTAATATCGTTGAAGATAAGATCTTTAGAAGGCTTCTTGGAGGAAAAAATAAAGTTGTTCCTGTATCGCGCTGTTATATTGAAGATTGTATTTTTTTCGTGATAATATAGATAGAGCTAATATAGCGATGGAAGCTGCTAAAGTGTGATGTTTTGCTTCTCCTTGGTTCATCAGTAATGACAATGTCCACATTTCGAATTATCAGGTACAAATCTTCGTTTATGTTAGACTTCTTAATGTCTTTGACATACATAGATAGATCGACATATGACTGTTTTAATGGTTTAGTTTAGAATTTGAATGAATCATCAATACAAAAATATACAAAAGGGCCATTAGGAAGCTACTTACATTGTTTGACTAGCCACCAGCACTTGGCCCTTTGTTAATTAACCACAACAAAGGTGGCCAATCTTGATTTTCTCATGGACGTCTCAAGTCTGAACCTCACTGAGCACATCTTGAGGTGACTGACCATTGAAGGGTCCAGAAACTGGCACAGGATACGCAGGTTAGGCTGTGTACGTATCCTCCTATGTAACCCGAATATGAAATTACGCCATCCATTTAATAAAGTCGTGGTTTTAGTATAGTTGTGAGTCTAAGAACAAAACAAAGAGCGGGTATACAATTCTTGATGAGGTATTAGTTCAAACGTTTTACAATAGAGGATGCAACTTCAAGGCATTTACTTATAAATAGGTTTTCATGTCAATTATGTTTTCAATTGCAGATTTGTACCGACGATTTGGTCTGCAAACCCTCAAGTTAACTAAAGGTATGTGGTTTTTGTTATGCATAAGTGGATCATGTTTAGGTTTTGTAGGTAGTAACGAGTAAACTCAAACATGCATATACATTCAACTAATCATTTTCGTCTTTTCGACAAAGTTTTAAATTGAAGCCATATTAGTTTTTAGAAAAAACCCGCTCATCGGGTTGGTTATGGCTGGTGTCTTCTGTACGCATTTACATTAGTATGTGACTTTGTGTATTTTCAAGAGTTGTTGCATAAAGACACTCTTTTGGATTTTGGTGGAGGGATACTGTGTGAGTGATATATTGATTATGAACTTTGGTAGGCTTGCTTAATAGACGTAACCTGATGGTCACAGGTTTTACAACTTCAAAACAAAACTTATTAATACACTATACATTCAATATGCAGGAGTGAGAACAGTGGAAACCGAAGTGGAGCTCAAGTAAAGCTATAGTAACACGAATTATGGAAGGCAAGAAGCTATTAGAGAAGCCAAAAGATAGTACGACACAACCCTGATCCAGAACCAACACCAACACCTTAACCTGAACATGAACCTGAACCAGAAGATGAGAAGCCTAAAGAATAATAGAAACCCGACGAGAAACCAATAGAAGAAGCAAAACCTGATGAAAACCCATCAGAAGAAGGGAAGAATAAAGGTGAGGAAGAAGGATAATAATATGGAAAGAAGAAAGTTGCAAAGAGAATTGAGGTTACAGATACGCAAAATGTATTATCATAACAGAACTTCAACTATTCTCCATCATTCAAGGGTCAAGTTTAGATTCAAGCACAATAATGCAGGCACGAGAAGAGTGACACTTATAAAGGATGTCGCTCTTAAGGCTTCTTCTCTACAAAAATTTCAAAGGTATAATCTACTATATTTTTTTAAACTAACCCTGAGTAGACACGTTCTTACATGTACTTTTTGATTTTCAGTTACTTAAGTTAACTCCAAGTGTTGCTTCAACCTCGGAAGTAGTTGCAAGCACTCATATTCATGACCGTAGTAGTCCAATTGTAATGGAGACTGTTTGGCTGCTCAGAACACAATGACAATGTATAAGTTATTTGGACTATTGTATCGACTAACCATCCTAAGTTGCGGACTAAAACAACAGCTGGATTGATGAAATCCAAAAAAGCTTCCAAAACATGAACAACGTTGCAGATGCATATGTTGGGGGTATGTAACTGTAAGAAAAGACAACAGGGTGGGTATAAGCGCTGTTTCGCACATGTCCACACAATCTGCTGAACAAGAGACTAGAATAGTGACCAAATGAAACTAAAGCCTCGCCAAAGTGACTGACCACTCAGATGAATTACTAGCTACAATATCAATAGCCTTCTGTGCAAGACTGAATAGGATGCCACACTGAGAACTAGATGTTGCAGCAGCCAAAACAGTTGTCTTGCCAACTTGGCAAGCAGCAACCAGGTTCATTGTCGATAAACTAACCACATTATCATTTGCAGAAGTTCAAGGTAATACTGTTGGCCAAGTGTTTACCTTGCGCAAATGAATAATTTAAATCCATGTTGTCGTTATCTGCATCAGACAGGGCTTTATGAGGCTTTGTAGTAGTCCATTGAAGCTTGAACCATGCCATGAACCAGTGAATCATTTCTATTTCTGACGTCGAAGCTTTAGTTGAATCCTTTGAAAGTCTTCGAATTGGAAGGTGTTCTTTAACAGACTCCGTCTAATCACTGTAATATAACTCCTGAAAAGGCGATGGCTTCACTTCAGACTTACCTTTACGACAAGTCTGAAACTTCGCTATGGTCCATCCATAGTATTTTCCCACTCATTGGGTAACAATGTTTTTCAGTACTAATGTGTATTTTGAAGTTAACAAGCAGGTCTGTTAGGAGTTTCCAAAAAAAAACAGGAAGGACATCAAGGTAAAAGATCTATGATGTTTGTTTTTGAAATTGAGTTTTGTTTCGTTAGGATATAACATTTGTAATAAAACTTCTTATGTGTGTTAGTTGCTAATTTATAATGGCACTTCATTTCAACCAAGTATAAAACCTAAATGAGACGTTACTAAATAGTGTCAATATGGGTGCATAATGTGACAAGATATAACCAAAATCATGTCTTTGACTTAAAGATCAAAGTTCAAACCAACATTTGGTAACTTGCTACCAGACACACAACTATAGTTCTGAAAAAAGATGATTTTATTGTATATAATTAGTTCCAAGATCATTGTTGTTACTGTCTTAAAGGAACTAAATTTGTCAAAATGAATACAATTGATTTTCTTACAGTTTCAGGTTCTGCAAACTGCAAGTAAAAGGAGATTGATGTTGTTGAATGATACTTAGATATGGACCATGTTTTTTCGGCAAAGGTAACATGATCAAAATCTCTATGTAGCTTATTTTAATCGGTTATAAAATTGCCTATTCAAGAGTTAGTGCCACAAAGTTATTTGCACTAGCACACATCCGGACTTGGGTATTGTTCTTGAGCCTTCAAATTCCATCATTAATTAGCATGCATATATGCATATTGTGATTGAGCCTTCAAATATTCAAATGACAAAGTGATATACAAATCTATTAGGAACACATTTTATTAGACTTTTAAGAAACTAGCCACAAAACCAGATGGTTAAGTAGTAGAATATATTTGCTAAAAAAAGTAGTAGAATATCATTAACATTCGACACATTATTATCTTTATAATCTTCTCCGGCATGATGTCATTGCATCCGTAAAGTGTAGATAGCTGATGATAGTAGGGTTACCTAAACTCTTTAACATGATCATATTTTTCTTTCAATCAAGAAAACGTTTAGCTGTTAGGAAAGAACCTATATACACGATAATTTCATAGCATCTGCAAATCACAGACAACACTAAGTCTTTTTTTCATGATTAAAGTTTCTAATACGTTATGTATGATGTGAAATCTGAAATGGAATTTGGGTTTGCTTACACAATGATGTTACTCCACTCTGTTCCCCTATTTTTTTCACTATAGTAGCCATTGTTCTCTATGAATTAGAAGCTTAAATGGTTAGATGATTTCACGCTGCCTTCACCACCTGAACATCTATTGTAGAGACTAAAGAAACAAAGTACTCATGGAAGAGAAGAACTATTATCAAAAACTCTTGGCTAAAGAGAAAAACAAACTGGTATCGTAACTTAATCAAGACCAAAATCATTGTGAAGCACAAGTCATAAATTTTTCCTAACTTAATCATAGATAAAAGGACTAAAAGTATTGAATACATGGTGATGTGTTTATAAGGACAAAAAATATTGCCGCATGAGTGCTGTTATTTCACATAAACATTATTTATACTTTGTTACAGATTAAATTGCAGCTGCTAATGTCCCAATCTTAATTCTTGGTGTACCAGTTTATCTTCTCAACAGCCACGTAAGGGAAACTAAAGGTGTGGCTGTATGACTACCGGTTCAAGAGTTCACTATAATGCTCCAGGAGTGCATTCACTCAATAGAATGGCATATAGAGCTGATGGAACAACGAGAAAAGGCTCCTGAAGATGCCATCAATTTTTGGCAAGAAAATGTATACTCAAAGTTGACTTTTATATTATTATCGTCTCTTCCTTTAACTACCGATATATTATTTGTAGAGGCTAACCTTTTAAATCACTTTCATTAAAGAAAGATTTATGTTGTATTGAAATAATTTAACACTTAAAATTATATATGTTGTGATGTTAGTTCAATTGCAGTTGCAGTAATGTCTTTTCGTGTGTTTCATTTTCTATACTAGAAGACAACTGATAAATTTGTTTGTGTAGTGGATCCTTGGTTTTTGAATTGTTTTTCATCCCATGGGCTCTTTCTTGCGTGTACATTTCAAATGCATACTGATACGGTGCATCTAAATGTGTTGGTGTGCACTATTGTGGGATTGTTAATACTTATAAATATAATTTCTTAGGGGTGGTTTAGGTGTATGTCTGACTTTGTATGAGTCAAGTCTGGTTACGATTTTGCATGGGGCCACGTTTAAGTTATCGGATAAGATACATAACATAGCACTGTTTGATATTGACTTTAGTTAAGAAGTTTTTTGCTGATTAATTAAAGGTTAAACGTATACTGGTAATTTTCAGATTATATAATAGTCTTTCTGTCAACCTGTGAATCTGTGGTCTAGAAATTCTTGAACATGCCATGATTGTGTTCGTTATCCTTAAACGTCTGGATTTTATAGTCCCCTCCATCATCTTTCTACATAGCAACGCTGTTCCTTAGTTGATATAGTGCTTGAAAACACAACACTGGGAGTAGAGGTGGCAATTTCAACCCATTCCACCAAAAGTAGGTAATTTGGGTTCAATTTCATAACCTTATTGGTTGAAATGGGTTGAGCAAAAAATAGACTGATTGGTCAAATGGGTCAACCGATTTCTTTGTGTAAAATGAAGTTTGGGTCAAATAGGTTTGAGAATGGGTCAAATGGGTTTAAAAATAGGTCACATGGTTCCTATTATTGTACCAAAAATCCAATAGTGTAAAAAGTTAGTTTTTATTATTAAGTCACCAAATTTACGTTTTTGTCAGTAAATTTACGTATTCGTCAGGAAATTTACGTTTTCGTCAGTAAATTTACGTTTTCGTCAGTAAATTTACGTTTTCGTCAGAAAATTTACGTTTTCGTCAGTAAATTCACGTATTCGTCAGAAAATTCACGTTTTCGTCAGTAAATTTACGTTATCGTCAAAAACTTTACGTTTTCGTCAGTAAATTTACGTTTTCGTCAGAAATTTTACGTATTCGTCAGAAAATTTACGTTTTCTTCAGTAAATTTACGTTTTCGTCAGTAAATTTACGTATTCGTCAGAAAATTTATGTTTTCGTCAGTAAATTTAAGTTTTCGTCACTAAATTTACGTTTTCGTTAGTAAATTTACGTTTTCGTCAATAAATGTACGTTTTCGTCAGAAAATTTGCGTTTTTCGTTAGTAAATTTACGTATTCGTCAGAAAATTTACGTTTTCGTCAGTAAATTTACTTTTTCGTCAATAAATTTACGTTCTCGTCACTATATTTATGTTTTCGTCAGTAATTTAAAGTTTTTAACAGTAAATTTACGTTTTCGTCAGTAAATTTACGTTTTCGTCAGTAAATTTACGTTTTCGTTAGTAAATTTATGTTTTCTTCAGTAAATTTACGTTTTCGTCCAAAATTTATGTTTTCGTCAGTAAAATTACGTTTTCGTCAGTAAATTTACGTTTTCGTCAGAAAATTTACGTTTTTGTCAGTAAATTTACATATTCGTCAGAAAATTTACGTTTTCGTCCGTAAATTTACGTTTTGGTCAGTAAATTTACGTATTCGTCAGAAAATTTACGTTTTCGTCAGTAAATTACGTTTTCGTCAGTAAATTTACGTTTTCGTCAGAAATTTTACGTATTCGTCAGAAAATTTACGGTTTCTTCAGTAAATTTACGTTTTCTAAGTAAATTTACGTTTTCGTCAGAAAATTTACGTTTTCGTCAGAAAATTTATGTTTTCCTCAGTAAATTCACGTATTCGTTAAAAATTCACGTTTTCGTCAGAAAATTTACGTATCCGTCAGTAAATTTACTTTTTCGTCAGTAAATTTAAGTTTTCGCCATAAACTTTACGTTTCGTCAGTAAATTTCCGTATTCGTCAGAAAATTTACGTTTTCGTCAGTAAATATACGTATTCGTCAGTAAATTTTCATTTTCGTCAGCAAATTTACGTTTTCGTCAGTAAATTTACGCTTTCGTCAGTAAATTTACGTTTTCGTCAGTAAATTCACGTATTCGTCAGAAAATTCACGTTTTGACGAAAACGTAAATTTACTGACGAAAACGAAAATTTTCTGACGAAAACGTAAATTTACTGACTAAAACATCAATTTTCTGACGAAAACATAAATTTTCTGACGAAAACTTAAATTTACTGACGAAAACGTAAATTTTCTGACGAATACGTAAATTTACTTACGAAAACGTAACTTTACTGAAGAAAACGTAAAGTTTCTGACGAAAACGTAAATTTACTGACGAAAACGTAAATTTTCTGACGAATACGTGAATTTTCTGACGAATACGTGAATTTACTGACGAAAACGTAAATTTTCTGACGAAAACGTAAATTTTCTGACGAAAACGTAAATTTACTGACGAAAACGTAAATTTACTGACGAAAACGTAAATTTACTGACGAAAACGTAATTTTTTACGGAAACGTAAATTTACTGACGAAAACGTAAATTTTTCTGAGGAAAACGTAAATTTACTGACGAAAACGTGAATTTTCTGACGAAAACGTGAATTTTCTGACTAAAACGTATATTTACAGACGAAAACGTAAATTTACTGACAAAAACGTATATTTACTGACGAAAACGTAAAAATACTGATGAAAAGTTGAAAACGTAAAAAAATCGATGAAAAACTTAAAAAAACTGACCAAAACGTAAAAATCGAACGAATACAGATAAAAACGTTTGAACATGTTAAAAGATAGGAAAATATTGTAAGTTAGTGGGTTGACCCGACCCAAACCATTTGACCCATAACCCATTTGACCCATTATTAAATGATGACCCATTTGACCCATAACCCATTTGACCCACAACCTATTTGACCCATGAACCAAACCCAACCAAACCAACCCATTTGCCACCTCTAACTGGGAGTCTGAGATTATTCTTTGTAACTGACAGAGTAAACCTTTTACCATAGAAATAAGATAAAACATGATTGTTTTTAACGAACCTAACATTGATGTGATGTGACTACAATTATCAAAACCTTAAATATAACCTAGACCTTAGAGCACATGGTATGGTTTTGGTGTTTTCGTGTTGAGTCGTGGGAAAACACGATAATTTTCAGGGGTATGGTGAGTGGTGGCTAAATGATCCCACCACACCACAAACACGAAAACGCCACATTTCACGCTCCCTGGTTGGCTTGAGCCATGGGGAAAAAATTGGGCCCACTTTTATTAAAAAAAAAAAATACACGAAAACGCGAGACCGGGTACGGTCTCGCGTTTTCGTGTCTCGCGTTTTCGTGTCTCGCGTTTTCGTGCAAAAACGCGCGCTGTGCCCTCGGCTCGAGACACGAAAACGCCACACGGGGTGTGGCTCTCGCGTTGTGGGAAAACGCGGGGCGAAAACGCCCCGTACCCTGTGCTCTTAGAAACTATCTTTAAACCTTAGATTTTAATATAACATAGATTTAAGTATCACTTAAATCGATTTCGATAAACAATCCTTTAATTAATCACCTGAAGGTGTTCGATTTTAATTAACTGGAATTATATTACATGTCATCTGATTTCGATTTAAGTGACGGTGATTTAAAATTTCTTATATTTGTTGATGTGTAGAACGTAGAAGGTGTTCGTAAGTTTTAGACGAAAAATTCAAGTGAAAGAAGAGATCATATAAAATGGTTTTGTAATTCATGTTATGTGATATATGTTACTATGTATTATTTGTTATCATGAAAGTTGATTGGTATACTATCATTTCCCCTTGAACGTTAATGATCATTTTGAGACTAATATAATTATCAGTTATTTGCTTTGTTTAAATTCAGGCCGGGGGTAAATTCATTTACTGGAAAATCTAAGCAATGATGTATCAAGTTTAGTGGATTTGGAAAATCTATTGTCACTACTGTTTAAGATTATATTTTTTTGGTAAGGGGACAAATTCCTCGGTAAAATATATGTTTAAGATTATATTTCGATTGCATTCTTATTTGTTTTTGGATTCATCTTTTATTTTGTGTCAATTATTTTCGTAATTATTTGATAACATTGCAAATAAGTTATTTGACAACATTTACACCATAATATATGTCACACATTTGTTGTATTCTTATTTGATCTTGAACTAAAGCAAATATTACCACTAAAATTATAAAGCTAGCCCGCCCGGATGCGTGGGCTACGAAACTAAACGCTTCATTATTCTTCAACATATAGTTATGTTTTTTGATTTTTTTAAAATTCTTCTATTTTTTTTCGTATATGAATAAGAATCATCTAATCTAAATTTTCTCTCATACTTTTTATAGTTTTTTTACGTTAAGTACATAAACACTTTTTATTTAATTCAATTTAGGTGTTTAAGTGATTTGTTGGTATTCATTATTCATTTAAGTACAATTAGATTTTGGCAAGTAGTATAATGAATCGAAAATGTCAATGTAATGACAAGTCAAACTTAATACGACTTATATACGGTTAGTTCCAAAAACATAAAATGTGATTAGTAATATAATAAAAAAATAATCCGACAAATATTGCTATTATGTTTAAAAAACTATTTATAATATACAAGCAATGGATAACTCATAATAACCTTACAAAACTAACAAACAAATATTTGCCTAAATTAATAACGTAAAACAAAATTAGAAGTCATACCCGCCCATCGGGCGGGTTTTGCAACTAGTATATATATATATATATATATATATATATATATATATATATATATATAATATATATATATATATATATATATATATATATATATATATATATATATATATATATATGTATGTATATATATATATATACGTATATATATATATACATATATATATATATATATATATATATATATATATATATATATATATATATATATATATATATATATATATATATATATATATATATATATATATGTATATATATATATATATATGTATATATATATACGTATATATATACGTATATATATATACGTATATATATATATATATATATATATATACGTATATATATGTATACGTATATATATATATACGTATATATATATATATATATATATATATATATATATATATATATATATATATATATATATATATATATATATATATATATATATATATATATATATATATATATATATATATATATATATATATATATATATATATATATATATATATATATATATATATATATATATATATATATATATATATATATATATATAATATATATATATATATATATATATATATATACATATATATATATATATATATATATATACTATATATATATATATATATAATATATATATATATATAATATATATATATATATATATATATATATATTATATATATATATATATTATATATATAGAGTAGAGATCCAGTAAGAAGAAAATTTTTAATGAGAAGAATAAGAAGAAATCCTGACCACAAATTTCACAAAGGAAGGAGAATTTTAAGGGGAGATGCATCTGACTTTGTAGGTGCATCTGAAATGTATGGCTGTGTGGTTTCTTCTCATTCTTCTCATTTTACTTAATCTTCTTATTTGATCCTAACTATATATATATATATATATATATATATATATATATATATATAATATATATATATATATATATATATATATATATATATATATATATATATATATATATTATATATATATATATATATATATATATATATATATATATATATATATATACTATATATATATATATATATATATATATATTATATATATATATATATATATATATATATACTAGTGGCAAATCCCGTCCGATGGACGGGTATGACTTTTAGTTGTCGTTTTAACGTTTTTTTATTTTATAAATATTTTTTTAATGTTCTATTGACATGTATGACTTTTGATTATCTTTTGTTTTTTTGAATTGGTAAATATTTGTTTTTAATGTTTTTTTTTATTTGGTAAATGTTTGTAATAGCGCTTGTTTTTTTAGACACGACTTTTTTATTGTTTTGGTTAGAATGCCTTAAATTTGAAATGTGCATGTAGTGGTTAGCCCGTCCAATCATATGTGATTCGTGATATGAATCATATATAATTTCTGAAAAATCATATATGAGTGGTACGAATCATATATGATTTTCCCTGATGTGAATGAAACAAATAAAAAAATGCGTCGAAAGTATATACATGTGCCCTCGATAGAAAGATGATTTAATTTTCGTCGCGTTGATATGTTCTGTTTGTGTAACGATTAACGGTTTGTAAGATATTTAATTTTTAATAAAATGAGTTTTTTGTTATATGAAAAAAAAATAGTAGTTGTGATTGATTGATTGGGGTATATGTTTAAAGAAAGATATATGTCAGACTTTTGCCATTTTATGTTAAACTTTTGCCACATAACATATTGATGCTTCCCTTTTCTTTTTTCACATTTCATTCTCTTTTCAAAGCCATCATATATATGATTCATCCCACCAGACGGTAGTAACCATAATATGTTATTGGATTTCAGTGAAATGTAAAAAGTCCCCATCAGATATCGAAACCGTGAGATATTTATAATGGCACCGGACATGTATGTTTACCTCCATTTCTGGCGCTTACCATACTTGATTTTTGTTCTATAAAACATTGATATAAGATGTAAAATAACTATACTATATGAGAGCTAAAAGTACAATGAAACATTATTTTGCTATCAATGACTCATTCTTTATGCATAAGTAGTAAAAGTACAACATGTCAAATGAACTAAGGAACACTTTATCTGAGATAGACACACTTAACCCCTAGAATGGATAAATCTAACTCACACATAATTTTCTTTAACATTCCAGAAGGACATTTAAGCCATTCGGTTCATGAATACTTTTGTGTTGCCGATAGAAACAACAGCAAAAAGAATGGACTATATTGGCTATTGTCTGGTTCTCAAACATCAAATCACATGTCAAGCTGAGATGGCTTATTCTTGGGGGCCAATCCTTAAGATTGCACGCCACTTGGCGAACTTTACACCAGCTGTGTAGTACTGGGCAAATCACTGAGAAAAACCGTCAAGACCTTGGGTTGTGGTCTCGTCGTTGGTTCCAACAAGCTCGATTGTACCCTTTTCAAACTTAATACCAGGAAGGACTCCAGCCTCCTGAATGAAAGAAACAAATAGCTTGCCTGTAGACATTTTTGAAATTAGTTATTAGACGCAAGATATAGTAACAACAAAATAGCATATAAGCCTAAAAAGACCAAATCTGATAGATCTATAAACCAAGGATTTTTTCATGGCCATCCAATTTCCACTTCTCCTGATGACCATTTATTAAATCACTTTATTTTATTTCTGCACGTTGCCGCATTCCTGATACCTTACACGGCTATTCGTTTAGATAAACCTGACATCGAGACTGATCAAATAGAGTTATCCCAACTTGGATCAGTCATAATTATATAAACAAATAAGATAAGTTGTTGTATCCGATTTCTAGTGAGAATATAATAAAGAAGAACATTTAAAGAAGCTTACCCAAACCGCCCAGTATGGTTGGTAATTTCCTGGAACACACTGATAAAGATAGTAATGTGGCAACAACAAAGATCAAGCGATATGGAAGCTTAAAATATGACGCTAAAAATGAATCGCTTGATTAAAGTGTGTAGCATTATTCGTTTGAGATTTGAAGAAGACAATTGTAACTAACAAAATCTTTGATGTGCTCAATCCACGAAGACTGGAAGCCTTAAGACAGAAGCGCACTGCTACAACAGCTTTGCTAGCACCAGGGAGTATTAAAGCAGGCCTTCAAAATAAAGCCCTCAAAAACTAAAAAAATTATATGGAACTAATAGGGTATGGGTTGATTAAATCTAAACATAAGAACTTTGTATTTTGTGTAATCATCTGTACTTTCACCCTTTAAAACCCTCAATTTCTAAAACATTTTGCTGAAATAAACAAATTTTGCCTTGGAAAAGATTTTCTGGACATGACAAAAGCAGTGTTTACATGTTTCGAAGTGGACGGGAGTTTATATGAACCCGCATCAGAATCATGTTTTGCATCAGTTTCTTTATTTCTTGAACTGCCATTGTAAAAAAAACACATATCAGATACATATCTATGTAAGAAATATGTGTATCTTGTTATATAAAGTTTGAAACAGAATTACTTACATAACTCTAAAGTTCTTTTTACCTAAACTGTTCATAACTCTGACTCATGCTTATCCCAAACAACCCTTAATGGGAAACTGGATGGCTAGCATGGGGGTCGATATTCTCTTCGTGAGATGATTCGAACTCGGGTTGAGAGAGTTGGTACCTCGGTGGCACGCAAGATACCCCGCTGCACCAAACTGCCATTCAAAAAAAAAGATCCTGTAGCAATTTAAATCTAAATTTTCAAACCATCATTCTACACGGAAGTACTAAAGATAAAGTGAGAAAAATCATATACCATATTTGATCTTTTTCCAGCAATGCTCTCCAATTTTGCATCTCCGCAAGTGCCTTCCTCGACCGACAAGAGAGCTATTTGGTAATTTAGATCCCTAAACCATATATATCGACTGGACCAATAAACAGATTAATTATTAGTATCTCAACACCTACTTGTTGTAAGTTTCTTATATTTACCAGCTAAAGTAACTAAACAGAATGTAAGAACTTAATTTCGAATGAAAAATAATATGGATATCCTGATGAGTAAAGGAAGCTAAAGAGTGACTATTTACCACTGATTCCCCTCACTGCTATGTTGCCATTTCCCACTCTTCGATAGTTGTTTGTTGCTTATTGGCAGCTCGTGCCCGCTCCTCATGTGCCCTTTGCTTCTTAACAACTTATTGTTGCTCCCTGCAGCTTGTTTCTGCTCCTCTACTACCTTTACTTATTATGAAATATTGAATCTGAACCATTAGTTAAAACATAATTATATTATAGTATATATACTAACTAATGATACATAGCCTTAAGTACACAAGATATTGGTTAATTAGAGATGAAAAGCAATTAAAGACAGGTTTGGGTCAAAATTGCTTGATCCAGGTCAGGTTAGCTCGCATATTGAAGTACCATGTCTAGATAACCTCTATATCGTATATTTACTCTTGTAAAAACGGACCCCTATTTAATGTTTCATTCCCCCCTCAGACCTTACTTAAATTCGATAGAGAAAAGTGACGTGTGAGATACCTATAGCGCTCACATGGTACGGACTCTTGATTTAATGTTTACCAAAATCTTCCCGTTTTAGCCCGTGACCCAACTCAATCATTTGACATGTACTACATGTGATAAGAATTCGAAGACTTGAGAAGGATTTACCTATAAGGCTATCATATCAGCCACGATGCCAATTCTAAATCCTTTAAGAAGATTTCCATCTAAGAATAAATATCATTTGGAACAGGATGGTAAAGGGTGTATAACTTCCTCTCGTACCTTTGAACGATTCTTCAGTTACGTTCCCAACCAAGGAAACTGGGTCCCGTAAGTTTTTCTTTATATAAAACTGATCTCAAATGAATGTTTCACTTTCGTTCGCGTTCCCAATGTTGATTTATGCATCTTCTAGCTTCTTGACATCTACAACACTTATTCCATGAGAAATCACTGAATAAACAACACAAGACAATGTTACACAAGTATATTCCACATAATTCTATCTAACATAATCTACATTAAGGATGCATTTACAAATATCTATCATCATAATCTACATTAACAAATATCATCATAGAGCTATTAAATAACTTTAAGTTAAGATATTTTTTAACATAATCGTATACGTCAATGATCCTTGCATTTACATAATCTACATTAAGTAACAGCTCTAAAATTCTGCTTAAAGAAGTAGCATCAAGAAAAATGGAACTTTTCTAAGTATACAAATTTGTAAGAGCTGTGAGCCCGTGATCATACCTTAATTCAGCGTCTGCTTCGGTTATCGTAGCCGATGCAGCATGCATAAGCGGATGGCAATGCAGGTCAAATAACCCTAAAAAGTTAAAACAAAGACGCGTGAATCGAAACTTTAAACAACTGAAGTAAACAAATCTTTTATTTAAATATGAATTCAAACATTGGGTTTTGGGATTAATTATTATGAGCATGCTTCTCAAAACCATTAATTATTATGTTTTACTTTGTTTGAAAATGTCATGTTGAAAAAGAAAAATGCTTAAACCAAAATATCATGTGTAGGAGTTTGGTTTAGACATGTGGACAGTTACAATGAAATACTACTTACCTTGTAGGTCGGCATGAGCAACCTCTGCCCCATTACAGCTTTTATAGCAAACGGTCGGCCATGTCAATGAACTTTGTCGCTTAGAAGAATTTAATCGTGTGTGGCTTACCTAATGATTATGTAGTAACCAAGTGTTGATGATATTTCTAAATGGACCCAAATCATCATCAAGCATCTGGTCCTGGAATAGAAAAAATGTAATTCTTATGCCCGAGCAACAACACTTGCATCTTTAATAGAATTGTATGTAAATCTATAAATAGTATATTTATATCAAGTCGAAACAAAAAAAATGAAAATCAACTATTACAAAAAGATTAAAAATAGTCAATAAAAGGCGGAAATCTACGCATAGTCAATGCAACAATAAGAGTGTGTTTGCAGCTTAATCTTCTCGTCTTCTTGCCTAGACAAATTATTATTAGTAGTAGAAGCAACTACAACACTATAGGCGTTTGAGCCATTGGTGGTCTATAGTAAACATAGTTACAAAATATCAAAGGTTGTGTCAACATCCTCATATTGAAGAATTTGTTAGAACCACGAGAATTACTTTTTTCCTATGATCCCTAGTCAATAGTCACCAGCTTCTCTTTTTCAAAAAGTTTAAAGTGCAAGGAAGTTTACCTTTCCGTCTAACACCACATGCAGACTTGTTTTGCAGACCTGTTTGCTTTTCGTATTTAGATGGAATAAGGAATTTAATTTAGCTATCCTAACAAAACACCGTGATCAATTTGAGTTAGAAATCACAGAACTTGCATTCTAAATATACATTCCCAAATAGGTCCTAAAGCTATGGTTTCCCATTAGGATGCAATTGAGAATACAACCTTCTATATAATACGCAACCACATAAGTTATTACTAAATTCATCTTTGGGATTGCATATTTTTTGGTGCGCAAGGTTAACAAAAGTGCGACTTACTTGTTACACGTCTGAGTACTAACGCTTGAAGTGCCCATCTAACTTTTACTCGTGTCACCTGAACCTCGACGATATAAATTAAGGAACTATGTTATGATTGTTCCTTGCCGATGGTCAAATTTGTAACAATCCGATAAACTACTGAATGGCAATCCCAAACACCCATTTAAGTCCAATTTAAGCATTTCACTTTTTTACCAATTTAGTGTACACAATTGTTATTTATTGCAATGGGAGACTTGTAGTAGGTTAGGTGTTTTCCCGGCCGCCGTATGTTTTTCCGTTCCCCTTTGATCTGATCTATTACCTTCTCCTCGTTCTATCTTGGTGGCTGTATATCTATTATTGATTCTAGGGTTGATAGTTTTTAGGGTTTCGTTAAGGGTTGTATACGAAACTTTCTTATCAGCTCTTTTAATTAATATTGATATACAGATTCATTGAATAGAACGTCTAAGGTGATGACTGGTTTTTAGGGTTTCGGTTCTGTGCTGTGTGCCGCTGCATTTTTTAGGGTTTTTTTGTTATTATTTTAATCGGTATGGAGATTGGGTAGGTTTATTTAGGTACTGGTATAAAACCCTAATTTGTTAATTAGGGTTTTTGTGATATTGTGTTTGATTAGTTTCATGATTAGAGAGATGGATAACAGGTTTGTTCCGGTTGACATGGATGCGTTGGCAGCTAGGATGATCAGATTGAGAGAACAGATGGGTGTTTCACCTCCTAGTAATACGGATAGCTCACCTGCTGTGGTGCATGCAGCAGGTCTTCAGTCGACACAAGAGGGTTCTGAGTCGCATGCGACACTTGCTGATTCGACACAAGATGCTGTTCCTGCTGATTCAAGACTTGCTGATTCGACACCTGCTGTTAATGCGGGTAAGGAGAAGGGTTCACTGCTTCAGGGGTGTGCTAACTTGTATACTAATGTCAATAGTCCACAGAAGGGTTCGTTTGCCTCGATATTTCAAAATGAGGGTGGTATGAACCAAACTATTCCTAAGACGGTGAAGATATCAGAATTACGATGTGATGAGCATGTTGAAGGAGCACGAGTTGCACTTCCATATGCTGCTGTTGAAGAGGTTGAATCCAGATTTAAGCACACGTTATACGGGCAGTTTATTGGTAAACGTTTAGCTTTTCCATTGGTGGAAAATTATGTTAAAAATACGTGGGCACGATTTGGCTTGATACGCGTTCAATTACATGAGGATTTTTTCCTTTTTCAATTCAAGACGAAGGAAGGAATGGAAGGAGTCCTTGAAAATGGCCCGTGGTTGATTAGGATGGTTCCCATGATTTTGAATATTTGGTCGCCTACTACTGATCTGAAAAAGGCGGAGATTAAGAAAGCACCAGTTTGGGTTAAGATTCATCATGTGCCGATTGTTGCTTATTCGGAGGTTGGTCTTAGTCTTATCACGACCCAAATTGGCACTCCTATTATGTTGGATTCTTACACGAGTAATATGTGTGTTAACTCGTGGGGTCGGAGTACATATGCTCGGGCGCTCGTTGAGGTTTCAGCTGAAATGGAGCTATTGGATTCGATGGTAATTGCAGTCCCTAAAGGTAGTGGAAAAGGGCATTCATTTCCAACCTGAACCTCGACGATATCAATCCGACCATGTTTTGCCTTAAGCCAGCATTTGGATTTGATAGGACTAGCTGAACACTGTGTGGCCTGTGGAAGAGCCATAACTCAATAAGAATGGAATATAAAAATAATACAATATGTGTATAACATGACATGACTGGAAGCGTAAGTATACCCTGGACTATACTATATTCTTTTACATAATATTTTGTCCTCGAACAATCGTATTCCCTAAAACAAAAAGCAGCAGAAAATGCTAGAATCCGTGAAAACCATACTCCAAATTTCAATACACCATACATAAAAAATATTATATAAAAAGAGATGAAACTGTTAATGCAAGTGATGCCTAAAAACATTATTAGTGTTAACTAATCTTTCTTAGTTTTGATCACAACAAACCATACAACACATTTAGTGTAAAACACAAAATGAATTATTTAACTAACACTATCATCAAGGTAATAATCATATCACTAACCTTTCTTAATCATACTTAGTGATCATCAAAATGATTATCCTTAAAACTCACTTTTGTTAATATGACAAAAGACTTTTTAATAAACTTTCTTTTTTAGAAAATGTTTTATTAAATGGAAAATGAAAATTTGAAAATAGCATATTCCAAATGCTGTTAGAATATCCTTTGAAGGAACCTCAGATATTCCCACCCCACTAAAAGACAAAAAACGGAGCGTAGTCTAGTGGAGGTACCTTAAGTACCTACGCGGTTCCTTAGCGATATGGAACCGCGGGGTGAGATAAGGTACCGCGCACAGCTAGCCGTTATAGATCCGTTATACTTTGTCTCCTTTAAATAGTGGGTCAAATCTCATTTTCCAGTAAGCCTCTTGGACGTTTTTCTCAGCCCTCTTTGTATTTTCTATAGCATAATCATTAGTAAATGATCACTTAAATTGTTAAGGATGTTTACATATGATTATCCTCTTGATCCCCTCCTTTACCTTGTCCAATGAGAAGATCACTCACTCACTAGTGTTGTGATAAAGATGAATCTATGAGCTAGTCATATTCATCATAATACCCTTTTTGTTTTAGGTCAATCCAATGTATTTATGAATACTTGGACTAGTTGTGTTCATCCAAGTTATTTGTGGATACTTGGATTTGTTGTGTACATCCATTGCATATGTGTTTGCGTGGATTTGTGTTGTGTAAATCCAAGATACATGTGTGTACTTGGATAAGTCTAGTTGAGTTGTAATAGATTTCATTAGGAGTTCTCACTAAACTATAAAGTGATGTGGTTGTGTCTTGTGAGTTCTCACTAAACTATAAAGTAACTAGTAGTTGTGTTGTGTGAAGTTCTCACTTAGCTTCAAAGTGAAGAGTCCTGAAGATTGGTTTTAGCTTTCGATTAGAACTCGACATCTAGCCTTGTGTCGTAAAATGGTGAAGTAGGCAACGTCGTGAAGATTGGTTCTACCTTAAGATTAGAACCTGACATCTAGCCTTGTGTCGTTAAATTGTAAAGTAGGCAACGTTGTGTAGATTGGTCCTAGCTAAAGATTAGGTCTCGACATTTAGCTTAGTGTCGGAAAATAATGTAAGCAACGATGTAAGGTTTTCTCCGCCGAGAAGGGAGCTTGTGGATATAGTGGAAATCTCGAGTAGGTGTACTCGAGGAGTGGAGTAGAAACGAGGATAGAGCCTCGTTGTCGAACCACTATAAATCTTGGTGTCTTCCCACTAGGTTGTCTCCTTCCTTACTCTTTACTTATTTCATTATCATTACACTTACCTATTATCTTTGCTAGTGCATTTGAATTGAACCTAATCATTATGCAACTTAGCCTCAAGTAAAAGATAGTTTTGATACAAACCAAATTGAAAGTAATTTTGATTTGGTCACCAATCGAAGAGAAACTATTCAACCCCCCCTTCTAGTTTCTACAATTGGTATCAGAGCGATGGTCACTCAAGATCTTTGAAGTATATTGTACTTTGAAACTTGGATCGATCCATTGTCTCCTCAAATTAGAAGGTCAAGTTATACTAAAGTTTCTCTTTGGTCAAAACTATGTTTTCTTTGAAAATAGGTCTTTTAATTGATAATATTGCATCCCACTTAAGATTAGTAGCCTTTATGCATTTTAGATATACTCTTGAAATGTATCTACTAGTTTGCATCTTGCTTTGTGTAGGTACTCATGAAGATCAATCACTTAATTGGTTGTGGACTAAGTTACTTGAACTTGTAGAAAACTCATCTTCATTGATCTTTAACATCTTTGAATGATGATACCAAGATGATTGGGAATGATACTAGTCCTTGAAGACTTAGTACTCATCATAGTCATTGATTGGGCATAGCACTTATTCCTTCATGGATTGCTCTTTGTGGCCATGGTACGCTTTCGTTCTTCCACACGCCCTTTGATCATTCTTTTGATCATTACTTGACTATGTGCTTGTTCTCGGCATCCTTGCCTTGACATTTATTTGTGGTTTGTGTTTCTTTTCCTTTATCCTCTCAAACCTTCATTGCTTGGATACTTGACTCACTATGGTGATGTAGAGTGAGTTAGTAGAAGCTTAAAGTATCAAGCATGATTTCCATGGTTTGCACCCATACGGTTAGTAGGCCCTTTGTGGGAGAGAAAGTGAATTAATACCTTGCTCATATTTTGGTTTAGACTAAGACTATTATTGAAAGTGATCTTAGTCTATACTTGAATAATTGCTTTGTGCTTATTCATTACCAAAGCCGTTTAACGTTTCGCCGGAAAGGCACGTCTTAAACCACTACATATGACACAAGCTCTTCGTTACCATCATTTGAAGATTGTCATTATTCCCTTGAGCATTTTTCCTAGTCTTGATTCACTTCCCTTGTCTTCTCTCCACTTAGTCGTTTTGCTACGAGTAGTCGTTTGTCCATTTCAGTTCTTTTCGATCTCGATTTAACTCGTAATCCTTCGTTAAGGCATATTGCTTAGTGTTATGATGATCCAATGATATTCTAAAAGGCTCATGATTTAATTTTAAGTATTTTAGAAAAACTTGGTTTTCAAAATTTGGCGTTTTTCATAGATAAAAACCTGCCTCTGTAGGCGGTTCCTTATCTAGGCGTGAAATGTGGTATAATGCAAGTTCGTTTTCTCAGTTCTTAACCAATAGAAAGTCCAATCAATATCAGATTTATACAACAAAAATGGACTAAAATACTTATGAACTTATTATTGGACTTAACCCATTTAGGCCCAACTTGTAAATTATAGATACTGATAATATAAGTATAACATGGATTAAAACAAGTTAAAGAACTTATAATAAGTTTATTGGACTTAAAACACGTAAATGGGTAAAACTAGTAAGCTAGTATAAAGGTTATCGACATATAACACTAAAATGAGTAAACGAGAATATGTAAACCCACTTGATCATCATATGTATATAATCATCATATGTATACATAATTGTTATTTTTATAAAGTCATTGGACATGAGTCTAAGACGAGTATTATTTGTCTAGGTTTCCGTGATTGAAGCACGTACCGTACATCCAAATTGCCGATAACCGCCTTCCCACATCAACGTGAGTTCATAGCCTCGCACTCTTTTAAATGTTTTTATGAAATGTTTTATAAACCCGCGAGGGAGATAACATGTTAGTTTTTATAAAATAGGACACCATTTGTCCCGATTGTTTGTTTATTGATTTGGACCCGAATGATTGAATGACCCGATTGTATGACCCGATAAATGATTAATGGACCCGATAGATGAAAAAAAATGGATTATTAAAGTTAGGTTATGTCACTAAAAGTCCCATTAGCATGAATTGTGAACTACCGGGATTTGGTAGACGCTTATGCATTTAATAGTACTATTTGGGGACGATCACCCCAGTTCGCGCCTTGACGGTTGATCCCCGTCGTGCCACATTGATTGGTAAGCGAATTTATGTATGAGAAGATTTCCATAGCGTGACCTTTGTGACGACACGCTACTTTAGATGGGCAAAATTGGTATCGGGTTAGCTACCCGTTTTGGTTTAGTAAGGTAACAATGTCATGCGGCTTATAATAATCCAAAAACTAACGAAATACTATTAGACGCTTCGAATTACGATGTATTGCCTGACTAGCAATACAGGGTCATACTATTGATTATGTTTGTGTTTTGGTTTTCATAACCATGCTCATATAACGGTTTTTATTTTCATACAACGTCGTAAGACGTATTGTATGACGTTTTTACGACATTGGCTCGTATAATGATTTTTAAGGATTTTTATAACCATATTCATATAATGGTTTTATTTAATCTATACAATGTTGCAAAACGTATTGTATGGTGTTTTTAACGACAATGATTCGTATAATGATTTTTAAGGCAAATGCCTATATTATGATTTTCGATAAGGATGTGTATAAAATGACTTTGGCTATTTTATGGCCTATTAAAATGATTTGTACAAAATGATTTTTAGTAATAATCTTATACTGATATTATATTGATGGATTTTATTAAACTCTATGAATTCACTCGGCGTTATCGCTGACCCTTTTCTTTTAACATGTTTTATCTCAGGTACTTGAAGGTAATTCTCGGGAAGACGACAAGAATTCATGGCCCGCACTTAAACAATATTTTTCCATTCAAATACTTTGTAAAACCTTGTATGAAATATAATGACTTGGGACCGATGTAACTTTGATATTTATGAATGGAAATGATTTATTATTAAACGACGCGATTTTTATGCGTTGTCTATGATGTGAGTAATGTGCTATCCCGTAACACCAACGAGTCTTCCGCTGTATTGAGTTGTATAAATTTGGGGGTGTTACAGTTTGGTACCAGAGCTCTCGTTATAGAGAACGAAAGATTTTTAAAATGAAGGTTTTGAATAAAACTTTTCAAAATCTTTTAACTATAAACATTTTTCTAAAAATGTCTAAAAATCTTTTGACTATAACGGTGCCGAAGAATTCCCGAGTTACCGACAAGGCCGAGACTGAGAAGTGTTATTTTAATATATATATAACTTGGATTATATATATGATGTAATTTTATTACATGATTCTTTGATGATTATTTTGATATTTATACGAGGTATTTATACGACGTAGATTGTCACAAGTAACCCTAAATCCCCTAGTAAATTAATCGAAGCTATTCTCGTAGGAATTCTAGCTATCCTAGATATAAACCAAGTTGTGGATATTTATGATCCCAACAAATGGTTGATATTCGTAGAGATGTAGATATTAGTTGATTGCGATATTGAAAAAGGATTGGCGAGATTAAATCTGATATCGATGTCATGACGATCTTTTCTTATAGAGTGGAGTTTTACGAAACGTTACCACCTAAAAAGATGTCATCTGATTCGTTGTCATCCAATTCTTAAATTGAAATCGAAAGGGTGAATGTTGCACTTGAGGCTGTCATTGGAACCATTACCCAAAAGCCTCATGCCACTAATACCTTTCCGAGAAGTCTAGTTGAATGATCAAGTCATTTTATATTAATGACTTATTTGATAATTGTTGTTGTAAGAGATATAGGATTGGAAATTAAGTGTTGTTCATATCGAGCTTTTATTGCCTATTAAGGCCTAAGAATAAGATTGAAAGTATTGGAATATGAGGTAGGATATTGAATTGAGTATAAAATTGGTTGAAACTTGAATAAAGTAAAAATTTAACCTGTATGGAATATGAGATTGTTAAGAGGAAGTCGTTAAGTTCTGTGATTGAATTTTAAGATTTTAAATGATTTTTAGTTCGTGATAAGGGTTGTTCCTAGGCCATTGTTCACTAACGAGGATGCCCAGTGTCCAAGAAATAAATTGAAGAAATCTTCTTCTTAATTGGGACCGATGGATCTTCCGGGACATGTGGAACACCTAATGACTCTTGTAGATTAGTATTCATTGTGGTATCTTAAAAAAATCCCTAACTTAACTGAGATATCAGTTGGTAGGATGAGTTTGGTAAATTGTATGACATAGTGACAGTAATGTGTTACGGTACAATTTGACTTGTTTGTGATTAATAAAAAGACTACTTTTGATTGCTAAACTCTACATGTATCGATGTTATCTATCTCTTATTGCTTCATCCTAATGTTCGCATTAGTGATGCAACCATTGAACAAGTACTCATGTTGATTTGAGTTACGTTGTGGATTATTCTTGTTGAGTGCCATCGAGGTCATGAACCTCATGATTATTTGGCTAAGCTCATTTCCTATCATATCGTAGTTAATTCTTGGTGAACAAGCTTTCATCACTCTTTTGCAGATCACACATTGTTTTTATAAAGTTAAAACGGTATCCTTTGAGGAAATTAAATTTTCATCACAATAAGGATTATTTAAAGTGAGATTTATAAGTGATTGATATCAAAATAAAGTTGTTTATGAGACGCTTTGGAAACTTAATTATTTCCATAACAAAGAAAATCTTTGTAAATTTATTCTTGATTCATATCTAAGAATTAAGCATGAAAATGATTTTACTATAAACATGATGATAAAATTTTGACGAACTGAGTATTGCATCGTTAATCTTGAAATTGTATATAGTTGCGCGCCTACATACAATTTGGAATGGACCATGCAAGGCTGATTAGTAGTCACCATAAAACTGATTAATAAACACTAAATTTTCTTTGAAGATTGTGAAAGATTAAAATTTATGAGATCTGCAAGAAGTGAAAAACAAGGACATAATGTTAGGGACACCTACATATGTGCCCGTGCCATCTATTCTTCTGAGTCGAATTTACTCATCTGAGGAAATTGTCTTATTTGACAATTGACAATTCTTTCTTGTCCAATTCTCCCGTAGTGAGATTCTTAGGAAAAGTATCTGATTACCGAGTGTTGATACCCGACTGGATGTATCGACGTTCCTATCATTTCTTTTGATTTGATTTCATTTGGATGGCCTGGGTAACGATCCGAGGAGCTTTCGAATGCGTACTCAAATTATGAAAACATGGAATATATTTATATTCATTAAATGTTTTCGTCTGTATCTGATTTGAAATTCTCTCGCATAGATTATGCGTTGACCTTACTCTTTTAATAGTAGTTGTGTATCCTAATATCCCTGAAATTGTGAAGGTTTATGAGTTATCATTAGTCTTTTGAGAAGTTCACATCTTATCAACGGCAATGAAACTGGAAAGTTGATAGTGCCAGTAGAATAGATTGATTGATTATGACATGACGACATTGTCTTAATTGATGGGAACTCAAATTGAATTCCCCTAAATGATAAGATGTTGATTATCAAAAGTGATCTAAATAATTCTTGATGGATGACCATATCCTGCATTTAGACTTGAAATTATACCGCGAATGGTTGTGAATTAGTCATAGATATTATAATCTAGAAGAACCTAATATTGAAATATTAAAAGATGTTTCTGTTATTTGAAACTTTAGTAAGTATTTGTTGATGGTTTACCTAGACTTTTGCCATTAAGGCAAGTTGAATTTGGTATTGATTATATTCTCGGTGCTGCACTTGTGGCTTGTGCACTGTGCGTCAGCACCATCTAAATTAAAGGAATTACCGTACAACTGAGGGAGTTGTCAGAGAAAGATTTTATTCTACCAAGCCTGTCATCATGAAGAGCTATGGTGTTATCATTCCTTATAGTTATAGATTACTGTGACTGAGTAAATTGACAATCAAAAAAGAAATCCATAACTCGAAATGGAAGATTTGTTCGATCATTTACAAGGTTTTAGCAAATGTTTTAAAGATTTGACTCACGTCATGGTTATCATCAACGTCGCGTCCGCGAAAAAGATTATCTATTCCAATCACTACATCCTTTACTTGTAATGAACGTTATGAGTTTCACGTGATGTCGTTTGGATTGACAATGCACATGTAGTATTCATAAATTTGGTGAATCAAGTGTGTAGGCTTTAATTTGATAAATTCATGCTCGTGATTATTAAGGACTATATGTTTGATTATAAGAATAAGAATGGGTTAATAATTATTTATAGATTGCCCTGAATTGACCGAACAATAAAAACCTGTACCTTGAATAATTGATACGTGATTAAAGACTTGAACCTTTACATGATTTAACCGTGTGATTAATAGATAATGGAAGCTATATTGACTTTTCAAAGATTAGAACCATTAACGCTTAGGGATTAAAAACTTAATCCTTTACATAAAATGACCGTTGGATTAATAAAGGTAAGATGTATGCATATAGACTCTTCAAAATTAAGAGCCCTTTTAAGACTTTGAATTTTACCAAAAAGAAATGGAAATATGTTTTGACAAATGTTTTAACAAAAGATTTTAAAGGGATTATTCCCTTATACACAAACCATTTAACTAAACTTCTGTTTAGGGGTAAATGTTTGTGTATACGTCAAGATTACTTAAGAAGTATTGAGTAGAACCGTTAAACCATGACTTAAAATTTGAAACGACAATTTCTGCTTTTCAACTAAGAAAATTTTTGACCAAAGTATAACCAAAGATTTCTCGAACATTTTTGAAACTTATTAATTATTTTAATTATTTTTCGATAAATCGGCAAAAATCTTGTTAATTAAATTCAAATTATTTTTGAATATTTTATATAATTGGTCGAACTAAGAAATTTAAAATTTTTACGTTTACGCTTCATAAAAATTAACTAATAAATATTTAATTAATTATAATAATTACCGACGCTTTAGACGCCGGATTGAGAAAAACTGATAAAAATGATAGTTGAGACGAAACTGAAACATAAAAAAAAAATATGAAGAAAGGTGAATGTAATTACTGACGCCTAATATAGAAAGAATATCTGAGTAAATTGTGGACATGATAATTATTTATCTAGAAAAGTGAATGTAGATACTAACACATTATGTATAAAATATAAAGAATCAATTAGGACATGTTCCTTAATAATGAAGGTGCAAAATAAATTGCCGAACGATACAAAAGTAAACAATGTTCGTAAAAAGGATAATATAGATAATAAAAGGGGTTCGCGGCTAATGTGAACCATTAAAATTGAGAAGCCAATGGCGTTAAATGTTTTAAAGGCCACTTGTGGTTGCCTAAATATGGAGATTGTGAGATATAGTTATGTTGGAATTTGTAAGTATAAGTATTATATGTATGTCATTTTCGACTAAAAGTATCTTTGTCTGAAGAAGTTGTACTGATGGCAAAATTATGAAGGCAGACATCGCCTCATACATTAGTAAACGTCTAGCTATTGCAAAGGTCATCATCTAAATTTGATCCGATTTGGGTCATCGTCGACAGACTAACCAAATCTGCTAAATATCATTCCCGTTAATGATAAATGCAAAAAGAGTTATGTAAACATAGTGTGCCTGTATCGAACATCTTTATCAAGATCCTCGCTTCGCATCGAATTTCTAGAGATTTACTCAGAAATCATTGAGAACGAACCTTGATGAGAGTACTATGTACCACCCCAATCGAAGGGACGAGGTAAAGTAACGATACAAAGTAATATAAGTGCTGTTTTATGTTTGAATGATTGACCATTGGTAATAGACTGTATAATCGTTTTCCTTTGGAGAGATTATCTTTGATAAACATCGTGTTAGGATTGAGATCGAATCCTGTTAGGATCTAAATATTAGAGCATCTGTAAGAAAGAGTTGAGATGAAGACATCCGACATACACCCATTGTGAGTTGGACACGTCTTTTAGGTTTAAGGTTCCTATGATGGCGAACCTATCCTTGCAAAATACCCGACCCGCGAGATCTGAAATGATTGTTGAAATTAGGATTTGATTATTAACTACCGATAGTGGGCAGGAAATTATGTGAATATGAAATGTAGATCCTGAAGTGCCAAATGGGTAGCGAAGTTATGCCAAAATTTTTAACCTTGGTAAAATGAATTCATGATCTGACAAATCATGGGATATAAGTCCCCGTTGTTTGGGACCATTGAGATGATGTAAAAGTTGGGATTGAAAGGCATATAAGCTGGATCTACCCTAGGACTTCAAAGACTGCGTGAATTATGTCTCGTATATCGAACATGATGGAATATCTATCAAGTGAAAATCTGATTGTTCTTAGTTAAGCTTAGATCGGCGAAAAGTTGCATTCATCAAAAACCCGTGAACATCATGGATAGAGAAAGTAAGTCAACATTAAGCCTGATCTTATTCCCGTAGTTATGTTTGATAGAACTCGCGTATTGTAATGAATTGCACTTGTGAGAAAAGACCGAATGTGGAGGAAATACCCACATGGCTTTAACTCTATAAGAAGCGAGTAGTAAGATGATCTTTGAGGACAAAGATCCTGTTTAGGGGTAAATGCTGTGACAATCCATCAATTTATGGTCAATATTTTATTCTCAATATTTATTTGAAAATATTATTTTATGAACTCACTTATTCTTGGGAAGAAATTTGGATTTACATCGACTACATCTAAACCGGAGGATTCAACGTTACGTGCTTACGTTTACATACACCGTTTTGGTGACAGTCCGACATTTCAGAAAATAAATTTATCCGTGAATATTATTTTGGAATTTTAAATTTGTGTTAGTTCACAAACTCACAAATTTACGAGAAGAGATTAGGACTTACGATTTTATTTTAACGTCCTTTACGACTAAACCGGAAACCTTAGGATTACGTATTTACGTTTTCGAACTCCGTGTTTGATGAGACAATTTTTATTGGATTCGTTTTGTGACGGTGATTCATAATTTATAAAAACGTTTTTCGTAAAACGACCCGAGGGCACGCAAATCGAGAAAACTAGAATCGAGGAATACCCGTAAACTAGTGAGATGGGACAAAATACATTTTCCCACCCCACTAGCTTACATGGGACGACAACAATGTACAACACACCACATTTGGTGTCATTTTTACTTAACTAAATGGACACTTGTCCTTTAAGCTTACTTTGTAAGCCAACAACTTACCAAAAACCACTAGCTAGTTCACTCTTCTCATTCATACATGCAAAAACAAGCTACAACTTCCATTCTCTCTCTTGACTCCATTTTTGGCCGTCCCAAATGCTCCACAAAACACCACTTTTCATACAAATTTTAACCATAAACATATGTTATAATCAACATATGTTAATCTCCATTCAAAAAGATGAAGATTGGTGCAAGTTATAACATCAAAGGAGGAGTTTCCATGGAGTATTAGGGCTGATTTTCCACAAGTTGTTCATGAAGATTGGTGGTCTTCAAGATGGTCTTGGCTATGCACAAGTTTCTCCATCAAAAATCCATGTTTTGATCAACCTACATCATCATGGTGGTATAAAGATTGTCCCCCTCATCTTCTTGTTATTTTGATTATGTAAACATGTATTTTATTTCCTATTGTATATGTATATGATGATTATATGATGATAAAAATGTTATGTGGGGATTTGGTGTTGATAAACATGATTAAAAAGGTGAAAAACCATAAGAAACAAGGTTAAAATCTTGGTTAAATTTGTTGGCTGTATAAAACAGTAAAGAAACATGTTATGAACTGATAAAATGATGAAGTAGAATCCATTTACAGTAAGCTATGAGTCTTTTACACATGTGAGAGTTGGCCATGCAATGGAATCATTGTAATGAGTGAGATATGATCAAAACAAGTTTAGGGTATAAATCTGAGGTTACTGTTTTGGAAGATTTTTAGAAAATACTTAAAGGATGATTCAACAGTAGCTATAGAAGAGTTAAATGTATCACATATCATGTAGTTTATGTGATAAAAATTTGAGCTTCTATCTCCATATAGAACTCAAGATATGGCAGTTTTGGTGAAAGTGAAGTTAAAAATCAGATTTTTGGAAATTAAAGTATAATACTATTATATAAGCACTCAAAATTATATTGTATAAAATGTAAAGTTAAAACCCACTAACTAATGGTTTTTATTTATTTAAGTATGTAAAAGGTTAAATAAGTGTAGATTTTATAAAAATGGTAACTTGTTAAGTTTTATAAGTTATAAAACTATAAACTTGATTTTTACGACTTTTTCGGCTATTACCGTAAAATTAACGTTTTTGCTAAATAAAACTTAGACGGTTGTACCCGTCTAATGTAAACTTTTATAAACTCATGTACTGATATATATAGACATATATAACAAGTAAAAACCGATAAAACCCGAACTATAGGACATACGGACGTTAACGGACTAAATTAACGTTATTGGACTAATAATACAACAAAAATGGACTAAAATACTTATGAACTTATTATTGGACTTAACCCATTTAGGCCCAACTTGTAAATTATAGATACTGATAATATAAGTATAACATGGATTAAAACAAGTTAAAGAACTTATAATAAGTTTATTGGACTTAAAACACGTAAATGGGTAAAACTAGTAAGCTAGTATAAAGGTTATCGACATATAACACTAAAATGAGTAAACGAGAATATGTAAACCCACTTGATCATCATATGTATATAATCATCATATGTATACATAATTGTTATTTTTATAAAGTCATTGGACATGAGTCTAAGACGAGTATTATTTGTCTAGGTTTCCGTGATTGAAGCACGTACCGTACATCCAAATTGCCGATAACCGCCTTCCCACATCAACGTGAGTTCATAGCCTCGCACTCTTTTAAATGTTTTTATGAAATGTTTTATAAACCCGCGAGGGAGATAACATGTTAGTTTTTATAAAATAGGACACCATTTGTCCCGATTGTTTGTTTATTGATTTGGACCCGAATGATTGAATGACCCGATTGTATGACCCGATAAATGATTAATGGACCCGATAGATGAAATAAAATGGATTATTAAAGTTAGGTTATGTCACTAAAAGTCCCATTAGCATGAATTGTGAACTACCGGGATTTGGTAGACGCTTATGCATTTAATAGTACTATTTGGGGACGATCACCCCAGTTCGCGCCTTGACGGTTGATCCCCGTCGTGCCACATTGATTGGTAAGCGAATTTATGTATGAGAAGATTTCTATAGCGTGACCTTTGTGACGACACGCTACTTTAGATGGGCAAAATTGGTATTGGGTTAGCTACCCGTTTTGGTTTAGTAAGGTAACAATGTCATGCGGCTTATAATAATCCAAAAACTAACGAAATACTATTAGACGCTTCGAATTACGATGTATTGCCTGACTAGCAATACAGGGTCATACTATCGATATTATGTTTGTGTTTTGGTTTTCATAACCATGCTCATATAACGGTTTTTATTTTCATACAACGTCGTAAGACGTATTCATATAATGATTTGTATGACGTTTTTACGACATTGGCTCGTATAATGATTTTTAAGGCTTTTTATAACCATATTCATATAATGGTTTTATTTAATCTATACAACGTTGCAAAACGTATTGTATGGTGTTTTTAACGACAATGATTCGTATAATGATTTTTAAGGCAAATGCCTATATTATGATTTTCGATAAGGATGTGTATAAAATGACTTTGGCTATTTTATGGCCTATTAAAATGATTTGTACAAAATGATTTTTAGTAATAATCTTATACTGATATTATATTGATGGATTTTATTAAACTCTATGAATTCACTCGGCGTTATCGCTGACCCTTTTCTTTTAACATGTTTTATCTCAGGTACTTGAAGGTAATTCTCGGGAAGACGACAAGAATTCATGGTCCGCAGTTAAACAATATTTTTCCATTCAAATACTTTGTAAAACCTTGTATGAAATATAATGACTTGGGACCGATGTAACTTTGATATTTATGAATGGAAATGATTTATTATTAAACGACGCGATTTTTATGCGTTGTCTATGATGTGAGTAATGTGCTATCCCGTAACACCAACGAGTCTTCCGCTGTATTGAGTTGTATAAATTTGGGGGTGTTACATGATGTGTGTATGTATGCACTCACCGTGAGTTCAACTGTACCTACAAACATCAAACAAGCCATGACTGACATGCGTGGATTGAATCAATGCAAGACGAAATTCATCAGTTTGAACGCCTAAACGTTTGGGAACTTGTTGACAGACCCTATGTAATTTCGCTTTTAGATTTCAAATGGATCTGGAAAAACAAACTGGATCAAGAACAATGTGACACCCCAGAATTGAGTCAAATACAGCAGAAATAATATTTGGGTGTCACGTAGGTGGATTAACAGCAGATAGTATGTAGAGCAACAAATAAAAGATTATCATTACATTTATTACATGAAGAAAAGTGCAAATGTTATTAAAATTGTCTTAAACATTATTCAGTAGTTTGAATTATTCCCCAGTTTATAAAACCCATATGAGCTCTATAAATGCAGCCTATCATGATGCTTGACTCCATGTACACCAATACCTGTTTCAGTTTCCTGAGAAAACATGCTTAAAGAGTCAACATAAAGTTGGTGAATTCACAGGTTTAATAAAATAAGTTTGGACAATAAGCATTCACTGAAGTAGTAATGCACAAAGCATTAACACTAAAAAGGTAATTACATTCCCATGTTGCCCGAAACTGAGACTTGACAGTTAAGCCCTCAACAAATGAGGACCCTTCGCCTTATCAAAAGGCACCCAATAATAATAGGTGCTGACATGTGAAACATCTGTTGTCCTAGCCTAGGCACAGTGAGCATGACTCACCCAGATGGGGATGGTCAATCCCAAATAGATCTATTTATAACATTCAGGTAAATCAATAATTCTAACAGTTTCAGATGCACGGGTCATGCGGGTTCATCTACAATAGGCAAATGTAATCAAAGGTTTCGCAGTTCAGTTTATGTCCATCAAATAAAATATGTTGCATGTTTTCTTCCCCATAAAAAGGTTTAAAAGTTTGTCAATATATAAAGTGGGCCCATGAACTCACCTCAGTAGTACAACAAATAGTCACAAGAAAATCCGATATGATGCTCACGATACAGTCAACGAACTAAATAATTATAAGGTCTCAGTAAATGCATAACATAATGAATAGAAGTTTCAGAACAAGTTTGAGCATGCTTATACTGGTTTTAAGCATTTTATTACGATATCTGTAATTTAATTCATCGTTGTACAAGCTATAGTTGTATTTATTTTAAGTATAAAATAAATAATATTATTAAATAAATTAAGCAGTTTAATTAATATCCTTGTACTTGTAGTGTTTATAAAGTGATTTAAATATTTATAAAAAGGAAGTTTTATATATATTTAGAGTGAAGGGAAATAAATATAATTAATATGTTTACAATTTAATCATATTTAATTTATATCTTATATTTTTTTTTTGGTAAAAGGGTAACAATGACCCCGGTAAATAGAACCAAAAAAGCGTTGAAGTACAAGGAATGTGGCTGAAATGCCACATTAACCGCAAGCTAGAGGCAACTTGTTAAACAAAATGTTTATGACATGCCATAAACATTAACTAGTCTAGAATACTGGAAATATATAAACTAGACAAAAACCAAGTCGATAACGTAAAGTTACGAGGAAAATAATAAAATATCAACATGGGATCAGCCAGTAGGAGTGCTTGCCCCAATATTATTGTTGAGAAGATTCACCGATTCATCAAAGACGACCTCGACTCCCTCCTCCTCCTCATTATCTTCCTCGCTTACTTGAACCCCTTCATCAATACCAGGCATGGACAAAGATGAAAATTTATTAGATGTAGAAATACTGCTCATTTGAGCTTTACCCTTGTTCGGACCATTAGGATTGCTAGACTGCTGCAACTGACCAGATTTAGTATTCAACTTACTACTATTATCACCACTCGTACTTGTAGTATCCAAGTGAGTGTTTGGACGAAAAACAACCGTCTTACCTGTTTGGAAACCCTTGCTCAATGGAACACCTCTCGGAACTTGATTCCCTAAATTACCTTTGTACTTCTTCCTCTTGCTTTGCACTTGTTGGAATCCATCATTATCAACATGAGTTGGCACATTTTCAACCGTTTTAGGTTTAACATTTTTTGGACAAGAATCAAAGGAATGACCAAAAATATTACAAGTATGACATCTAGGCGGTTTCCATTCGTATTCAACACGAATTAATTCCTTAGTACAACAAGAGCCTTCAAGATCAGGGACACCAATAGTAACGTTATCTATAAACTCCGAATCAGCATTCATCTCAATAAGACAACGAGCAAAACTACAACGACCCCAAGACTCTTTGCACATATTATCAGTATAATTATCCATCATAATAAGCTTAACAAGAAACGAAGCAATTAAACTAATACCTTCCTCTTCAAATACCTGTAGCGGGACATCATGAAACTTGACCCATACCGGAATATGAGTTAGTTCCTCCTTTAGAAGATTCGTTTTCATAGTCCATTTCTTAAGAAAAATTGGTGAATTACGAACCATCCAGGGACCACCTTCCAGAACCGCATTAAGACCCTCACTAGACCCAAACTGAAAAAAGAAAAAACCTTTCTCATTCATCATGATACGCTTAAGACCATGTTTTGCCTAGTTATTCTTAGAAAAATACTCAACCACAGGAAATGCAATCCTTTTACCAAGAAAGTAACCATATAAAGTGTTGTGGTAGCGAGTATTTACTTTTTCAACGACCTTCCTAGGAATAGAGATATTAACCCCTTCACAGACATTTTCAGAATTAAACGAAGAAGAGACTGCATTAATACCTCCATTAGTAGACGTAACCATATCAGCTTCAAATTTGCAAAGTAACTCCAAAATTTCTTTAGCACGGTCATGTGAGATCAATTCCCACAAAGGATGTTTCTTCATTCTTAATTCATGCATAAATTCACCCGCATCACCAACCGTGCGCATCGTTACACCAAATAATTTCAAAACCTCATGTAGATTACACGGTTGCAAACCATTAATGGTTGCAGCCTTAGCTGCAAGGTCCAAAAATAAATCACAAGAAGAGGAAACATTTGTAATAGGGTCATCTGTTTCCTTAGCCATTTGTGCAGAGTGCACACTCGAACCACCTGAACTGAGTGAAGAAGTGCTGCTAGTTAGATCCTTATGGCGTTCACACAAAACTTCATAATAAAGCATAGTGGTCTCCTTAGGTAAAGTAGACCATTTAGGAAATTTGTTTGCCTTAACACCATTTGCAAACACTTCAATGTCACGCACAGTATTCAAAGGAATAGAAAACAAATTAGATATCTCCTCTAACGTTACTAAAACCTTAAGATTAGACACCATAACAACATCATTCCAACCTGTAAACAATGGTTTATCACTTACATTGCTCGAATCCACCATAGCTTCAACAAATCAACACAAAACCAAACCTTACAAACGATTAAAACTGCGACACAAAAAATCAAACGATAGACCAACGTGAAACCTATAATTTATTATAACTTGTAACACAGTATTCAATCGAACCACTTAATTCAAACGAACCACTTAATAATAAATTGTAACACAAGATCACAATTTAATAATAAACTGAAACCTACACTTTAATGTCATCCGACCACTTATTCAAATGTCAGTCGACCAAAAGGAACTTAGGGTCAGCCGACCAATTAAATTAACGAATGAAAGGTCAGCCGACCATTAAATTGACAATCCAAACCCTAACCGTAAAAGAAACAAACACAAACCCTAATAGCTAAGACAAGAAACGTCACACAGGAAACAATCGTGAAGGTAAGCAATGGGAAGGACTCACGAACCGACCAAGATGAAAAAACAAAGCACCACAACAACGCAGCAGAATAACTAAAAAAGAAACGATTATAGAACCCTAGAAAAACTGTCAACCAAATAACAACTATGTTAACTCTAGATTAATCAAAGATTAATCGAGAAACCAGCATTGTTATAAGATTTATTTTTTTTTGGTAAAAAAATAATATAAGAAAATTTGTCTGTCAGGGGACTCGAACCCCTGACCTCTCGCTTTGCAACCTTGTTATAAGATTTAGAGATTAACAGGATAGAAAATCGAATCGTGAAGAGGAAAAGAAAATTCTGCCGCCATTGATGTTTTAGGGTTTCTAATCAAATGGCAGCAGTTCCCGATATATAAATAGTGTTTATAAAATGTATAACATTTTAATTTAATTCAGTGTTCCCGATATTTGTATAATTATTACATTATAAGTTTGGGAAAATATAACGAACGTTGGACTTTTATAATTATTTAAGTTTTACCTTTGTAATATTTAAAGTTATATATATAGTTAGGGTTTAGTTTAAGTTTAGGAAAATTACGTTTTAGACCCTCGATTAAATATAATACACGCGACAATATTTATATAATATTCCTAGGGTTTGTTTAACTTTCAAATAAAGGCAAAACAAGTCCCTCCCTAGTTACACGTGTAATTAGGGTTTATAAAAATTTCACAAGTTGTCACTTTTGGTCCTCCTAGTATTCGGCTTATATTAGGTTTAATATAAGTTTCATAAATGCCCCCTAGGGCTTCATTTAAGTTTCGGCTTATGCCAAAACAGCCCCTAGGGTTTGTCTAGGGTTTATTAAACTTTCCTAGTTTGGCAAAAGGGGTCCCTAGGGTTCCTATATCTTTCGGCAAAAGCAAAAGGGGTCCCTAGGTTCTAACTATGTTACACACTTGAACCTAACTTATTAATACTTACATTTGAGCCCTCCTATTATGCTTTAAGTCTCGGATGGTATTAAAACACCACCCTCAACTCTCGGCAAATTACAATATTAGCCCTTATGTTTATCTTTTGTAAAGATGAGTTTCTATAAGTGTCCATTTAGATCCCTGAACATAAGATAATTACAAAATTAACCCGAAAGTTTTATATTCATCATTTTTAATCCGAAACTTCATGGATTTACTATTTTAACCCGAAACTTTCTAAAATCATAATTTTAACACCAAAAGTTTTATAAAAACATTATTTAATGAAAATAAAGTTTATTTTAGGCAAGCTTATTCTAGTGGTCTTAATAGCTTAACTTCGATAAGGCAAAATAGTGAGCTTATTAATCTAAGGCAACTAGTTGTACTTTTAGTTAGTAACTTAGATCTAGTATTTCTTGGTTTGAATAAGTATTACAAAGTTAACCAATACTAAACCATGGGGATAAACCCCACGTCTAGAAATTAGCATGCATAGGTTTTCATGGTTTTATAGTTTAACATGTTCATGAGGTTATATTCATTATAGTTAGCAAGATTTTATATCACATTAAATCATAAACCCATTTTAGCCGTGACCTTATAAGTCTAGGGTTTCATGGTTTTGTTCCAATATTAAGTTCTTACTAGTGATATGCATGTATATGTTTATGTGTATGAAAATGAATATATTGAAAAGATAAGTTTTAGGTTACTTACTTGTTTAGATAGATTTAGGAATGAACAAATGAATGAGTAGTGATTAGAGCTTGGTTTCAACAATGGTGATCACTTGGAAATCAAACTAGCCGTGACCTTCAATGGTTGTGGGTACACTTGGAGTTGTCTTGGAGCTCAAGGTTGTTGTAGAAGTGACAATGATTAGTATTTAAGTTGCATGAGACATAGATTTAGGAGTAGTAAATGAGCTTGAAGGATCTTGGTTATGGAGTAAATGTTTCTAGCCGTGAGTTCTTGAGAGAGAAATGAGATTGATTTCAAATGTTTTGTGTTGTGTGTGTGAGGATACATGTGGGTTTTGGATCAAATAAGGAAAAGGGAAGATCATGTGTATCTTTAGCATAGTACTTGAGTATCCTAGTAAGATACATGTAAGATATGAAAGGATTGTGTATGTACTTGTCCCAAAACTAGCAACAATTAACTTCTTTCCATTTGGGGCTCTTGCCGTGTGTTTTGAGGTCAAGGGGGACAAGGTAATTTCTCAAATAGTGTATGTGTAAGGTAGTATAGGAAGTTGTATGGTGGCATAGTGTAAGACTTGACTTTGGGGTATGGTTTCTTGTAAGATTGTAAGACTTAATGATTTGGATAGTGCATACATACATATACACGACACACATATGTATATTTTAGAGAAATGTGTTAATTTGTATCAAGTATTGGGTGATAATAATAGTCCTTGTATTATATTGTATGCATTTTTATAAGTTTCTAGGTATTTTAGTTAAACCTTTAGGTAACTTAGTGAAAGTATATAATGAGTATATCATTATAAGTATTTTACTTGAATAAAGTAAATAGATGACAATGGGAAATAATATACATTGTTTTAAAGTGTTAGGTGTTTCCTCATAGTATGAAATATATGTAAATATATACATATAAATATAGATCCAAGTACTTAATAAATTAAGTAAATAATGATACAGTTTATCCCAAAATGTGTACTGAGGTGATGAGTCCTTGCTCAGTCAGGTGGCCAGTCAATTGCTTGAGTAGTTAATAATGACTAAAGGTTCATATAAATGTTCAAATAAATATGAAATGATAGTATGACAAAGGTATATGATTAATAATAAGTCATATAAAAGTGGAATTATATAGATTCCAAAAATAAAGATTACAACAGTTGACAAAGTCAATAAGGTAAAATAAGAGGTTTTACAACACCATCCCGTTATTTTAGCTTTGTCCTCAAATCTTAAGATGAAGTCACCGGTCAGGTGAACAAGTGTGGGTACTTGGTTTTGAACGAGTCTTCTCGTTCCCAAGTGAACTCAGGACCTCTCCTTGAGTTCCAACGTACTTTGATCAACAGGATACGACCGCGTTTCAATTTCTTAACCGTCCTCTCCATAATTTCTACTGGTTCTTCTATGAACTGGAGTTTCTCGTCAAACTGAACTCCTTCCAATGGCATAGCCAATGGTTCTTCAGCATAACACTTCTTCAGGTTAGACACGTGAAAGGTAGAGTGTACCCGACTCAGTTGCTGGGGAAACTCTAGACGATAAGCTACTTCCCCGATCCTGGCTATTACTTAGAAAGGGCCGACATAACGTGGATTTAGTTTCCCACGTTTGCTAAAGCGTACAACACCCTTCCAAGGTGATTCTTTCAGCATAACACGGTCACCTACTTCAAATTGCATAGGTTTGCGTTTCAGGTCCGTGTAGCTCTTTTGTCGATCGTGAGCAGCTTGAATTCTTTGCTTAATGAGGACGATCTTGTTTGTAGTCTCCTGGATTAATTCTGGTCCAGTGAGCTGAAATGCACCTACTTCTGCCCAGCACACAGGTGAACGGCACTTTCGACCGTATAGTGCTTCAAAAGGGGCAGCCTTAATACTGGCGTGATAACTGTTGTTGTAGGAGAATTCCACTAAAGGAATGTGGTCAACCCATCCATTTCCAAATTCAATCACACATGCCCGTAGCATGTCTTCTAGAGTCTGGATGGTTCGTTCACTTTGACCGTCAGTCTGTGGATGATAAGCAGTACTCATATCCAAATTGGTACGTAAGGCTCGTTGGAAAGCCTTCCAAAAGTTTGATGTGAACCTACCATCTCGATCACAAATTATTGAGACTGGTATTCCATGTTTGGTCACTATCTCTTTCAGGCATGTTTTTGCTAGTCTTGCAAGGGAATCGTTCTCCCTAATTGGCAGGAAATGAGCGGACTTGGTAAGTCGGTCGACGATTACCCAGATAGTATCGTAACCATGAGATGACTTTGGGAGTTTGGTGACAAAGTCCATGGTGATGTTGTCACACTTCCATTTCGGTATCTCGGGTTGTACAAGCAAACTCGATGGTCTCTGGTGTTCAGTTTTGACACGTGAACAGGTCAAACACTTCTGAACGTAGGTGGCAATGTCGGCTTTCATATTTGGCCACAATAAACCATGAAATCATCGTTGCCTTCAGGTAAGGCCAAAATAGGTGCACTGCACAACTTCTGCTTGATTAGTTGAAAATCTGATTCTTCCTTCTCTCCCCAATCGAACTTTATTCCTTTCTACGTGAGTTTGGTCATTGGCTTGGCTATTTTAGAAAAATCTTCAATAAATCTGCGGTAGTACCCGGCAAAGCCTAGAAATTGGCAGATCTCTGTTGGTGATTTAGGAGATACCCAATCTTTGACAGATTCGACCTTCGCTGGATCTACGTGAATATCGTCACAATCGATGACATGACCGAGGAATTGCACTCTGGGAATCCAAAATTCACATTTGGAGAATTTAGCATAGAGTTGTTCCTCCTTGAGTACCTTTAGTACTTGTGCAAGGTGTTCCCCGTGTTCTTGTTCGTTCTTGGAATAAATAAGTATATCGTCAATGAAGACTATCACGAATTTATCCAGGTAGGGTCTGCATACACGGTTCATAAGGTCCATGAAAATGGTTGGTGCATTGGTCAACCCAAAAGGCGTAACCTGGAATTCGTAATGACCGTAACGGGTTCTAAAAGCTGTTTTTGGAATATCTTCCTCACTGACCCTTAGTTGGTGGTATCCAGATCTCAGGTCAATCTTGGAATACACACTCGACCCTTGCAGTTGGTCAAATAGGTCGTCAATGCGAGGTAGCGGATAACGATTCTTCATAGTTAACTTATTCAGTTCTCTGTAATCGATGCACATTCGGAAGGAACCATCTTTCTTTTTGACAAATAATATCGGAGCTCCCCACGGAGAGGAACTGGGTCAGATGAATCCCTTGTCAGATAGTTCCTGAAGTTGTTCAGCTAGCTCTTTCATTTCTGATGGTGCCAACCGGTATGAAGCTTTAGCTACAGGTGCTGCTCCGGGAATCAAATCTATTTGAAATTCCACTTGTCAGGTCGGTGATAAGCCTGGCAGCTCATCAGGAAAGACTTCGGGAAAATCCCGGACGATAGGTAGGTCCTTGATTTGCTTCTTCTCAGGTTTGTCTTCTTCGTCTGTTTGGGAGATGTGAGCCAAGAAGATAGGACATCCTCTCAGCAAATATTTCTAAGCTTTGGTACATGAGATAACACTAAGTCTGGTGTCAGTGAGGTCGGTGTTACCGTCTCCTCGAATGATTAAGGTTTTGTTTCCCCATGGAATACAAACTAGTTTTTCATCACAAACAATGACTACGCGGTATCTCGCTAACCAGTCCATATAATAACATCAAAACTACCAAGGTTTACGGGAATGAGGTCAATGTTGAATGGATGCTTAGAAAGATTTAAGGTACAACCCTTAATGATAGTGTCAGCATCTACAGTCTTACCGTCAGCTAATTCTACGGAGTAACGGTGATCTAAAATTGATGGGACGACTTCTAGTATATTGCTAAATTCAGTGGATATAAAACTTTGGTCTGCTCCAGTATCAAATAAAATAGATGCGTAACGATTGTTTAGTAGGAACATACCAGTAACGATGTTTGAATCAGGGTTGGCTTTTACATTGCCGACCACGTACACTCTCGACGAAGCTCCTCCACTGTTCTTATTCTGGTTGGCCAACTTAGGACATCCTGGTCTCACATGTCCCGGTGCTCCACACTCATAACACACAACTCCTTTCTTAGGTCCATTGCCATTCCCTCCGGCAGTAATGCGGTTTCCCTGCTGTCCGTTCCCGTTCCCACGGGCATTGTATCCTCCCCTGTTATTATAGTTCCTAGTGTTTTGATTGGGTCGGTCCTGAGTGACAGCATTAACTCGACAGGTTTTAGCAAAATGACCCACTTGTCCACATTTGTATCATGTCTGGCACGGGCTATCAACAGTATGATGATAGTTGCACTTGGAGCACAAAGGTTTTGCGCCCACATACGACCTAGTCCCTGCGGTGGTAGCACTGTAAACTTGCCCAGCATTTTGCTTTTTAGGATGCTGCTGGTGCTGACTACGGAAATATTCATCTGCCTTTTGCTTGTTATCAGTTTGCCTCTCGGATATGGTACGGACTCTTTTGTTGATTAATTCAGTAGCAAACTCGATGGCATTCTCGACGTTAGTAGGTCGAGATGTGAGCACCCTATCATGAATGGCGTCTGGGAGTCCACCAACATACTTTTCAATCTTATCTTCCTCCTCCACAAACATTCTGGTACACATTAGAGTCAACTCTTGAAATCTTTGGTTGTATGCAGTGATGTCATTGTTCGTGCATCTGAGATCCCACAATTCGATTTCAAGTTTCTTCATTTCTCCTCTTGGACAGTATTTCTCTTTCATTCTCTCTTTCAATTCAGTCCAGTTGAGAGCATAGGCAGCGTCGTGTCCAAGAGTAGCAACTACAGAGTTCCACCAAGTAAGAGCACTCTCAAGTAATGTGTAGGTGGAAAACTTTACTTTGTTCTCTTCTGCACAATCGCTGATGCGGAACACAGTCTCCAACCTTTCAAACCACTGCATCAGTTCCACCACTCCTTCTTTGCCCCTTGTAGTAGGAAGGCTTACACTTTAGAAAGTCGGGGTAAGAGCAACCCCTAGTGGTCTGATTATTCTGGCGGTTGTTGGAGTTTTGACTATCGTCCACGTTTCTGCTGGCGTCCATCGTAGTTGCGATGCCCTGATCAATCATTTCCCTTAGTTGGGCAGCAGTGACGTTCTGGGTAGTGTCGACATTGTTAGGGTTCGTTCTAGTGATTACCATTTTTCTATAATTATACACAAAAGTGTAATCATTAGTTTAAGGTGTTAGCACAGTTTTATATAAATACACGAAAAGAAGTTCGTGCATAGACTTCACAACAAATTGGATAATCTGTTTAAAAGTTCATAATATAATACAGTACAGGATATAACAAAAGATAATGAGTACATGCCATATGTCTAGAATAGGAGTACAATACAAATTGCACAACCAATCCAAGATAGAGCACAGACCGCCTGTCTGGGATGGTGGTACACATAATATAAAGTACATCATCTTTTTTTTTTGGTAAAAAGGTAGCAATGACCCCGGTAAATAGAACCAAAAAAAGCATTTAAGTACAAGGAATGTGGCCGAAATACCACATTAACCGCAAGCTACAGGCAGCTTGTTAAACAAAATGTTTATGACAGGTCATAAACATTAACTAGTCTAGAATACTGGAAATATATAAACTAGACAAAAACCAAGACGATAACATAAAGTTACGAGGAAAATAATAAAATATCAACATGGGATCAGCCAGTTGGAGTGCTTGCCCCAATATTAGTGTTGAGAAGATTCACCGATTCATCAAAGACGACCTCGACTCCATCCTCCTCCTCATTATCTTCCTCGCTTACTTGAACCCCTTCGTCAATACCAGGCATGGACAAAGATGAAAATTTATTAGATGTAGAAACACTGCTCATTTGAGCTTTACCCTTGTTCGGACCATTTGGATTGCTAGACTGCTGCGACTGACCAGATTTAGTATTCAACTTTCTACTATTATCACCACTCGTACTTGTTGTATCCAAGTGAGTCTTTAGACGAAAAACAACCGTCTTACCTGTTTGGAAACCCTTGCTCAATGGACCACTTCTCGGAATTTGATTCCCTAAATTACCTTTTACTTCTTCCTCTTGCTTTTCACTTGTTGGAATCCATCATTATCAACATGAGTTGTCACATTTTCAACCGTTTTAGGTTTAACATTTTTCGGACAAGAATCAAAGGAATGACAAAAAATATTACATATATGACATCTAGGCGGTTTCCATTCGTATTCAACACGAATTAATTCCTTAGTACAACCAGAGCCTTCAAGATCAGGGACACCAATAGTAACGTTATCTACAAACTCCGAATCAGCATTCATCTCAATAAGACAACGAGCAAAACTACAACGACCCCAAGACTCTTTGCACATATTGTCAGTATAATTATCCATCATAATAAGCTTACCAAGAAACGAAGCAATTAAACTAATACCTTCCTCTTCAAATACCTGTAGCGGGACATCATGAAGCTTGACCCATACCGGAATACGAGTTAGTTCCTCCTTTAGAAAATTCGTTTTCATAGTCCATTTCTTAAGAAAAATAGGTGAATTACGAACCATCCACGGACCACCTTCCAGAACCGCATTAAGACCCTCACTAGACCCAAATTGAAAAAAGAAAAAACCTTTCTCATTCATCATGATACGCTTAAGACCTTGTTTAGCCCAGTTGTTCTTAGCAAAATACTCAACCACAGGAAATGCAATCCTTTTACCAAGAAAGTAACCATATAAAGTGTTGTGGTAGCGAGTATTTACTTTTTCAACGACCTTTCTAGGAATAGAGATATTAACCCCTTCACAGACATTTTCAGAATTACACAAAGAAGAAATTGCATTAATACCTCCATTAGTAGACGTAACCATATCAGCTTCAAATTTGCAAAGTAACTCCAGAATTTCTTTAGCACGGTCAAGTGAGATCAATTCCCACAAAGGATGTTTCTTCATTCTTAATTTATGCATAAATTCACCCGCATCACCAACCGTGCGAATCGTTACACCAATTAATTTCAAAACCTCATATAGATTACACGGTTGCATACCATTAATGGTTGCAGCCTTAGCTGCAAAGTCCAAAACTACATCACAAGAAGAGGAAACATTAGTAATAGGGTCATCTGTTTCCTTAGCCATTTGTGCAGAGTGCACACTCGAACCACCTGAACTTAGTGAAGAATTTCTACTAGTTAGATTCTTTTGACGTTCACACAAAACTTCATAATAAAGCATAGTGGTCTCCTTAGGTAAAGTAGACCATTTAGGAAATTTGTTTGCCTTAACACCATTTGCAAACACTTCAATTTCACGCACAGTATTCAAAGGAACATAAAACAAATTAGATATCTCCTATAGCGTTACTAAAACCTTAAGATTAGACACCTTAATCACATCATTCCAACCTGTAAACAATGGCTTATCACTTTCATTGCTCGAGTCCATGTTCATACTTAACAATAAACAATCAATACGGAACCCTTAACAAATTCTATACTGATCGCAAGCTTGGCCCCTTGAATATGGCTATAATAAACGAAAGTGAAAATAAATTGCAGCCGACACTTAATATTAAACTAATGTAAACAAAAGTGAGAATCTTAATGTCAGCCGACACAAAGTCAGCCGACCAAACCAACTTGGGATGACAATTAATTCCAAGGGGATGGGTTTAATGCGTAGCCCTAACAACCAAGACCCTATTGTTCGCAAGCTTCTCTTAATGTTCTTCATGAGGGAGGTGCTGTTCGCAAGCTTCTCTTAACCGAGACCCTATTGTTCGCAAGCTTCTCTTAACCGAGACCCTATTGTTCGCAACCGAGACCCTATTCGTGATTCTCTTAATGTTCTTCATGAGGGAGGTGCTGTGCCAGGTGCTTTTGTTGCTCATTATGAGCAATTTCTTGGTCAATCAAGTGCTTCAGGTGAATTTAATACTTCTAACTTATTTGTTCGCAAGCTTGGTCCTCAGAAAGCTGCCCACATGGTTCGTGCTATCTCTGATTCTGAGATTAAAAGTGCTATATTTTCTATGAGTGATGACAAAGCCCCTGGGCCGGATGGTTTTACTACTGCTTTCTTTAAGAAGTCTTGGGATATTGTGGGTGCTGATTTTACTTGTGCTATTCGGGAGTTTTTCTCTAATGGAAAACTACTTAAAGAGGTTAATCATACTATTATTTCTCTTATCCCTAAGGTTACTGTTCCTGACAAGATTACTGATTATCGCCCTATCTCTTGTTGTAATGTTATCTTTAAATGCATTAGCAAGATTATTGCTAACCGTATTAAAGGGGATTTGGGGGTTTTGGTTAATATTAATCTATCAGCTTTTGTTCTGGGCCGCAGGATTTCTGATAATATATTATTGAAGCAGGAATTGATGAGAAACTATCATAGAAATTCTGGTCCGCCAAGATGTGCTTTTAAAGTTGATATTCAAAAAGCTTATGATACGGTGGATTGGCAGTTTCTCCGTAACACTCTGATTGGGTTTGGTTTTCATCATATAATGGTTGATTGGATTATGACATGTGTTTCTACTACGTCGTATTCGATTTGTATCAATGGTAATTTATATGGTTGGTTTCAAGGAAAGAGAGGTCTCAGACAAGGTGATCCGTTATCTCCGTATCTTTTCACTTTGGTTATGGAAGTTCTTTCTCTCATGATGCAGCGAAGGGTTCTTGATGCTGATGACTTTTATTTCCACCACCGGTGTGAGCAACAACGAATTATTAACCTTTGCTTTGCAGATGATCTTTTCTTGTTTGCCAGGGGTCATTTGGGTTCTGTGTAAGTTATTATGGATGCTTTGGAGGAATTTAAAATTGCTTCTGGTTTGGTTCCAAGTATCCCTAAGAGCACTATTTTCTTCTGCAATGTTTCCACTGCTGTTAAAAGCACTATTTTACATATAATGCCTTTTGCTGAAGGCGAGTTACCTGTCTGATACCTTGGTGTTCCTCTAATCTCTTCTAGGCTTCTGTATAGGGACTGTAAGGTCCTTGTAGAAAAGCTTAAGAGTAGAGTTAATGATTGGCGCAATAAATTTCTTTCTTTAGGAGGAAGACTCCAGTTAGTTCGTTCAGTCCTATCTTCTATGCATATTTACTGGGCGTCAGTCTTTATTTTACCTGTGCGGATTATTCATGAGTTGGAGCAGCTTTTGAGAGGCTTCTTATGGTGTCAAGGTGAAATGAAGAAGGGTAAGGCTAAAGTTGCTTGGGACTCTGTCTGTAATCCATTTGTTGAAGGTGGCCTTGGTATTCGTAAGCTTTCTGATTTTAATGCTGCTTTAATGGTTTCTCATATTTGGTGTATTTTGACTCGTAAAGATTCTTTATGGGTCAAATGGATCTATTCTTACAAGTTAAAGGATAGAAGCTTTTGGGATGTTCTTTGTCTTGGAGACATGAGTTGGGGCTGGAGAAAACTTCTCCAAATCAGACCACGTGTTCGTAAGTTTGTATGGTATAATATTAATAATGGTAGAGTTGCTTCTATGTGGTTTGATAATTGGGCAGATTTATGTCCTCTACGGGACATCCTCACGGTCCGTAATATCAATAGATCGGGGTTCTCTTTATCTAATAAGGTGAGGGATCTTATCGTTGATGGTACTTGGCAGTGGCCGCAGGATTGGAATACTAGATTTCCTAATATTGTTTCTATACTTGTGCCTATTATTAATGATGACAAAGAAGATGAGTTGCTATGGAGGGATATTAGTGGTGTTTCTCAGCCGTTTTCTGTGGCGTTAGCTTGGGATTCCATACGTGATCGGGCTATGGAAGTAAATTGGTATAAAGCTGTCTGGTTTTCTCATTGTATTCCTAGTCACTCTATTAATTTGTGGCTGGTGGTTAGAAGGAAATTGAAGACACATGATAGGCTTAAGCAATGGGATGTTGGCCCGTTGGTGGATTTAAGCCTTCTTCGGTGTCCTTTATGTAGTTTGGTGCAGGACTCCCATGACCATCTTTTCTTTGAATGTTCTTATTCTGTGCAGGTTTGGTCTAAGGTTCGGACCTTGTGTGGTATGGATACTGTCCCACCTCGTATTGATGATATATTAGCTCATGTTATTTCAATTTCGAATGGGAAATCATGTGTTAGTATTCTTGCTCGTCTTGTGTTGGCTGCTACTGCTTATTTTATTTGGATGGAACGTAATTCAAGACTTTTCAAGAAGAAGCGCATGTCTGTTGATCAGTTATTTCAGATTCTATGTGATACTATTCGCTTGAAGTTGATTTCTTTCCGTTTCAAGAAATTATCTACCAGGTCAAGTTTGCTGCTTGACAAATAGAGGGTGCCGAGCTCAAGATTTGTTCCATGATAGGTGTGCCGGGTGAGTGTTGTACTCTTTTTTCCTTGTCCAAGGTTTTTCCTACTGGGTTTTCTTTGGTAAGGTTTTTTAAGGAGGCAGACTCATTTGGATTCATCCTGCTCCTATCATGGTGGTGTTGGATGCTGAAGAGTGAGCGCGGTTTCATGTTCACATCTTGGTTTTTATCTAGTTTACTGTTGTCTTCTAGATTCGGTTAGGTCTTTTAATGTTTCATAGTATTTGTTAACAAGCTGCATGTAGCTCGAGGTTAATGTGGTATCTCAGCCACATTCCTTTGTATTTAAACGTTTTTTTTGGTTAATATATTTACCGGGGTAACCCATTACCAAAATAACAACCGAGACCCTAACACAGCGAAACCCTAAAAACAATTAAATGCGAAACACTATTAAAACAAACAAACGAATATACTTGTCCAGGTAGCACGTGATCCAAACTTAAACGAATATACGAATCCCTAATCTAAATAGTACAGTATAATGATGCAACTGATAAAAAGAAAGTACAAATACATGAGGTCCTATATCATGATAGCTGGGATGCAACCCAAAAGCTTATCATGATGTACAAAAGATATAGTACACCTAGTCTACTCATGCCTAACAGACTCCTCAAAAACGGCTGGTGCCGCTGGTGGTGATGAGGCGGCTGGTGCCTGCATGGCATCCTGCATCGAAGTCATGGCAGCTCGGGTCTCCTTAAGGAGTCGGAGTGCCTCCAAGAACTGGTCTCTGAAGGTCTGCTGAACTCCCCGAAGATGATTAGTCTCTGACGTCAATCCCTGGTGACGGACGTCCTGGAGATCGAAGAAGATGCCACGCGTCTACTCCATGGACATGAGAGCGGTGTGAGTCTCAGTCTGCTGACTCTGTAGTAGGTAGATCTGCTCACGAAGGAACTCATTCTCCTCCAGCAACCACTGGAGAGAATGGTAAGTCGTGGACCATGCTCCTCAAGCAGCGTGTGCCTCAGCACTAACAATCCAGCATAGAAGGTCCTGACGCGACTGCAGAGCAGTGCGTCCAAGCTGTCCATCAGCCAGCAGAGTATGAGTCTCTGCAACATTCTGTGCCTGGCGTGCGGCCAGTGCAATAATCTGGGCCTGGATAGGATCCACGCGCCTCGCACCCGAACCCTCGCCGAACTCAAAATTAGAGTCGACAGGTGCCTCATACCTCCTCTTACGAGGCGGCAGAGACTCGGGTGCGTTGTCCCGAAGTGAGGAAACTAGTGGTAAGGGTGGTAGGGCAGCAGTCGGCTGAACCTCTTCCCCAGCGGGGGAAGTAGGTGAAACAGGTGGAGTAGCGATGAGTGCAACAACGAGAGCGGTTTCACCCGAAGTGTGACTGTCGTATGTGTCACTGGCAGATATCCATCCATGCAAGACGGATGTCAGTGATACGGCAGCAGGAGTATCAGTGGGTGATGTCATAGTAAATCTGAAAATAATATCGTTTTGATTGATGTAAGTATAATCTTACTCAAGTTAAATTTTTTTTGGAATAATGATTAAATTATATAATAGTGTCGTTTAACATCACGATGTTAAAGGTTACGTTAATACTTATGAGATTAATCAACTGGATGTTAATAATCAATGCACAGATAGCCACGTAAGAATGTATGCTCTACACTCTATATGCTCAACTATTCTAGTCCCGAAAATCCCAAAACATTTTTAAAGCAGTTATAGTCCAGTTTATATAAAAAATTTATTTTTATATTTATTTAAATTTTGTTCTGGTTCTCTATAACTATCGCTCTGATACCAGTCTGTGACACCCCCAAATTGAGTCAAATGAAGCGGAAATAATACTTGGGTGTCACGTAGGTGGATCAACAGTAGATAGTATGTAGAGCAACAGATAAAAGATTACCATTACATTTATTACATGAATAAAAGTGCAAATGTTATTAAAATTGTCTTAAACATTATTCAATAGTTTAAATTATTCCCCAGTTTATAAAACCCCAGATGAGCTCCATAAATGCATCCTATCATAATGCTTGACTCCATGCACACCAATACCTGCTTTGAATTCCTGAGAAAACATGCTTAGATAGTCAACATAAAGTTGGTGAATTCACAGGTTTAAAAAAATAAGTTTGGACAATAAATATTCACTGAAGTAGTAATGCACAAAGCATCAACACTAAAAAGGTAATTACATTACCACATTGCCCGAAACTGAGACTTGACAGTTAAGCCCTCAACAAATGAGGACCCTTCGTCTTATCAAAAGGCACCCACTAATAATAAGTGCTGACATGTGAAACATATGTTGTCCTGGCCTAGGCACAGTGAGCATGACTCACCCAGATGGGGATGGTCAATCCCAAATAGATCTATTTATAACATTCAGGTAATTCAATAATTCTAACAGTTTCAGATGCACGGGTCATGCGGGTTCATCTACAATAGGCAAATGTAATCAAAGGTTTCGCAGTTCAGTTTATGTCCATCAAATAAAATATGTTGCATGTTTTCTTCCCCATAAAATGGTTTAAAAGTTTGTCAATATATAAAGTGGGGCCATGAACTCACCTCAGTAGTACAGCAAATAGTCACAACAAAATCCGATATGATGCTCACGATATAGTCAACGACCTAAATAATTATAAGGTCTCAGTAAATGTATAACATAATGCATAAAAGTTTTAGAACAAGTCTAAGCATGCTTATACTGGTTTTAAGCATTTTATTACGATATCTGTAATTTAGTTCATCGTTGTACAAGTTATAGTTGTATTTATATTAAGTATAAAATAAATAATATTGTTAAATTAATTAATCTGTTTAATTAATATCCTCGTACTTGTAGTGTTTATAAAGTGATTTAAATATTTATAAAAAGGAAGTTTTATATATATTTAAAGTGAAGGGAAATAAATATAATTAATATATTTATAAGTTAATCATATTAAATTTATATCTTATATATAAATAGTGTTTATAAAATGTATAACATTTTAATTTAATTCAGTGTTCCTGATATTTGTATAATTATTATATTATAAGTTTGGGAAAATATAACGAATGTTGGACTTTTATAATTATTTAAGTTTTACTTTTTTAATATTTAAAGTTATATATATAGTTAGGGTTTAGTTTAAGTTTAGTAAAATTACGTTTTAGACCCTCGATTAAATATAATACCCGTGACAATATTTATATAATATTCCTAGGTTTCATTTAACTTTCAAATAATGGCAAAACAAGTCCCTCCCTAGTCACACGTGTAACTAGGGTTTATAAAAGTTTCACAAGTTGTCACTTTTTGTCCTCCTAGTATTCGGCTTATATTAGGTTTAATATAAGTTTCATAAATGCCCCCTAGGGCTTCATTTAAGTTTCGGCTTATGCCAAAACACCCCCTAGGGTTTGTCTAGGGTTTATTAAACTCTCCTAGTTTGGCAAAAGGGGTCCCTAGGATTCCTATATCTTTCGGCAAAAGGAAAAAGGGGTCCCTAGGTTCTAACTATGTTACACACTTGAACCTAACTTATTAATAATTACATTTGAGTCCTCCTATTATGCTTTAAGTCTCGGATGGTATTAAAACACCACCCTCAACTCTCGGAAAATTACAATATTAGCCCTTATGTTTATCTTTTGTAAAAATGAGTTTCTATAAGTGTCCATTTAGATCCCTGAACATAAGATAATTACAAAATTAACCCGAAAGTTTTATATTCATCATTTTTAATATGAAACTTCATGGATTTACTATTTTAACCCGAAACTTTCTAAAATCATAATTTTAACACAAAAAGTTTTTTAAAAACATTATTTAATGAAAATACAGTTTATTTTAGGCAAGCTTATTCTAGTGGACTTAGTAGCTTAACTTCTATAAGGCAAAATAGTGAGCTTATTAATCTAAGGCAACTAGTTGTACTTTTAGTTAGTAACTTATATCTAGTGATTCTAGGTTTGAATAAGTATTCCAAATCTAACCAATACTAAACCATGGGGATAAACCCCACGTCTAGAAATTAGCATGCATAGGTTTTCATGGTTTTAATAGTTTAACATGTTCATGAGGTTATATTCATTATAGTTAGCAAGATTTTATATCACATTAAATCATAAACCCATTTTAGTCGTGACCTTATAAGTCTAGGGTTTCATGGTTTTATTCCAATATTAAGTTCTTACTAGTGATATGCATGTATATGTTTATTTGTATGAAAATTAATATATTGAAAAGATAAGTTTTAGGTTACTTACTTGTTTAGATAGATCTAGGAATGAACAAATGAATGAGTAGTGATTAGAGCTTGGTTTCAACAATGGTGATCACTTGGAAATCAAACTAGCCGTGACTTTTAATGGTTGTGGGTACACTTGGAGTTGTCTTGGAGATCAAGGTTGTTGTAGAAGTGACAATGATTAGTATTTAAGTTGCATGAGACATAGATTTAGGAGTAGTAAATGAGCTTGAAGGATCTTGGTTATGGAGTAAATGTTTCTAGCCGTGAGTTCTTGAGAGAGAAATGAGATTGATTTCAAATGTTTTGTGTTGTGTGTGTGAGGATACATGTGGGTTTCAGATCAAATAAGGAAAAGGGAAGATCATGTGTATCTTTAGCATAGTACTTGAGTATCCTAGTAAGATACATGTAAGATATGAAAGGATTGTGTATGTACTTGTCCCAAAACTAGCAACAATTGACTTCTTTCCATTTGGGGCTCTTGCCGTGTGTTTTGAGGTCAAGGGGGACAAGGTAATGTCTCAAATAGTGTATGTGTAAGGTAGTATAGGAAGTTGTATCGTGGCATAGTGTAAGACTTGACTTTGGGGTATGGTTTCTTGTAAGATTGTAAGACTTAATGATTTGGATAGTGCATACATACATATACACGGCACACATATGTATATTTTGGAGAAATGTGTTAATTTGTATCAAGTATTGGGTGATAATAATAGTTCTTGTATTATATTGTATGCATTTGATAAGTTTCTAGGTATTTTAGTTAAACCTTTAGGTAACTTAGTGAAAGTATATAATGAGTATATAATTATATGTATTTTACTTGAATAAAGTAAATAGATGACAATGTGAAATAATGTACATTGTTTTAAAGTGTTAGGTGTTTACTCATAGTATGAAATATATGTAAATATATACATATAAATATAGATCCAAGTACTTAATAAATTAAGTAAATAATGATACAGTTTATCCCAAAATGTGTACTGAGGTGATGAGTCTTTATTCAATCAGGTGGCCAGTCAATTGCCTGAGTAGTCAATAATGACTTAAGGTTCATATAAATGTTCAAATAAATATGAAATGATAGTATGACAAAGGTATATGATTAATAATAAGTCTTATAAAAGTGGAATTATATAGATTCCAAAAATAAAGAGTACAACAGTTGACAAAGTCAATAAGGTAAAATCAGAGGTTTTACAAACAAACCATCATCAAAAACAAATTTCGTCTTGTGGTTAAGGGATATCGTCAACAAGAAGGGATAGATTTCGATGAATCGTTTGCTCCAGTTGCTCGTTCGGAAGATGTCAGGATATTCCTTGCTTATGTTGCACATAAAGGCTTCACGGTTTATAAGATGGACGTTAAAACTGCTTTTCTCAACGGTCATTTGAAAGAAGAGGTATATGTGAATCAGCCGGAAGGGTTCGTTGATCCTCATCATCCTGACAAAGTCTACCGTCTCAAGAAGGCAGTATATGGACTCAAACAAGCTCCAAGGGCATGGTAGATGAATTATCAAACTTCTTGGTATCCAAAGGATTCTCCAAAGGTTCCATTGATCCTACTCTCTTTATTAATAAATATGGGGATGACATATTGCTTGTGCAAGTTTATGTTGATGACATCATTTTTGGTTCTACGAACCCAAAACTTTCAAAACGTTTTGAAAAATTAATGCACAACAAATTCGAAATGTCAATGATGGGGGAGCTAAAATTATTTTTAGGCCTCCAGGTTCATCAATCCCCACGTGGTATCTTTATTAACCAAGCTAAGTATGCTCAATAGATACTTAAAAAGCATGGTATGTAATCATGTGCTCGCGTTGGTACACCATTGTCGACCAAATCCCTAGACGCTGACTTGTACTCATATCTCGTAGATCAAACGCGATATCGCAGTATGATCGGGTCTCTTATGTACCTTACCGCTAGCAGGCCTGATATTCATCATGACACATGCTATTGTGCTCGATATCAAGCCAGACCCACTCAAAAGCACCTCAAGGAGGTTAAACGGATCTTTCGGTACCTTAAGAATACCATTCACGTGGGACTCTGGTATCCGAGGGAAACCGGTTTTCATCTAACAGGTTTTTCAGATTCTGATCACGCAGGTTGCCTTGATAGTCGAAAAAGAAATTCTGGTAGCGTACAATTTCTAGGGGAAGACAAGCTTGTGAGCTGGTCGTCAAAGAAGCAGCATTGCACTTCGCTCTCATCAGCTGAAGCAGAATATGTGGCTCTATCCGCGTGTTGTGCTCAAGTCCTCTGGATGAGAACTCAACTAACGGATTATGGCTTTCGCTTTGATAAAATACCTATGTATTGTGACTCAAAGTCGGCCATAGCCATATCTTGCAATCCGGTTCAGCACTCCCGTACCAAGCACATCACAGTCAGATATCACTTCATCAAGGAACAAGTGGAACGTGGTATCGTGGAATTATACTTTGTCAGAACTGAGAACCAGATAGCAGACTTGTTTACTAAAGCCCTATCCCAAAATAGGTTTCAGTATCTCGTTGGCAGTTTTGGTATGAAGTATATGACTCTAGAAGACTTGGAGGTTTTGGCAAATGAAGCTGCTTGATATTCTCTTATAATGACTTCTAAGCGCATCACAGCTTAGGACTCGGACCTCAACTAAGGAAAGTTTATCTCAGACGATAACTTATCCTTCTCAACTAGAAATTCATATTTCTCGATCATGAGCTTCTCATAAAAACATTCAAAGTTTTTAAGTTCATAAAAAACGACTTCTAAGTAAATGTCAGCTTAGAACTCGAACTTCAACTTAAGGAAAGTTTATCACGGATGATAACTTATCCTTCACAACAGGAAGTTTATCTTTCTCGGTCATGAGCTTGTCACAAAAGAATCAAAGTTTTGAGCTCATGAAAAGCGGACCCAAAAGGGGAGTGTACGTTTTAGTGCGCTTTCTCTAAGCAATAGAATAAAATTCTTCTATCATGATTATTTTAAAACCGTTGAACACAATTTTTCAAGAATTTCTCAAAAGATTTTTCTAAATCTTTCAAAATTGTGTGTTCAACACTCTCTTCCGCATAATGTGGTTTAATATCTCAAAAATGTCATATGTTATTTTGATCAACTTTTGAGGGGGAGCGTTTTAAAATCAAGCCTTTAATGTTGTTGGGTACATCTCTAAAATTGTCATATTTTATGTATCCAACATATTCCGAAAATGGTTTAAACCCGTCATATGTAATATACTCTATCGGATAAGGCAACTCAACTCCGTACTTCAACATATTTTGTGGTGTCGTTTTTCCAAAATTTTGTCAAATTTTTTTTTCATGACACACATATATTGTTGAGGGGGAGCATCTCGACTGAAAAAGTTCCATGATTCATGCGTGTACACATGTTTCTCTCCCAATCGGTTTTTGAAACTGTCATATTTTAATCAATTGGCATCTCTAATATTATGTTTTTATATTAGAGATAGGGGAGAAAATATGATTAAAATGTAATATATCGCAACATGTGATCTTAAAGACTCAAGTGCAACTCTTTCCTTCACATGCTAAACTATTTCGAATATCGATGCATGTGTGTGGGGGGGGGGGGGGGTATTTTGGAAATGTAAAACTTTCAAAGTGTTAAAAGTTTTGATTTTTATCAAGCACTTTGAATGGTTTTCAATGGTTTTATGGTTACGATCTTTATCCAAAACAACCTACTGTCCACGACAGAATGATGGAGTCAAGAGGTGGTTTAGGATAGGAAACTAAGTCCTATGATCCAACCAGAACCAGAGAGATCTACCCAAGGATATTCCATAGCTAGAAATAGTTGTCCTTAGGAAAGATGGAGTTCAATGAAGCTGAATGCGGACTAATTACTTAAGTTAGCATTGGAACAATCACAACAAGGTGCTAGTCATGAAGTATTGGTAAGCATTGAAGGAGTTGAATATTCTTTGTAACCTAGGCAGAAACCGGGTCAATACATCTAAGACAAGACGTCTTGGATCCAGTGATGCAATGCACAACCCTTCCCCATCCATTAAGGTTTCTCTCAAAAGAAACTTTTCTCATTGTCACAGAGATCAACACGTATCTATTGGCTTTCTCACTCCGAGTTAGTTAATATTGAGAAGGTGGCAGTCTGCTCCAGCCTCCAACCACTAAAATGCACTTATCGAGTCTAGAGCCAAAAAGAGATCCATCTATCATCTCACTAGGACACAATCGAGTCCTACGCATTATCCTTGTGATATTGCCAGAACATCTGAGTGATACGATTCACAATGAAGATGGAAATCCTGCTTGAGCCAACATCAAACAAGCTCATGGTAGGTAACTTGTGCGATTCTACACGAATCAAACTTGTGAGAACTGGAAAGCAACTAAGTTTGGATTCTTAATTGATTCAAACTTGATTCCAGGTTTCTTCGCAAAATCCGTGTGATCTTGCCAGAACATTCAGAGTGACACTCTTTAGTGTTCACAATGACGAATGGAAATCCTTCCAGTGTCAACCTCAAACAACACTGCGGTAGGTAACTCGTAAGATTCATAATGAATCGAGCTTATGAAAAACTAGAAAGCAACAATGGTGAGATTCTTATAGAATCAAACTTGTTCCAGGAATTCTGAATTGACGACTCTAATCAGACGGATAATTTATCCTTATGATTCACTCTTTACCTTCGCAGTTTGCTTTGAGACGATCGAGTAAAGAGAACTGGCTACTACCGCCGGGAAACCCTGTCAAGGAGGTTCTTAATCGAATCTACCCTATCACAGGTACGGTATCAAATACCGTCTAACGGTCTTCACCGACCGGAGGTAAAACGTTACTGAATTAGAGTGAAATGTTCAAAGCCATTTTATCCGTGTGTATATATGTTGCTGCATATCAAGATGGTGGCGTAGCTGTGTACTAACCGAAGTCGTCTTCACATATGCATACAAAAAGTTAAAGACTTCCGCAACTCTGATGAATATTTGATGGACTAACAACAACTATATTTGTATGGGAGATTGTTAGCCTTTCTAAATCAACAAAGTATGAACATGTTGAATTAGAAGTCACAAGAGCACAAGATGGCGATAATCAAGATACTTAAGAATGAAAGAATGTAATAGGTCATCTTGTCACAATAGCACAAGATGAACACTATCAAGGATAGACTGAAGATCTCAAGCAATCAAAGTCAAAAGACAAAGGCTCAAGATAAAGATCACAAGGCATGAAGGAACAAAGCCGTTACAAACAAGATCAAGACCAAGATATAAGACCAAAGAAGGAAGATCACCTCCACAAGAATGTATTCTCTCAATCATCTTATGCATTTAAAGATGACCGATACATTGGGGGAGATTGTTAGCCTATATTTTATATATAGTCGAACAAGAATCTAATAGGTCATCTTAGTCGTTAATGGTCTTGTACTGTAATAGGTTAGTCGAGAAAACCGGGCTTGGACTTTAAGCTAATATTGTATAAGTTAGGGGCTCTAAGCCCAAGACAAGCCAAGCCCGACCTATGGAAACAAACCCATGACCCATGGAAAGCCCATGTGGTTTGTGGGTATATATACCCTCTTCCATGTGTGGAAGAGGGTATTGGTTACATTTACTTTCTCTCTCTAATAGTAAAAACCTTCCACCATCTCTCTAGTTTCTCTCTCTACTTTTCTTCTCTTTCTCTCTCTAAATATTGTGTTATGGATTGAAGTGGGATTAACAGCTTGCATGAATGTGGACACAAATTCTGCCTACACAAATGTGGGTGGCAACTTGAATCTTTCTGGTGGCAACTTAGATGAGTTTTGCTGGTGGCGACTTTATTTCTGCTGGTGGCAACTTCATGCTGAGTGACTTGTATGATCCTTGGAAACACTTGTTCTTTCACCCGAAATTGATCTTTAAAGGCTTGTAACTTGTACATGGGTCTTGAACTTGACTAGGATTCTTCGTACTCGTACTAATCTCCATGTTTGCGTCGTTTTACACTCCATTCCTGCAATTGGCTACACAAAGACTTATAAACAAAATTGGGCACAAATATGCACAAAAGTATTATAGATATAACCAATATACATGTACAAAAGTATAGATAACGCTCCTAAAAACATGTTGGATTTAGGCGTTATCAAGGATCATAGAATAAGAACACGTGAATGCTTCGTTAGAAATAATGTCGTCGTCCTCGATTTTCACCCAATTCCATGCTAAGCGTGAAACAAGATCATTGTCATTATAAGCTAGTAATGCTAACACTACTCATATGCTCTAATCACATACTTAAACTCCCTTATTCCTAAGGTGTATCTCTTATATTTTATTTTTGTCTTAATGATCACGAGGATACATCATTGACTTATTTTTTTGGTAAAAGGGTAACAATGACCCCGGTAAATAGAACCAAAAAAAGCGTTGAAGTACAAGGAATGTGGCTAAAATACCACATTAATCGCAAGCTACAGGCAGCTTGTTAAACAAAATGTTTATGACAGGCCATAAACATTAACTAGTCTAGAATACTGGAAATATATAAACTAGACAAAAACCAAGACGATAACATAAAGTTACGAGGAAAATAATAAAATATCAACATGGGATCAGCCAGTTGGAGGGCTTGCCCCAATATTAGTGTTGAGAAGATTCACCGATTCATCAAAGACGACCTCAACTCCCTCCTCCTCCTCATTATCTTCCTCGCTTACTTGAACCCCTTCGTCAATACCAGGCATGGACAAAGATGAAAATTTATTAGATGTAGAAACACTGCTCATTTGAGCTTTACCCTTGCTCGGACCATTAGGATTGCTAGACTGCTGCAACTGACCAGATTTAGTATTCAACTTACTACTATTATCACCACTCGTACTTGTAGTAACTAAGCGAGTTTTTGGACGAAAAGCAACCGTCTTTCCTGTTTGGGAACCCTTACTCAATGGAACACCTCTCGGAACTTGATTCCCTAAATTACCTTTGTACTTCTTCCTCTTGCTTTGCACTTGTTGGAATCCATCATTATCAACATGAGTTGTCACATTTTCAACCATTGTAGGTTTAACATTTTTCGGACAAGAATCAAAGGAATGACCAAAAATATTACAAGTATGACATCTAGGCGGTTTCCATTCGTATTCAACACGAATTAATTCCTTAGTACAACCAGAGCCTTCAAGATCAGGGACACCAATAGTAACGTTATCTATAAACTCCGAATCAGCATTCATCTCAATAAGACAACGAGCAAAACTACAACAACCCCAAGACTCTTTGCACATATTAGCAGTATAATTATCCATCATAATAAGCTTACCAAGAAACGAAGCAATTAAACTAATACCTTCCTCTTCAAATACCTGTAGCGGGACATCATGAAACTTGACCCATACCGGAATACGAGTTAGTTCCTCCTTTAGAAGATTCGTTTTCATAGTCCATTTCTTTAGAAAAATTGGTGAATTACGAACCATCCACGGACCACCTTCCAGAACCGCATTAAGACCCTCACTAGACCCAAATTGAAAAAAGAAAAAACCTTTCTCATTCATCATGATACGCTTAAGACCATGTTTTGCCTAGATATTCTTAGCAAAATACTCAACCACAGGAAATGCAATCCTTTTACCAAGAAATAACCATATAAAGTGTTGTGGTAACGAGTATTTACTTTTTCAACGACCTTCCTAGGAATAGAGATATTAACCCCTTCACAAACATTTTCAGAATTAAACGAAGAAGAGACTGCATTAATACCTCCATTAGTAGACGTAACCATATCAGCTTCAAATTTGTAAAGTAACTCCAGAATTTCTTTAGCACGGTCATGTGAGATCAATTCTCACAAAGGATGTTTCTTCATTCTTAACTCAAGCATAAATTCACCCGCATCACCAACCGTGCGAATCGTTACACCAAATAATTTCAAAACCTCATGTAGATTACACGGTTGCAACCCATTAATGGTTGCAGCCTTAGCTGCAAGGTCCAAAAATACATCACCAGAAGAGGAAACATTAGTAATAGGGTCATCTGTTTTCTTAGCCATATGTGCAGAGTGCACACTCGAACCACCTGAACTGAGTGAAGAAATGCTGCTAGTTAGATTCTTATGGCGTTCACACAAAACTTCATAATAAAGCATAGTGGTCTCCTTAGGTAAAGTAGACCATTTAGGAAATTTGTTTGCCTTAACACCATTTGCAAACACTTCAATGTCACGCACAGTATTCAAAGGAATAGAAAACAAATTAGATATCTCCACTAACGTTACTAAAACCTTAAGATTAGACACCTTAACCACATCATTCCAACCTGTAAACAATGGCTTATCACTTTCATTGCTCGAATCCACCATAGCTTCAACAAAACTACGACATAGAATATCAATCGAACCACAGAATAATAAACCAATTATAGCCGACCACTTAATTTCAGCCAACCACGTGAACCCTACAAATCAATTACAGCACAAATGCACCACTTAATATAATGTCAGCCGAACAAAAGTAGGGTCAGTCGACCAATTAAAATGTCAGCCGCCACAAGAAACCTAGGGTCAGCCGACAAGATAAAAACAAGGACGATTTAATGATGCAGCTCGATTTAATGATAAAAACAAGGACGATTTAAGGATGATTTAATGCTACAAGAGCAACCCACCAATCAAAAACGATACCCTAACACAGCGAAACCCTAAAAATCAATTAATGTGAATCACTATTTAAACAAAGATCATTGACTTATGCGTGAATAGAGATTAGGTCCAAAAATAGAGTCTTAACGGTGTAACCAAAATCATCGAATTAATAATTCATCCTAATAGACAACGATGTCAAAAAAATTAACTCAACAAGAAGGATCGATAAGCACGGTTTTATAACGGTTTTGAACATGAGACTTATTACCAATGTGAGATTGGTTTACCGCCACCTTTTATTTAACTTCGCCATGAAGTGTTTATTATGGATTTGGTCTTGCCCTTGTCTTTTATTTAACCTCGCCATGAGGTGTTTATTTTGACGTATATCCTCACGCTAAAGCGAATTTTGGATCTTTAAGGCATCAAGATTTAAGACATTCACTTTCAATTTTCGCATAGATTTTTCGGCCTTGTGAGCTTCGAATTTTTGCTTGATTTAGGTGAAGAGGAAATTAAATTATTATTGGGGGAAGCCTTTGATTATTCGGGTTTCCAATACTTCAAAACCGTGACGCTGGTGATACCTTAATGTTTTCCCAATTTACTTACTTGGAAGCTACTAGAACAAATTAGAAACGAACAACAGAGACTAAACCGCTAAATCAATATTTGTTAACAATTTATTAATAAAAGCGTAGGGAGAATAAGCAAATAATTAGGACACATGAGTTTTTGAAAGAATACGAGTGTAAAACCCGCCTTAAAATACCATGAACAGTTCACATGAACAGTACACACATGAAAATACGGTAAAATTTAAGCTTTCCATTTATAATATAATTCACGTGTCACGGTATTTAATAACATGTAGTTACGTAAATATTATAAATGTGTTAAGTACACGACGTATAAAAATCACGATTTTTAAAACATGAATGAACACGTAATTTATTAACTCGTGAAAAGCTACGGGTTTCCCCGTGGGCTTCCTTTAAACCGCGGCTACATAAGAAGAAAAGGAGAAGATAGGCTTTGGCCCATGACCCAACTTAAATCCATAAGAAAAGAAACCACAGGAAAACCTTTTTATAATTTAGGTTCTACATAAAAGTTTCCTCCTTGCCTCCTTTTTTCTCCTTGCCGCCAGCCACCATAAACCACAAGGACAAACCGGACAATTTTTCTTGTTGATCATTCGTGTGTACGTGATCGTGTTCATAACCTTTTCTTTCCACGTGTTCGGTAAATTAAACACTTCCTTTTTCTTTTAATTCTTTATTGAATCCATGTTTTATTTATTTAATCTTAAAAACAAGTGATTAAAAACATGTAGATTAATTAAATCTTGGAATTAAGGGGTGTTTGGTTCAGCTTTGGGTTAGCCGAGACACAACCGAGACCCCCAAGGGTCTTGGCTTGTTTGATCCGACACCACCGAGACCCACAAGGGGCTCGGTTTGGGCTGTTGTGCGGACACAGCGAAGGGAAAACCCCCGACCACAAGTCAGGGTGTGGTTTTGGTGTGGACCGAGAGCCAGCCGAGACCCATAGGGTCTCGGTGGGGGTTCTTTTGTTTAACAGTGGGAACCGAGCAACAAGCAGGAGGAAACGGGTTTGAAATGGTGTGAACCGGTGGTCAATCGGTTTGAACCGTGGCTCGGCAGTGGGATACCGCAAGCCACTAGTGGCAACAGGCTAGCCAGTCTAGCAACTGGTAGGGCTGTTTGGCTCGGCTTATGGCTCGGCTTATATGTGGGACCGGGTTTCAGGCTCGGGTAATTTTTAAAACACGGGTTCGGGTCTCGGGTTAAATATTAAAAATCAGAAAACATGATAATTAAATTAATCACTAGACTTTTTAATTTAATTAATTTCATGACTTAGGTTAAATATTAAAATTAATATTACATGTATAACCTAAAGTATTTAACTTAGCTAAATTTAATTAAAACATGTATTTTTAATTAAATTCTATATAGCGTATAGTTTAATTAATTAACCAGTTATTTAATTAATAAGCTATAACCATGACTTGTATTATACTATTTAAACTTTATTTATTATTTATAATCCAACTTATTTTTAATTATGAAAACTTACTATTTTTGGAAACTTTCTATTTTTAGAAACTTACTATTTATGGAAACCTGCTATTTTTAGAAAGTTACTTAGTATTACAATACAAGTATTATAATACACTAATACATGAATAATACACATTAGAACATCATAATAACTACAGTTAACACAGTAAACAGTAAAATATGACAGAATACGTATAACAAGCTAATAACACATGGAACCAGTAAAACACACGTAATTCAGACAACTCATACACGTACATATTTCTTATGTAGTATTATCCGTCGAGGCGGAGTAGTCTTCATCGTTTTCATTAGCTTCTACTGGACATAAGGTACGGATTTGTCGTCCTTCAGTAAGGACAATCTCTTCCTTCAGTAGGATTTCCCGTATGCAGCCAACTGTTTTCACTAGTATTTATAGATTAAATGGTATGTTTTATTAGTTACCTTAGCCATATACATGCATGACCAGTTTCACCTAGTTATGGAGGTACCATAACCATAACATTAGAGGCACTAGTGTTATGACTTCACCACGACGGAGTGATAGCTCGTGGCGTCCCTCTTAGTTATTTGGCTATTATATTTATTATGTTATCATGTGGGGCGTATGGGTGCATCCTAGTTACATGTTTCAGTCAGGATTTCATGGTGAATATGGTGTGTGCCTTGCATCCTTCACAAGGAGCTAATCCCTCCTACCCATTTACCAATTAATTAGAGGCATCCCCTCTAATTTGCATGACGAGGTCACCCCTCCAAGTATTCATGCACGTTGTTGACCTCATGACCTATATTGGCTTTTGGTATATTAACTAATACAGATTTTCATAAGTAACATTAGCTATGTTTTCAGAACTAAAACCAGTTAACATGACAGACAACTAGGTTTTCCAGGACTTATTCATTTCTGCTGTTATTCATGCTTTATGCTTTTATATGCTTTCTTATTCTATGTCTTCCATGTTTTATTGTATATCCGTGCGCTGAGCGTTATGCTCAGCCGTCTACTTTTCCATGTTCCCAAACGGTAGGTACCCAAGGTCGCAAGTAGGTACTCCAGAGTATGTGCATTCGGATTGGAAGCTATCTGGCCTCTTTTACCATATGCATTTATTCCTACGTTATCATACTTTACTTCTTTTGGACATTGCTTAGTCCTTTCATTTACAGTACTTAATATTTCTTGTGTGTGAGTTACTAGACTACCGATGTTTGATTCCGGTATTTCTATTTATGGTCATGAATGTTTAGACATTTACCTTGCATGCTTTGATGACACGCCATAATTTACTGTAGCATTCTATCCTAACAAATGGGGTGTTACAATTATGGTATCAGAGCCCAAGGTTTCGACCTGTAGCTCTATAAAACATGACATGTGACTTACGGGTAGTCACCAGTGTCTTCCTAGAACTGACAGTTGGTTTTCATGCATTCATCCATTTTCATTTTATTTCATGCATTCATATCATTGTAGCAGGTTTATGACTAAGTAATGGTTGGTACAGGACTGGCCCTATTTAGTCTCATGTGCTTTTATCGAAACTTTTAACTTTGGGACCGACCCATAGGCGTCCCCTCGCCATGTCTTTTGTTTTGTGGGAACTGACCTTAGGCGTTCACTCTCGCGCATATAAAAGTTTTATAAACTGCATCATGCATTTTTTTAACTATTTCATGCATTATAAACTGCTTCATTGATTTATACATTGTTCATGCATTTTATGTCATCTCATTTCATATTTACGATTTATTTTGCATTTTGTTTTTAAACTGTCAGATGGTGAACTCACGCAATACTCCAGATTTGACTGCAGCTGTGACAATCTAACATTTTCAGGTAGTGAAATATTTTCTCGTATAATATTTTGAAACTTATTTTTGTGTTGGTTGACGAACTCACAATTTACGGATTTAAATTTGGGCTTACGTGCATAATTTGGCGTCTTTTACGACTAAACCGGAAACCTTAGGATTACGTATTTACGTTTTTGAACTCCGTTTTTGATGAGACAATTTTTATTGGATTCGTTTTGTGACGGTGATTCATAATTTATAAAAACGTTTTTCGTAAAACGACCCGAGGGCACGCAAATCGAGAAAACTAGAATCGAGAAATACCCGTAAACTAGTGAGATGGGACAAAACACTTTGTCCCACCCCACTAGCTTATATGGGACGGCAACTTGACACCACCACACTAATGTGGCATCAAGTTAAGTAGCTTACAACAAGTGTAAGCAAATGCTTACACATTAAGCTAACCTTTACCACTTTACCACAAAACTAGCAAGTTGTTTCATTTCCCTCATTTCCTACATGAAATCCACTCCAAAAACTCTCTCAACTTTCTCTTTGTACCGTCCACTATTAACCAACAAACACCATCTTTGATCTTTTCTAGCCATAAACCACATGTTTACTAGTCCTATTAAGGTGTTCTCTTGAAGCCTTGATCATTTGGTGGCCATATTAACATCTTTGGAGGTGATTTGCTTGTGTCCTAGGGCTGATTTTCCAACCTATGTTCTTGATATTTTATGGTCTTGGAGATACTTGTTGTGTTCATCAAGTTCTTGCCTTCCTAAAACAAGAAATCCACTTGGATTGGTAAAGAAGATCATCCTCTACATTTTTCTCTTATTATTTTGTAAAGAACAAATGTATTTTCTTTCATTTTGTATATGTATATGATGTATATATGATGATAAAAATGTTGTGTGGGGATCAAGTGTTGATAAATATGCTTAAAATGATGATAACCATAAGAAATGAAGCTAAAATCTTGACTATTTAGTTGGCTGTATAAAAACAGTAGATAACTAAAAGATGAACTGATAAAATTGCATGGTTTGATCTATTTACAGTAAGTAGATGATGTTATACACATGTGAGAGTTGGCCATGCAATGGAATCAAAATAATGAGTGAGATATGATCAAAACAAGTTAGGTGGTGTAATCTGAATAAGCAGTTTTGTAGGGACTGTTAAGGAAACTTAAACACAAAATGGGCAGTAGCTATAACTAAGTTATATGTAGCACATATTATGAAGAACTTGTCATCCAAAAATGAGCTTCTAAGTCATTATAGAACTCTAGATATGGTAAAAATGGTAAACATGAAGTTAAAAATCAGATTTTGGAAATAATGTTTATTATTATTATATAAGCACTCACATTATAATTTATAAAATATAAAAATATAAACCCACTAACTTATAAAACTTATTTATATAGATGTATAAAAGGTTAATTAAATGGGTAAATTATATAAATGGTGGTAAAAATAATATTTATAAGTAATAAAAACTATAAACTTGATTTTTACGACTTTTTCGGCTATCGCCGTAAAATTAACGTTTTTTTTCGCCAAATAAAACTTAGACGACCAAACCCGTCTAATGTAAAGTTTATAAAAGTCATATACTGATGTATAGATAACTAATACAAGTAAAAACCGATAAAACCCGAACTATAAGAATTACGGACATTTACGAGCTAACTAAACACATTAGACTAATAATTAGACTTAATAAGATAAATACTTGTAAAAAGAGCTTATTGGGCTTAACCCATTTGGGTCCAACATGAAAAGTATATATACTTATAATATAGGTATAAAATGGGTAAAAACAAGTTGAAGAACTTATAAAAGGCTTAATGGACTTAAAATAGGTAAAATCGATAAAACTAGTGAACTAGTAAGACGTTACCAAAACGTAAACGCTAAAATGAGTAAACAAGGATGTATAAACCCACTTGATCATCATCATATGTACAAAATCATCATATGTATATTGTTATTTTGATAAAAGTCATTGGACCGAGTCTAAGACCGATTATTATTTATATAGGTTTCCGTGACCGAAGCACGCCCGTAGCCGATAATCCGCCTTTCATTAACAACGTGAGTTCATAGCCTCACACTCTTTTAAATGTTTTATAAAATGATTTGTAAACCCGCGAGGGAGATAACATGCTAGATTTTTATAAAAATAGAACACAAGTAGTCCCGATTGTATGCTTAATGATATGGACCCGAATGATGCTATGACCCTATATTCGAGACTAAAAGGATTATTAGTAGTTAGGTTATGTCACTTAAAGTCCCATTAGCATGAATTGTGAACTACCGGGATTTGGTAGACGCTTATGCATTTGATAGTACTATTTGGGGACGATCACCCCAGTTCGCGCCTTGACGGTTGATCCCCGTCGTACCGCATTGATTGGTAAGCGAATTTATGTATGAGAAGATTCCATAGCGTGATTTTTGTGACGACACGCTAACTTAGATGGGCAAATTGTTTGTCGGGTTCGCGGCCCGCTGTTTTCATAGTAAGGTAACAATGTCATGCGGCTAATAATAATCCTAATTCAGATACCATGTATCCTAATACAATATAAGACATAAATAATAAGCGATATGATACGACGCTATTAACGATGAATATATTACCTATCATGGTAATATAGAGACTACGGTCTCATGGACGGTTTAAGATGTATGCTTGATTTATATATTGCCTGACTAGCAATATGTGGACTTACTTCCGATATTATACTCGTGTTCTGATTTTAAATGATTGTAAATGATTGTTTTATATAACGGTTTTCATTAAACTCTATGAATTCACTCGGCATTCGCTGATATGATTTTTGCATGTTTTTATCTCAGGTGCTTGAAGGTAATCCGGATGGAGATCGACTCTGATGGCCCACACTTAATATTAAAAATGTTCATTCGATCTATGTTTTGTAAACTAAATGACCTGTATAATTTGGGACCTGTTGTACACTTTTGAAACTTTTTATCGAATGAATGTTTGTTAAACCTTGTACAACCATTTTTATGTGTTGTCTATGATTGGAGTTATTGTGCTATCCCGTAACACTCTGAAAGACCCTTCCGCTGTACCGATACGAAAAATGAGAGTGTTACAGTTTGGTACCAGAGCTCTCGTTGTAGAGAACAAAAGATTTTAAAAACCAAGGTTTTGAACAAAACTTTTCAAAATCTTTTGACAATGAACATTTGAGAAAATATTTGAAAAATCTTTTGACTATAACGGTGCCAGAGATCTCCGACGTTACCAACAAGCCCTATTGAGAAGATATATATTTTGATATATATAATATAATTTATATATATGTATATATCGTGATTTCATTATGTAATTGTTTAACTAGTATGTTATCCTAATACGAGATATATATATAAATGCAGATTGTCATGGCTGACCATAATATTCCTGTAGAAAACCATGTTATTCCCGAACCTAATATAGAAGATGATCCTTATTTAGACTTAGTAGATTTTGATACTGACGATGAGGAGGAACCATTTGAGGATCCCGAGCCCGAGTTAGGACTAGGAGATCAGATTGCCCCTCAGGTTGACTTAGTAGAGAATGTGGATATTGAGAATGTGGAGATTGAGAATGTGGATATTGAGAATGTGGAGATTGAGAATGCTGATATTGAGAACGATGATGAGATTGGATTAGATAATTTAGATGATGAGATTGACGACGAGGATGTCGAGGAGGATGTAGGTATAGATGTTGAGGTTGATGACGATGAGGAAGCCGAGCTTATTTATCCGTATGATGTTCCAAAGGGCGAGCCTTTGCCCCCACCAGTTTGTTTGTCTGATTCTGAGGATGAGTTACCTAGGGACGAAATGTCTGAATCGTCTGAATCTGATTCTGAATCAGAGGAGGATGAGGATGACGATGCACCTGACGGTATGGATGGTATTGCTACTCGTAGACGTGAGATAGGAGAGTCGTCTAGTACTCGAGAGGCTACTCATATTGATGGTCTTGCACCATGGGCCTTGAGACGTGATCTAGATGCTTCCCGTGTTAAGAGTTGTGTGACAGAGGTTGGATTAGGTGTTGTTCAGACTCAGGTTGCTTATTTGGAGTCGAAGACTAAGGTTGGCGAGAAAGAGCGAGAATTTCTTAGTTTGGATTTGAGTGATGTAGAACGTGGTTTGAATGAGGCTTTTAGGAGGTTATCGGTGTTGGAAAGTGGTGAGTATGCTGCCATGAAGAGAAAGGTGAATTCTATGGAGATTCAGTTGAGTGTGGCTCGTGCGATGCGTGAGAAAGCCGAAAAGGAGTTGAATATATCCCACGGATGGAACAGTAGATTTTATGCTGACATGGTTGAAAGAGGAGTAATCCGTAAGCGCCCAGCTGAAGATGTGTCTAGTGATCGTCCGGCGAAGATCCAGAAGACGATGGATGATGGACCATCTAGCGGTTCTCAGTAGACCAGTCTGTGTTTAGTAGTGACCTTTATATGTTTTGTGCTTTTGTAGCTTTGACTGAACCGACTTGTTAGTAATAGACTTGGCACGAATTTTGAGTGTATATAGTGTTAGAACTTTGATATGGGATGTACTAAGACAATACTTTTGTTTCAGATCGAATGAAATATGTATCTTGTCTTGAATTCCATATTGTGCCTTATTTGCATCTTGATTATGAATTCAATCCATATTATATGAATCCTTGTTGGATGAATGCTTAATACTTTGAAATTGTGGAATTATAGAACTATGCCGCCCAAGAAGGCTGTGACTGAGGATGATGTACGTAGGATTATTACGGAGCAAGTTACCGCATCTATGACTGAATTTATGGCAAATGCTAGAAATGAAGCTGGCGGTAGTGGAGCTGGCGGTAGTGGAGCTGGCGGTAGTGGAATTGGCGGTACTAATGTGAATGTGAATGCTAATAATGTGAATGCTAATGCTGGAGGAAATGTAGGAGGACTTGGAACTAATGCACCTGAAGTTGGTGGCTGTACTTATGTGACGTTCATGAAGTGTGAACCTCTACCTTTTAATGGAACTGAAGGTGCTGTAGGACTAAGCCAGTGGATTGAAAAGATTGAATCGGTGTTTAGGATTAGTAAGTGTAAGGAGGAAGATAAGGTGACTTTTGCTATGGCTACTCTTAAAGGTCGTGCGTTGACTTGGTGGAACGGGAGAATTGCTTTCATGGGTCTTGATGCTGCTAATGCTACTCCTTGGGCTGAAATCAAGAAGTGGATGACTTTGGAGTTTTGTCCTCGTAGTGTGATTATTAGGTTAGAACAAGAGTTGATTCATTTGAGAATGAAAGGTGTGGACATTGATAGTTACACGAATCGATTCCATGAGTTGGCCTTGCTATGTCCTCGATTGGTTGAACCCGAAGAGATCCGAATTGAGCAATATGTGAAAGGGTTGACCAGGAATATCCGGGGGGACGTAACATCATCTAAACCACTGACCATTGATGATGCTGTTCGAATGGCTTACCAACTCATTGGACAGATAATTCAGGATAAGGAAGATGAAGCCCGTGTTGGTGAGAAAAGAAAGGGAGACGGTGAGCGTGTAGATAGAGGTGATAATAGGAAGAATTTCAATCGCCGTCAGAACAAGAGAAAGGGGAATGCAAATGCTCTTACCTACAATGCACCGCGCAACGATGATAGATGTCCTAAGTGTGGCAACAAGAGGCATGCTGGCGACTGCTGGAAGTGCCGAAATTGCGGAAAGCTTGGACACAAGGTTGAAAGGTGTAAGAAGGGAACCATTTGCTTCAACTGTAATGAAGAAGGACATAGGAAATCGGAATGCCCCAAGTTGAAAGCGATTGTACCTGGAAGAAACCCCGAGGGTGGTATCTACCAACTTGGAACAACTGAGGTGAAGAAAGAGGATCCGAATGTCGTTACCGGTACGTTTTTACTCAACAATCATTATGATGTTGCTTTATTCGATTCGGGTGCTGATAGGAGCTTTGTATCCACTAAATTTAGTGCCCTTATTGATATTGAACCTGTTGAGATAAGTACCAGTTACGAGGTGGAATTGGCTGATGGTAAATTAGTGAAAACTAATAAGCTATTAGAAGGATGCTCTCTAAATCTCTTGAACCATTCCTTTCCGATTGATTTGATGTTGATAGAACTAGGTAGTTTTGATATTATTATTGGTATGGATTGGTTGTCGTTGAACAATGCTACTATTTTATGTGGAGAGAAGAAGGTTAAGATTCCTCTTAGGAATAGAACGTTAGTAATTGATGGTAGTCGAGGTGAATCCCGTTTGAAAATCGTTTCATGTATTAAAGTACAAAAGTACATCAGGAACGGTTGTGAGTTATTCTTAGCTCAAGTGACCGGGAATGAGTCTAGGGAGAAACGATTGGAAGATGTACCTATTATTTGTGAATTTCCTGAGGTATTTCCTAAAGATTTACCAGGACTTCCACCGATAAGGCAAGTAGAGTTTCGAATCGATTTAATTCCTGGTGCTGCACCGGTGGCACGTGCGCCTTACCGATTAGCCCCTTCTGAATTAAAGGAGTTATCTGAGCAACTTAAGGAGTTGTCTGATAAAGGTTTTATTCGACTGAGCTCGTCGCCTTGGGGAGCTCCAGTCTTGTTCGTTAAGAAGAAGGATGGATCTTTTCGTATGTGCATTGATTATAGGGAACTGAATAAGTTAACAATTAAAAATCGATATCCTTTACCTAGGATTGATGATTTGTTTGATCAACTGCAAGGATCTAGTGTGTATTCTAAGATAGATTTGCGGTCAGGATATCACCAACTTCGCGTCCGTGAAGAAGATATTCCTATAACTGCATTTAGAACTCGTTATGGACACTATGAATTTCAAGTAATGCCATTTGGGTTAACTAACGCACCAGCGGTTTTCATGGATTTAATGAATCGAGTGTGTAAGCCCTACTTGGATAAATTTGTGATTGTGTTTATTGACGATATTCTAATCTATTCTAAGAATGAAGATGAGCATAGAGAACATTTGAGGATTGTTTTGAACTTGTTGAAGGATGAAAGGTTGTATGCTAAGTTTTGGAAGTGTGATTTCTGGTTGGATTCTGTGCAATTTCTTGGTCTTGTGATTAACAGAGATGGAATTCATGTTGATCCTGCAAAGGTTGAAGCTATTAAGAATTGGTCTGCACCGACAACGCCAACGGAAGTGCGACAGTTCTTAGGATTGGCTGGCTATTATAGGCGATTCATTAAAGAATTTTCTTTGATAGCTAAACCCTTGACTAAGCTTACTCAGAAGAATAGACCTTTCGTTTGGGGAAGTGATGAAGATGGATCATTTCAGACATTGAAGCAAAAATTATGTAGTGCGCCAATCTTATCATTACCCGACGGGAGTGAAGATTTTGTAGTGTATTGTGATGCATCTCTTAGAGGATATGGAGCTGTTTTGATGTAGAGAGAGAAAGTGATAGCTTATGCTTCTAGGCAATTAAGGAAGAATGAGGAGAATTATACTACTCATGATCTTGAGCTAGGAGCTATGGTCTTTGCTCTTAGGTTGTGGAGACATTATCTGTATGGCACCAAGTGTACGGTATTCACCGATCACAAAATCCTACAGTATATCTCGACCAGAAGGAATTGAACATGAGGCAACGAAGATGGATAGAGTTGTTAAGTGATTATGATTGTGATATAAAATATCACCCAGGAAAAGCCAATGTTGTTGCTGATGCGTTGAGTAGGAAAGATAGAGAGCCTATCAGGGTGCGTTCTCTAGTCTTGACCGTGCACAATAATTTGCCTGAGCAAATTAGAAATGCGCAAATAGAAGCTTGTAAGAAGGAGAATTTTGTTAATGAAGGGTTCCGAGGAGAAGGAGATCCTTTAGAGGTTAGAGCTGATGGAGTGAAATGCTTAAGAGGTCGTATGTGGATACCTAAGTTTGGAGGCTTAAGAGATTTGGTTATGTCAGAATCCCATAAATCTAAGTATTCCATTCATCCGGGATCTGATAAGATGTACCATGATTTGAAGAAGTTGTACTGGTGGCCGAATATGAAAGCTGACATAGCTATGTATGTTCTTCAATGCTTGACTTGTGCTAGAGTCAAAGCTGAACATCAAAAGCCATCAGGACTACTTCAACAACCAAAGATTCCTGAATGGAAGTGGGAGCGAATTACGATGGACTTTATCACCAAGCTTCCTAGAACATCATCTGGAAACAATTCGATTTGGGTTATTGTTGATAGACTGACCAAATCAGCACACTTCATTCCGGTTAAGGAGCAGTTCTCACTGGAGAAGCTGACTCGAATATACCTTGATAATGTTGTATGCAAGCATGGAGTGCCTGTATCGATCATTTCAGATCGAGATCCTAGATTCGCATCGAATTTTTGGAAATCTCTCCAAAGATCTTTGGGAACGAATCTCGACATGAACACTGCTTATCACCCCCAGACTGATGGGCAGAGTGAAAGGACGATACAAACACTGGAAGATATGTTGAGAGCTTGTGTGTTAGACTTTGGTAAGAATTGGGATAAACATTTGTCGTTAGCAGAGTTTTCGTATAACAATAGTTACCATTCTAGTATTAAGGCTGCACCGTTTGAAGCTTTGTATGGTAGGAAGTGTAGATCTCCTGTATGTTGGAGTGAAGTTGGGGATACCCAGCTCACGGGACCGGAATTGATCCGGGAGACTACGGAGATGATAGTTCAGATTAAGAAGAGGTTGTTGACTGCCCGTAGTAGACAGAAAAGTTACGCGGATGTGCGGCGGAAGCCAATGGAGTTTGAAGTGGGTGACCGAGTAATGTTGAAAGTATCGCCATGGAAAGGCGTTATAAGATTTGGAAAACGAGGAAAATTGAATCCCCGTTATATTGGACCCTTTAAGATTTTATCTAGAGTAGGTCCGGTGGCTTACAAACTAGAGTTACCCCCAGAACTTCATGGTGTTCACAACACATTCCATGTATCTAATCTGAAGAAATGTCTAGCAGTGAGTGATGAGAAAATTCCGTTAGGTAAGGTTGAATAGATGGGAAGTTGCATTTTATCGAAGAGCCCGTAGAAGTTATGGACCGTGAGGTAAAGCAACTGAAACAAAGTCGGATACCTATTGTCAAAATCCGATGGAATTCAAAGCATGGACCGAAGTATACTTGGGAATGAGAGGATGAAATGTGGAAGAAATATCCGCACCTCTTCGATTTCAATAAGAAACGGACATTCAAATGAAATGGATCACGAGGACGTTGATCCCTTTTAGGAGGAAAAGCTGTGACAATCTAACATTTTCAGGTAGTGAAATATTTTCTCGTATAATATTTTGAAACTTATTTTTGTGTTGGTTGACGAACTCACAATTTACGGATTTAAATTTGGGCTTACGTGCATAATTTGGCGTCTTTTACGACTAAACCGGAAACCTTAGAATTACGTATTTACGTTTTTGAACTCCGTTTTTGATGAGACAATTTTTATTGGATTCGTTTTGTGACGGTGATTCATAATTTATAAAAACGTTTTTCGTAAAACGACCCGAGGGCACGCAAATCGAGAAAACTAGAATCGAGAAATACCCGTAAACTAGTGAGATGGGACAAAACACTTTGTCCCACCCCACTAGCTTATATGGGACGGCAACTTGACACCACCACACTAATGTGGCATCAAGTTAAGTAGCTTACAACAAGTGTAAGCAAATGCTTACACATTAAGCTAACCTTTACCACTTTACCACAAAACTAGCAAGTTGTTTCATTTCCCTCATTTCCTACATGCAATCCACTCCAAAAACTCTCTCAACTTTCTCTTTGTGCCGTCCACTATTAACCAACAAACACCATCTTTGATCTTTTCTAGCCATAAACCACATGTTTACTAGTCCTATTAAGGTGTTCTCTTGAAGCCTTGATCATTTGGTGGCCATATTAACATCTTTGGAGGTGATTTGCTTGTGTCCTAGGGCTGATTTTCCAACCTATGTTCTTGATATTTGATGGTCTTGGAGATACTTGTTGTGTTCATCAAGTTCTTGCCTTCCTAAAACAAGAAATCCACTTGGATTGGTAAAGAAGATCATCCTCTACATTTTTCTCTTATTATTTTGTAAAGAACAAATGTATTTTCTTTCATTTTGTATATGTATATGATGTATATATGATGATAAAAATGTTGTGTGGGGATCAAGTGTTGATAAATATGCTTAAAAATGATGATAACCATAAGAAATGAAGCTAAAATCTTGACTATTTAGTTGGCTGTATAAAAACAGTAGATAACTAAACGATGAACTGATAAAATTGCATGGTTTGATCTATTTACAGTAAGTAGATGATGTTATACACATGTGAGAGTTGGCCATGCAATGGAATCAAAATAATGAGTGAGATATGGGCATCTTAGCGAAACCACAAACCCTAGTTTCATATTAGGGTTTAGATCGGATTGAATATTTCCTATGGTTTTCGTTGACGGGACATTACAAAGGGCTGCTATACTGCAGGTTCTGTTGTATCCTCTATGTTGATGGTGATTGTGCCTGATCATCATCAAGGCATTAGGGTTTCGATTATGTCACTCAAGCACAGGTTCTGGTATAGCTATACGTACTAGATCAGAGTTCTATCCGTGGTTTTAGTGCTCTTGTTTTTTGCTATTGCTGGAGCGTGAGGTGTTTTATTCACGTCACTTGTACTGTATTGGGGTTGGGTGATTCGAAACCATACTACTTGTATGTTTGGTCGTGGTTTGTGCTTATGTCGAGTTGTGGGTTTAGAGAGAATGGTCATTTGCTTGCAGGTGGAGGCTGCTTAGCTGGGATCTATGGTAATGGGTCTTCTGCCGAGATATTTAGACGAATTTGTTAAAGGGCAAGGACGTATTTATCATCATGTATTGGTTCTTATAATATTCACATTGTGAATATTGTAGATGTAGTTCCTCTTTGAAGCTGTTAGTGACCGGTGTCGTCGCAGCCTTAGTTAATATCAGGATGCTTAAAGATGCTGCTCTATTGAACGGCACATGTTTTCGTTTACTATGGTTCAGCTGAGAGAGGGATTGGAATTATTGTCTATGTTGGAAGCAAGAGGTTCATATCTTATATTTTGTCTGCTTGTACTATTCCAATATAGTTTAGTAGTCATAAGAGTGGCATGTCACTCTTATGATAGGGTATTTAGTTGTTGCACAGTGTTTTGTGTGCATGGTTGTGCCCATGTAACGGGCTGAGATGATAGGACCTCACCTACATCTGTTGTACTTCAATGTTTTTTGGCGTAATATATCTTTTACCGGGGATAGTCCCCTTTACCCAAAAAAAAAAAACAAGTTAGGTGGTGTAATCTGAATAAGCAGTTTTGTAGGGACTGTTAAGGCAACTTAAACACAAAATGGGCAGTAGCTATAACTAAGTTATATGTAGCACATATTATGAAGAACTTGTCATCCAAAAATGAGCTTCCAAGTCATTATAGAACTCTATATATGGTAAAAATGGTAAACATGAAGTTAAAAATCAGATTTTGGAAATAATGTTTATTATTATTATATAAGCACTCACATTATAATTTATAAAATGTAAAAATATAAACCCACTAACTTATAAAACTTATTTATATAGATGTATAAAAGGTTAATTAAATGGGTAAATTATATAAATGGTGGTAAAAATAATATTTATAAGTAATAAAAACTATAAACTTGATTTTTACGACTTTTTCGGCTATCGCCGTAAAATTAACGTTTTTTTTCGCCAAATAAAACTTAGACGACCAAACCCGTCTAATGTAAAGTTTATAAAAGTCATATACTGATGTATAGATAACTAATACAAGTAAAAACCGATAAAACCCGAACTATAAGAATTACGGACATTTACGAGCTAACTAAACACATTAGACTAATAATTAGACTTAATAAGATAAATACTTGTAAAAAGAGCTTATTGGGCTTAACCCATTTGGGCCCAACATGAAAAGTATATATACTGATAATATAGGTATAAAATGGGTAAAAACAAGTTGAAGAACTTATAAAAGGCTTAATGGACTTAAAATAGGTAAAATCGATAAAACTAGTGAACTAGTAAGACGTTACCAAAACGTAAACGCTAAAATGAGTAAACAAGGATGTATAAACCCACTTGATCATCATCATATGTACAAAATCATCATATGTATATTGTTATTTTGATAAAAGTCATTGGACCGAGTCTAAGACCGATTATTATTTATATAGGTTTCCGTGACCGAAGCACGCCCGTAGCCGATAATCCGCCTTTCATTAACAACGTGAGTTCATAGCCTCGCACTCTTTTAAATGTTTTATAAAATGATTTGTAAACCCGCAAGGGAGATAACATGCTAGATTTTTATAAAAATAGAAAACAAGTAGTCCCGATTGTATGCTTAATGATATGGACCCGAATGATGCTATGACCCTATATTCGAGACTAAAAGGATTATTAGTAGTTAGGTTATGTCACTTAAAGTCCCATTAGCATGAATTGTGAACTACCGGGATTTGGTAGACGCTTATGCATTTGATAGTACTATTTGGGGACGATCACCCCAGTTCGCGCCTTGATGGTTGATCCCCGTCGTACCACATTGATTGGTAAGCGAATTTATGTATGAGAAGATTCCATAGCGTGATTTTTGTGACGACACGCTAACTTAGATGGGCAAATTGTTTGTCGGGTTCGCGGCCCGCTGTTTTCATAGTAAGGTAACAATGTCATGCGGCTAATAATAATCCTAATTCAGATACCATGTATCCTAATACAATATAAGACATAAATAATAAACGATATGATACGACGCTATTAACGATGAATATATTACCTATCATGGTAATATAGAGACTACGGTCTCATGGACGGTTTAAGATGTATGCTTGATTTATATATTGCCTGACTAGCAATATGTGGACTTACTTCCGATATTATACTCGTGTTCTGATTTTAAATGATTGTAAATGATTGTTTTATATAACGGTTTTCATTAAACTCTATGAATTCACTCGGCATTCGCTGATATGATTTTTGCATGTTTTTATCTCAGGTGCTTGAAGGTAATCCAGATGGAGATCGACTCTGATGGCCCACACTTAATATTAAAAATGTTCATTCGATCTATGTTTTGTAAACTAAATGACCTGTATAATTTGGGACCTGTTGTACACTTTTGAAACTTTTTATCGAATGAATGTTTGTTAAACCTTGTACAACCATTTTTATGTGTTGTCTATGATTGGAGTTATTGTGCTATCCCGTAACACTCTGAAAGACCCTTCCGCTGTACCGATACGAAAAATGAGAGTGTTACAGCAGCTGTCAACGCAGCTTTGCAAGCCACCTTTACCCAAAACCACAACAATCCTCCACCATCGTCCTTTTCCAAGACTGAGAGGCATGAGCTGATGAGGGAGTACTACGGAATTAGGCAGAGAGCTGGGGAGAGCAGCAGCGAGTTCATGCAAAGGTTTCTCCGTTTGGCAGGATTTCTGGGTCCAGCCGCAGGGACTGCTGCGGAGCAAGCTGAGAAGTTTCGCTGGGCACTTCGCTCTTCGGTCGCCAACAGCTTGGTATGTGCTACTTTCACTACAGTGGCACAAGTGGCCGATGCAGCCTGTAAGCTCGAGATGCTTCAGGAACGAGAGGAGTTTGGTGATGACAGAGCAGTGAAGAGGTATCTTCAATCACCAATTGTAAACAATTCATTTCCATCAGTATTTTTCTTTCATTTCATATAATCCGCTGTTCAATGTTATATTCCAGGCAGAAGACTGACGACCGTAAGCCTGTGGCCGCTTAGCAGCAAGCATCTAAGGGAAACAATCAGACCAACGACCGTTCTGGTTCTGAGAGGCATGGCGGTAATGATAATTACCGTAACAACGCTAACAACTCGAACAACAGCAGGTCCCTACATTAACATTCTTTCATGTTAAACTATCTTGTGTTATGATATTCTAACACTCCAACAATTGTTAATTAAGGAACAACGGTAACGGCAGGGATCAGGACCGTAGAGGTTCACAGCCTAACCGTTCTACCTCATCTGGTAAATTTTACACCTTCTATGTAATCATGTTTATGTTCCACGATCATGTCTCATGCATGTAATCCTTAAACAGGCTCTCAGCTAACTAGGACGCCTGCTGGAGGATTCACGCATCCTGTCTGTCCTACTTGTTCGCACATACATTCTGGTATTTGTCGCCGAGGTACTGGTGGTAGTTTCAAGTGTGGCCAACAAGGCCATCAGCAGAAGGACTGTCGCTAGGGTGAGATAGAAGGCCCCTCTGGACACGCCGACACCAAGACACCTCCTACTTCTGGTCGCGTGTTCACTACTACTAGAGATCAGGTGAATACGACTTCAAGTACCATCACCGGAAATCTCTTTATGAATGGTTTGGCAGCATGTGTTCTTTTTGATACTGGAGCGACGCATTCAGTCGTATCCACTACTTTTTCTGTACGTGTTAGGATTTGCCCGATGCCATTAGATAATGCCTTATGCATTTCTACGCCACTTAGGGACTCTGTACGACTCACTCAGGTGTACATAGATCTTCCCCTAGAATTTGATGATAAGATCCACAGAGTTGACGCACTTCCTTTGGACATGTGTGATTTTGACTTGATTTTGGGCATGGACTGGTTATCCAAACACCAGGCTACGATTGACTGCCACACTTATCAGGTTATCTTCGATGATGTTAAATCTCCAGAGTACGTACACCATGGGTTTCTGCCAGGGAAGTCAGTACAAATTATTTCATTCATGTAGGCGCGTGCGTTGCTATCACACGGCTGTCAGGGCTTCATAGAAAATATTCATGACATTACTGCCGAGTCTCCATCGATCCAAGATCAGCCTATTGTGTCAGAGTTTCCTGACGTATTTCCAGAAGAAATTCTGGGCATACCACCTGTTCGTGAAGTCGAGTTTGGAATCGATCTAATACCAGGTGCAGAGCCGATTTCCAAAGCTCCTTACCGTATCGCTCCAATAAAGCTTAAGGAACTAAAAGATCAGCTGCATGAACTTATGGAACGAGGTTTCATCCATTCCAGTGCATCGGCATGGGGTGCATCAGTACTGTTCGTGAAGAAGAAAGACGACATCATGCGTTTGTATATAGACTATCGTGAGCTGAACAAGATCACGATCAGGAATTGTTATCCTTTGCCGCGTATTGATGACCTGTTCGATCAACTTTAGGGCGCCAAGTATTTCTCCAAGATCGATCTGAGGTCCGGCTACCATCAGTTACGGGTTAAAGAGCAGGACATCTCCAAGACTGCTTTCCGTACACATTATGGACACTACGAGTTCGTAGTCATGTCATTCGAATTCACTAATGCTCCAGCTGTCTTCATGGATCTGATGAACCGTGTCTTCCATGAGTTTCTGGACAAGTACGCTATCGTGTTCATTGATGACATCTTGATATTCTCCAAATCCAAGGAGGAGAATGAGGAACACCTTCGTACAGTCTTACAGATTCTCGTCAGAAGCAGCTGTATGCCAAGTTCTTTAAGTGTGAGTTCTGGTTAAGCAAGGTGGCATTTTTGGGCCATATTGTATCCACAGAAGGGATCACCATGGATCTTGCAAAGGTTGAAGCTATCACTAAATGGCCGAGGCCTACCTCTGCAACTGAAGTTAGAAGTTTTCTGGGTTTAGCTGGCTACTACCGCAGGTTTGTAGAGAACTTTTCACGGTTAGCCTTACCTTTGACTAAGCTGACGAGGAAAGGAGAGAAATTCGTCTGGACGGAGGAGCGAGAGAAGAGCTTTGAAGATCTTAAGCAGAAGTTAGTGACTGCACCTATTCTTACCCTCCCATCTGGCTCAGGTGGATTTCAGATATATAGTGACGCTTCTGGAAAGGGTTTAGGCTGCGTTCTCATGCAACATGGGAAGGTTATTGCATACGCATCACGACAGCTGAAACCTTATGAAGAAAACTATCCTAATCACGATTTAGAGCTTGTAGCAGTTGTTTTCGCATTGAAGATCTGGAGACATTATTTGTATGGTGAATCATGTGACATATTCACTGACCACAAGAGTCTCAAGTACATCTTCACCCAGAAGGAACTAAGCATAAGACAGAGAAGATGGTTAGAGCTATTGAAGGACTACGACACCAACATTCAATACCATCCTGGTAAGGCGAATGTGGTGGCAGATGCTCTAATCAGAAGGTCGGGTATGATTATTGGCATCTGGATTGCAAAGGAGATCATCCGTGACCTAGAGATGACTGATATTGAGTTTTGTGTACGATGACAACAAGGTTATCGGGCTAATCTTAGAGTGGAACCAGACTTACATTCTAGGATCAAGGAAGCTCAGAAGGACGATGGTGAGATTTGGGCTATCATTTAGAACCTTGATCAACCGGCGGAGTTTCGTGTCGACGACGACGGTATCTTATGGCAGGGCACTAGACTAGTGGTTCCTGATGACTCTACACTCAGGGAAGCTGTGCTGACTGAATCTCACAGTTCTCGATTTACCATACATCCTGGTTCTACCAAGATATACCACGACATCAAGCAACAGTTTTGGTGGAGTGGTACGAAGTAGGATGTTGCCACCTTCGTTTCTAAATGTATGATCTGCCAACAGGTGAAGATCAAACACCAGCGAGCTAGTGGTTTACTACAGCCATTAGACATTCCAGCATGGAAGTGGGACAAAATCTCCATCGATTTTGTTAATGGTCTTCCGGTTACTTAGAAGAAGAACGACGCTATCTGGGTTATTGTGGATAGGTTGACTAAATCTGCTCATTTTCTGCCGATTACCAAGGAGCATTCGGTCAGCAAATTAGCAGACATTTTCCAGAAGGAGATCATGAGACTACATGGTACTCCATCAGAAATCATCTCTGACAGAGATCCCCGTTTCACATCACGTTTCTGGCAGAGTCTGCAGAAAGCTTGGGGCACCAGACTTAAGCTCAGCACTGCCTTTCATCCGCAGATCGACGGACAGTCGGAGCGTACTATTCATAAATTGGAGGACATGCTGCGATCATGTGCTCTAGAGTGGTCAGGAAGCTGGGATGATTATATATTTCTAGTAGAATTTGCATACAACAACAGCTGGCACGCTAGCATCAAGTGTGCTCCCTTCGAGATGTTGTATGGTAGAAAGTGTCGTGCCCCAATCGGCTGGGATCAGGTGGGCGAACGGCTGCTTGAGGGTCCAGAGATGATTGAGGTGACCAATGAAAAGGTCGTTGTCGCCAAGGAGAAGATTCAGGAAGCTCGTGCTCGCCAGAAGAGCTATGCTGATAAACGTCGTAGAGATGAACAGTACACACATGAAAATACGGTAAAATTTAAACTTTCCATTTATAATATAATTCACGTGTCATGGTATTTAATAACATGTAGTTACGTAAATATGATAAATGTGTTAAGTACACGACGTATAAAAATCACGACTTTAAAAAAAAAACGAACACGTAATTTATTAACTCGGGAAAAGCTACGGGTTTCCCTGTGGGCTTCCTTTAGGCCGCGGCTACACAAGAAGAAAAGGAGAAGATGGGCTTTGACCCATGACCCAACTTAAATCCATAGGAAAAGAAACCACAGGAAAACCTTTTCATAGTTTAGGTTTTACAGAAAAGTTTCCTCCTTGCCTCCTTTTTGCTCCTTGCCGCCGGCCACCATAAACCACAAGGACAAAACGGACAATTTTTCTTGTTGATCATTCGTGTGTACGTGATCGTGTTCATAACCTTTTCTTTCCACGTGTTCGGTAAATCAAACACTTCCTTTTTCTTTTAATTCTTTATTGAATTCATGTTTTATTTATTTAATCTTAAATACAAGTGATTAAAAACATGTAGATTAATTAAATCTTGGATTTAAGGGGTGTTTGGTTCGGCTTTGGGTTAACTGAGACACAACCGAGACCCCCAAGGGTCTCGGCTTGTTTGATCTGACGCCACTGAGACCCACAAGGGGATCGGTTTGGGCTGTTGTGCGGACGCATCGAAGGGAAAACCCCCGACCGCAGGTTGGGATGTGGTTTTGGTGTGGACCGAGAGCCAGCCGAGACCCATAGGGTCTCGGTGGGGGTTCTTTTATCTAACAGCGAGAACCGAGCAACAAGCAGGGGGGACCGGGTTTGAACCGGTGGTCAACTGGTTTGAACCGTGGCTCGGCAGTGGGAAACCGCAAGCCACAAGTTTGTTTGGCTCGGCTTATGGCTCGGCTTATATGTGGGACCGGGTTTCGGGCTCGGGTAATTTTTAAAAACACGGGTTTGGGTCTCGGGTTAAATATTAAAAATCAGAAAACATGTTAATTAAATTAATCACTAGACTTTTTAATTTAATTAATTTCATGACTTAGGTTAAATATTAAAATTAATATTACATGTATAACCTAAAGTATTTAAACTGAGCTAAATTTAATTAAAACATGTATTTTTATTTAAATTCTATATAACGTATAGTTTAATTAATTAACCAGTTATTTAATTAATAAGCTATAACCATGACTTGTATTATACTATTTAAACTTTATTTATTATTTATAATCCAGCTTATTTTTAATTATGGAAACTTACTATTTTTGGAAACTTTCTATTTTTAGAAACTTACTATTTATGGAAACCAGCTATTTGTAGAAAGTTATTTAGTATTACAATACAAGTATTATAATACACTAATACATGAATAATACACAGTAGAACATCAGAATAACTACAGTTAACACAATAAACAGTAAAACATGACAGAATACGTATAACAAGCTAATAACACACGGAACCAATAAAATACACGTAATTTAGACAACTCATACAAGTCCATATTTCTTATGTAGTATTATCCGTCGAGGCGGAGTAGTGTTCATCGTTTTCATTAGCTTCTACTGGACATAAGTTACGGATTCCCGTCCTTCAGTAAGGACAATCTTTTCCTTCATTAGGATTTCCCGTATGCAGCCAACTATTTTCCCCAGTAGTTACAGATTAAATGCTTATGTTTTATTAGTTACCTTAGCCATATACATGTGTTAGCCCTATATTTTATATACTCGAACAAGAATGTAATAGGTCATCTTAGTCGTAAATGGTCTTGTATTGTAATAGGTTAGTCGGGAAAACCGGGCTTGGACTTTAAGCTAATATTGTATAAGTTAGGGTGTAAGCCCAAAACAAAGCCAAGCCCGACCCATGTTACTTAAACCCACGGCCCAACAAGCCAAGGGTATATATACCCTCTTCCATGTGTGGAAGAGGGTGTTGGTTACCATTTTACTTCTCTCTCTAAAAGTGTTTAACCTTCCAAATTCTCTCTTGTTTCTCTCTCTACTTTCTTCTCTTTCTCTCTCTAAATATCAACTAAATCTTGTGTTATGGATTGATATGGGAATAACATTTGGTATCAGAGCTTATAGTGGATAGGTGATTGAAGATTCGTGTGTTGTGTTCTTGATTTTTCGTGCCTATCTTGCTCTAAAAGTCTCGTAGCAAATTTTTTTTTGGTTTTTTTATGGTTTATTCTTGATACAAATCATCTACTTACTATTGGTAGTGATTTGGTATTGTTATTTTGGTTAAAAACACAAAATTTTTGGGTGCTTGATTCATTTTTAGGCTAAAAATCACGAATTTGTTGTGTTCTAGTACTATCCGAGAAAAGGGGTATTTTTGATTCCTTGGTACGATCTGTGTATTGCGATCGCATAAACCTTGGGTTTCTACTTGCGATCCAATATCACGATCACTGGTTACGATCCATAGTGGGATCACTCACTACGATCCAGAGTGCGATCACTCACTGCGATCCAAGGAGTACGATCACTCACTACGATCCAGAGTGCAATCACTCACTACGATCCAGAGTGCGATCACTCACTACGATCTGGAGTGCGATCACTCACTACAATCAAGGAGTGCGATCATAGGCTACGATCACTCGTTGCGATCACTGACTACGGTCCAAAGTTACGATCTGAGTACGATCTAGTGACTACGATCCAAGAGTACGATCAAGGACTGCGATCTAACAGTACGATCTAAGAGTACGATCAAGGACTACTATCTAAGAGTACGATCTGAGAGTGCGATGGGTATTGCGATGGACATCTAAATTTTGTTTGAGTACTTATTAGACTTAGCCACTATCTAGACTAGTCTCGGAAAATAGTTTACACGAAGATTAAAAAAAAGGAGTTAAAATTTTTAGGTCAAGTAAAATCAAATTTTGTCCCTACTAGTTTTTGGCTATTTCTAACTAAATTTAAAAATTTGGCGATACAAATTTTTTTGGCTTACCGTTTTGTCGGACTGAGGAATTTATTGTCGGACTAGGAAAAAAAAATTTTTTTTGGAACTTTCGAAATTTCAACCACAATCAAATCACAACACATTCACTAAGATCCTCATCCATTCACAAGTATTCACAATGTCTAACAACAACATCAACATTGCGACTGCTAATCAAATTCGTTTGGAACAAGGTGGCAACGGTAATCCACCTGTGCTGACAACCGATTGCTACGTTCAGAGGAGATCTCATTTCCTAAGATTTCTAGATGGAAAAGAAAAACGAACCGCTCTTCGTCATTGCCTTGAGAATCCACCTCCAGTTTTTGAGTTCAGACCCATTACCACACAAGCAGAAGATGGTACTTCATCAACTACACGAGCTATGGAAGATTTCGACACATGTCCTACTGAGAAAAAGAAACTCCTCCAAGCTGAAGCCGATGTTGTTAACTACATACTCACTGGGATTGATAACGATATCTATTCCACGGTTGATGCATATCCAAATGCTATGGAAATGTGTAATGCAATTCATCGATTGAAGCAAGGTGAGTCGATAAATGTTCAAGATCTTGAGACTAATCTACTTTGGGAGTTTGAAAAATTCACATCCGAAGATGGTGAATCCATTGACTCATATTACTCGAGATTCTACAAAATGATGAATGCGCTTGTCAGAAATCTGTGCACCATCTCCAATCATCATGCCAATGTTCAGTTTCTACTTCAACTCAAACCGGAATGGCAAAGGTTTGTGACTTTGGTCAAACAAAGGGAGGATATCAAGACTATATCTTACCACAAACTTTGTGATATATTGAAACAACATCAGAATGAAGTGAATGAACTTAGGGCTGAAAAGGCAGAACGATCTGCAAACTCTATTGCTTTTGTGGCAGCTACTTCAACAAAACCCGTTCCCCATCAACAACCACCTACACATTCCTCAAGGACATCAAGCTCATCCACCAAACCTCTAGCTACTGCTAGAATCAAAGCAAAAGCAATTGTCCCCACTCCACCTCCAAAGTATGACACCGAGTCAGATGGAGATAGTGATGATGAACAAACTTCAAGGGACAAGAAGATTGAAGAACTCATGTCTTTACTCGCCACAAATTATAAGAAGATCTACAAACCTACCAACAAGAACCTTAGATCATCATCCAATTCCAGATATAAGGAAGTTGATCATGCACCTAGGTATGATCGTGATGCTAGATATGATAATCAGAGGGTGCCGAATCAAGTTGGGGCTAGAGATACTGTAGGCACTCCGGTTGTGCAGAAGACTGGGATTCAATGCTTCAACTACAAGGGATTTGGGCACATGGCTAGGGAATGCAAGAAGCCAAAAAGGGTTAAGGATTTGGGATATCACAAGGAAAAGATGCTGCTGTGTAAGAAAGAGGAAGCAGGGATTCCACTCACAGCAGATGAAGTTGACTGGCGTGATGACACTGATGATGAAGCCGATGATCAAGAGTTGGAGGCACATTATGTGTACATGGTAAAGATTCAAGAAGTGATTCCAGATACTGCTGAAAATTCTGGACCAATCTTCGACACCAAGCCAATTGAAAAAGGTACAATCAAATGATAACTATAATGTGTTTGCTAATGAACGACGGTATCCTGAGAAACCCGAAAGCATCAATGACACATATGTAATGGACACAAAGGATAGCAATATCTCTACGGATTCACAACATATGTGTAATGATGACAGAAATGCTACTCAGGATACTGACTTGGAGAGGACCGTGATTTACTTGCGTCTATTATTGATTCTTTAAAACATGAAATTAATGAAAACAAAGAAGCTAATAAACGTCTGAAGCAAGCAAACACATCCTTAGCCGAGGAGATCGACAGGCTTAAAGAGTGTGATTATGTAAAAGAAGCTGATCGACGAGTTGCAATAGCTAATGGTTTGGTATATGAACGTAAGGTGCTCAACGAACAATATTGTTCTGAAGTAACACACGAAATTCATATGTCAAAACAAAAGATATCGGAACTTGAAGAACAACTACTGCTACATAAACTCCAGATTACTGAATTAGAGTCGGTTAACAAAGAACAAACTGAGCTTTATAAAACTCGTGAAGAAAAGGATATTGAAAAAATTCTTGATTTGGAAAAGAGAGTCGAAACGTTAAACAACATTGTTTACAAAACGGGCCAGTCTATTCAAACTATGAATATGCTCAATAGAAATATGAAAACGAGTTTTGTTAAGCCTGAATATCTCAAGAACGTTAAATCTATAAAGCCTGCTCTTTATGATATCAGTTGTTATGTTGATAATCTTGCTCTTATGCTTTCCCCTGACTGCGACGAAATCCTTCGTCATCAAGAAGAAAGTCGATCGAACTTAAGTGATTTGATAAACCTTTCTGATTCTAACAATCATATTAAGTTTGTCCCTCAAAAAGAACTTTCAAAAGAATAAAAGATGTATAATAGTGTTCCACCACCAAGTGATGAACCACAAAAGAAAGTTTCTTTAAAAAGGAGTTTAAAAAAACAATCAATTTTGTTAGAAAAGCGAATTTTGGATGAAAAATGTAAATGGGACGAGAAAAGCAAAAGTGTTCAGCAATTTGAGTTTATAAAACACGGGGTTTTAAATTTGTACAAAGGTGTCGTCGACTATGAAAAAGTTTCTAGGGATACCGTTTGGAATATTAAACCTAACCCACAAGTAGAAGTCGTCATTCAACAATGTATTGTTCCAACAATAGATGATCTTTCAAAAAATGTTGAAATGTTTCATAACGCTCTCACTAAGGAAATGTTAATTGATTTAAGTTATGTTAAATCTCTTGAAGATGAAGTTGATTTTCTTCAAACTAAATTAAAGACACAAGAACACCAACTTTCTAACGAAATTGATCGACTTTCGAAGTAATATTTCTATGCTGACCATATGAATGCTATACTTGGTGTGTATACCGATCTTGATCAATATTGTATCGTCCTTGTTTTTATCTTGTCGGCTGAACCTAGCTTGTGGCGGCTGACATTATTGGTCGGCTGACCATTCATAACTGTTGCAGCATTTAATAGCCCTTGTATTTATCTTGTCGGCTGACCATAGTTTGTGGCGGCTGACATATTGGTCGGCTGACTCTACTTATTTGGTCGGCTGACATTATATTATATTAAGTGGTGCATTTGTGCTGTAATTGATTTGTAGGGTTCTCGTGGTTGGCTGAATTAAAGTGGTCGGCTGTAATTGGTTTATTATTTTGTGGTTCGAGTGTTTCTGTTTTGTAGTTTTGTTGAAGCTATGGTGGATTCGAGCAATAAAAGTGATAAGCCACTGTTTACAGGTTGGAATGATGTGGTTAAGGTGTCTACTCTTGAGGTTTTAGTAACGTTAGAGGAGATATCTAATTTGTTTTCTATTCCTTTGAATACTGTGCGTGACATTGAAGTGTTTGCAAATGGTGTTAAGGCAAACAAATTTCCTAAATTGTCTATTTTACCTAAGGAGACCACTATGCTTTATTATGAAGTTTTGTGTGAACGCCATAAGAATCTAACTAGCAGCATTTCTTCACTAAGTTCAGGTGGTTCGAGTGTGCACTCTACACATATGGCTAAGGAAACAGATGACCCTATTACTAATGTTTCCTCTTCTGGTGATGTATTTTTGGACCTTGCAGCTAAGGCTGCAACCATTAATGGGTTGCAACCGTGTAATCTACATGAGGTTTTGAAATTATTTGGTGTAACGATTCGCACGGTTGGTGATGCGGGTGAATTTATGCATGAGTTAAGAATGAAGAAACATCCTTTGTGGGAATTGATCTCACATGACCGTGCTAAAGAAATTCTGGAGTTACTTTGCAAATTTGAAGCTGATATGGTTACGTCTACTAATGGAGGTATTAATGCAGTCTCTTCTTCGTTTAGAAACGGACGAGAAATGTCGCAATCTTGAAGTAGAGCTTTCAAAACAAATTCAGTCATATAACAAACTTTCGAAAAGTTTTTCCCAACTTGAGAAACACTCCATTTCTCTTGAACTTGCTTTACAACAAGGTGATAAATCTCATAATCATAAAAAGTGTCAAGAAGTGGCAGCTTCTTCGTTTCGTCAACTAAATGAAAAAGGTTTCGAAATAAATGATTTGAAAGCTCAGCTACAAGAAAGGGACAGATGCTTTTGCTGCTGTTGCTGCTGCTGGAAAGGATAATGGTGGTCCCCAAGTATCACCAATTAACAACCTGCATGGTCCTTCAGGCGCTGACAAAGGCAAATCTAGCGCTGACAGGACAAATTCAGACGTTGATGGCTCAAACGTTGACAACAACATTTCAAGCGTTGACAGCTCAAACGCTGACAACCAAGGTTCAGGCGCTGACAACACTTTTGGGCATCTTTTCTCTTCTAATTTTGAATAGGGTGAACCTTCCAATTTATATGAAGAGGTTCATCCTCATGTTGATGAAAGAGAGTCTGAAGAAGAAGATATTGGCAACTTGGAGAATGAGATTGAGGACAACAGACTTTTTGAAGGAGGAGTTCTCACTTCTACTATGAAGAATCATCCTCCATCACAGATTATTGGGGATGTTATGACTCCTGTTCAGACTAGAAGATCTGAACAGGAGTCATAACATCCCCAATAATCTGTGATGGAAAAACTCATTGATAAAATGAAAGGAAATTCTGTATTGGGTAAACCATCCGCCGTTCGTCAACCGAATGTAGTTAAATGCCCTAAATCCTCTGTTTTGGGACAATCCCCACAGACTTTGCCTAAGATAGGAAATGATAAGAGCACAAATGTGATAGCACCAGGAATGTATAAGATGAACACTAAGCCCACTCAAACTGGAACATCGCAGTTACCTCATAATATTAAGAAAACTAATCAACGTGCGTCTTCTTCTACAATAGTAATCCCCACTACCAGCGTTAGCCGACCACAGCTTAAGAGCAATAGAATGCAAGATAAGGTCATGCCTAACAATAGTCCAGGAAAGAAGTTGGAAGTAGAAGACCACCGTAGGAATTTTAAGTTTTCTAAGAATAAAACGTCTGTAACTGCATGTAATGACAGTTTAAATGCTAAGACTGTTGAATTTGTTTGCGTTGAATGTGGAAAATGTGTTCGTACTTTCAATCATGATGCTTGTTCTCTTAATCATAATGGCATGAATGCTAGAACTAGGAAGCCTATTCTTGTGCCCACTAGTACTAGAGAACCCACAAGAACTTTGAACCAATCCACTGATCAACCACTTAAGAAACTAAGTGCGTTAGACTCCACTACCCTGAGCAAACAAAACAGATTAAAGGAGCTATATGAGAACATGATTAGGACATGTACACGGGGGTATTCGAGATTTACACCACCCGGATACAAATGGGTACCTAAGTTAACCACTTTAGTGATTGGGTCTAGGAATATCAGCTTGCCTGTAGACTTTGCATCTAGGCCCACTACTATTTTGGAACCCGTTTCCCTCAAGGGCTCCCAATTGTAAAATGCTACATTGTCTTCTAATTCTTCTGCAGCTCGTCGAAATCATCCTATTCATAATGGACTCCGGGTGCACAAAGCACATGACGGGCAATCTCAAGCTTCTCATTAACTTCGTGGAGAAGTTTCTGGGTACGGTGCGGTTTGGAAATGATCATTTTGCACCGATACTTGGATATGGCGATCTGGTTCAAGGAAATCTCACTATCAAACGGGTTTATTACGTTGAGGGACTGAATCACAATTTATTCTCGGTTGGTCAATTTTGTGAGGCGGATTTGGAAGTGGCTTTTCGGAAATCTACTTGCTATGTTAGAGACTACGATGGGAATGACCTTCTTACAGGTTCTCGTGGTTCTGATCTCTACACTATAACTCTTCAAGACACATCTTTAAAAAATCCAATTTGCTTAATGGCTAAAGCTTCATCATCTCAAGCATGGTTATGGCATCAACGATTGTTACATCTCAACTTTGACACCATCAACTTACTTTCGAAGAATGATATTGTGATCGGTCTTCCTAAGTTAAAATTCGTCAAAGACCATCTTTGTTCTTCTTGTGAGTTGAGGAAAGCAAAACGAAAGTCTTTCAAAACAAAGACTACCCCAAGCTCAAAAGGACGATTGGAACTTCTACACATGGATTTATGTGGCCCCATGCGTGTAGAGAGTATTAATGGGAAAAAGTATATTCTGGTGATTGTTGATGATTACTCTAGATACACATGGACTTTATTCTTAAGGTCCAAAGATGAAAGACCAGAGGTTCTCAAAAACTTTCTTAAGATGATACAATGAAATCTTCAAGCTCAAGTCTTTACCGAAAGAACGGATAGGGGTACTGAATTTTTGAACAAGAATTTGCAATCTTACTTTCAAGAAGAAGGAATCGAACATCAAACGTCTATTGCTCGAACTCCTGAAAAAAACAGCGTTGTCGAAAGACGGAACCGTACTTTGGTTGAGGCTGCTCGAACAATGCTTTCTGCTTCAAAATTACCGCTATTCTTCTGGGCTGAAGCAATTGCAAATGCCTGTTATACTCAGAATCGTTCTCTCGTCATCCCTAGACATGAAAAGACACCTTACCACATCATCAATGGCAGGAAACCTACTGCCAAATTCTTTCACGTATATGGATCTTTATGCTATATTCTCAAAGACGGTGAGAATCTCGACAAGATGAAAGAAAAAGGTGATGCATGTATTTTTGTGGGGTATGCTACATTGTCGAAAGGATATCGGGTCTATAACAAGAGAACAAAGATTATTGTCGAAACAATTCATGTGAACTTTCACGAATTGCCACAGATGGTACTTGATCACAACAGCTCAAGTCCCACACCTCAATGTTCAACAATGGCACCTACACAAAACAGTGTACGTCCCGAGCAAGAACGTTAAGAAAGTACTTCTACAGCAGACTCGACGGATACGACACAAATGAATGAGTTGGTTGATTTATATGATCCAATGTTTAATGATTATTACTATAGAAACAGTCAAGTTGTGTCAAATCCTTCCGTTGTTACTACTACTGATGCACTCGAACAAAGTAAAAAAGACACAATTGCATCTACTTCCGCAACCGTTGCTCAAGAGTCAATTCCATTGGATACTCAACAAACTCAAGAAACTGTCATACAACCAACATCACCAACCGTCAATGCTGAAGGAGGAAGCAACAATCAAGCAGTCGATGCACAATCTGACGAAGAAGAATTTGTCAACCCGTTTGCTACACCGGTACGCGAAGTCGGAGAGTCTTCTACTCAACATGTTGATCCGTCCAACATGCATACATTATACCAACGCTATCCATCCACTCACCATTGGACACGTGATCATCCATTGGAGCAAGTCATTGGAAATCCTTCACAACCAGTTCGAACACGCAGACAACTAGAAACCGATTGCGATGTGTGTATGTATGCACTCAGCGTGAGTTCTACTGTACCTACAAACATCAAACAAGCCATGACTAATCATGCGTGGATTGTATCAATGCAAAACGAAATTCATCAGTTTGAACGCCTAAATATTTGGGAACTTGTTGACAGACCCTATGGAATGTCAGTTTTAGATTTCAAATGGATCTGGAAAAACAAATTGGATGAAGAACAAACCATCATAAAAAATAAATCTCGTCTTGTGGTTATGGGATACCATCAACAAGAAGGCATAGACTACGATGAATCATTTGCTCCAGTTGCTCGTTTGGAAGCTGTCAGGATATTCCTTGCTTATGCTGCACATAAGGGCTTCACGGTTTTTCAGATGGACGTTAAAACTGCTTTTCTCAACGGTCATTTGAAGAAAGAAGTGTATGTGAATCAGCCTGAATGATTCATCGATCCTCATCATCCTGACAGAGTCTACCGTCTCAAGAAGGTTGTATATGGACTTAAACAAGCTCCAAGGGCATGGTACGAAGAACTATCAAACTTCTTGGTTTCCAAAGGATTCTCCAAAGGTTCTATTGATCCTACTCTTTTTATTAATAAATATGGGGATGACATACTGTTGGTGCAAGTTTATGTTGATGACATTATTTTTGGCTCTACGAACCCAAAACTTTCAAAACATTTAGAAAAATTAATGCACATCAGATTTGAAATGTCAATGATGGAGGAGCTAAAATTCTTTTTAGGCCTCCAGATTCATCAATCCCCATGTGGTATCTTCATTAACCAAGCTAAGTATGCTCAAGAGATACTTAAAAAGCATGGTATGACCTCATGTGCTCGCGTTGGTACACCATTGTCGACCAAATCCCTAGACGCTGACTTGTACTCATATCCCGTAGATCAAACGTGATATCGCAGTATGATCGGGTCACTTATGTTCCTCACAGCCAGCAGGCCTGATATTTATCATGCCACATGCTATTGTGCATGATATCAAGCCAGACCTACTCAAAAGCACCTCAAAGAGGTTAAACGGATTTTTCGGTACCTTAAGAATACCATTCACATGGGACTCTGGTATCCGAAGCAAACTGGTTTTCATCTAACAACTTTTTCAGATTCTGATCACGCAGGTTGCCTTGATAGTCGAAAAAGCACTTCTGGTAGCGTACAATTTCTATGGGAAGACAAGCTTGTGAGTTGGTCGTCAAAGAAGCAGGATTGCACTTTGCTTTCATCAGCTGAAGCAGAATATGTGGCTCTATCCACGTGTTGTGCTCAAGTCCTCTGGATGAGAACTCAACTCACGGATTATGGCTTCCACTTTGACAAAATACCTATGTATTGTGACTCAAATTCGGCCATAGCCATCTCTTGCAATCCGGTTCAGCACTCCCGTACCAAGCACATCGCAGTCAGATATCACTTCATCAAGGAACAAGTGGAACGTGGTATCGTGGAATTATACTTTGTCAGAACTGAGTACCAGATAGCAGACTTGTTTACTGAAGCCCTATCTCAAAATAGGTTTCAGTATCTCGTTGGCCGTCTTGGTATGAAGTATATGACTCCAGAAGACTTGGAGGTTTTGGCAAATGAAGCTTCTTGATATTCTCTCATTATGACTTCTAAGCGCATCACAGCTTAGGACGCGGACCTCAACTAAGGAAAGTTTATCTCGGATGATAACTTATCCTTCTCAACGAGAAAATCATATTTCTCGGTCATGAGCTTCTCATAAAAACATTCAAAGTTTTTAAGTTCATGAAAAACGATTTCTAAGTAAATGTCAGCTTAGACCTCGAACTTCGACTTAAGGAAAGTTTATCACGGATGATAACTTATCCTTCACAACGGGAAATTTGATTTTTCTCGGTCATGAGCTAGTCACCAAACCATCAAAGTTTTGAGCTCATGAAAAATGGACCCGAAAGGGAAGTGTACGTTTCAGTGCGCTTTCCCTAAGCTATAGAAGAGAAGTCTTCTATCCTGATTATTTTAAAACCGTTGAACACAATTTTTCAAGAATTTCTCAAAAGGTTTTTCTAAATATTTCAAAATTGTGTGTTCAACACTCCCTTCCTCATATGTGGTTTTTATATCTCTAAAATGTCATATGTTATTTTGATAAATTTTTGAGGGGGAGCGTTTTAAAATCAAGCCTTTAATGTTGTTGGGTACATCTCAAAGTTGTCATATTTTATGTATTCAACACATTCCGAAAATGATATTAAATTGTCAAATGTAGTATACTATATCGGATAAGGCATCTTTACTTCGTACCTCAACATATTTGTGGTGTTACTTTTCCAAAATTTTGTCAAACTTTTGTTTCAAGACACACATATATTGTTGAGGGGGAGCATCCCGACTGAAAAAGTTCCATGATTCATGCGTGCACCCATGCTTCTCTCCCAATCGGTTTTCAGAAATTGTCATATTTTAATCAATTGGTATCTCTAATATGATGTTTTATATTAGAGATAGGGGGAGAAAATGTGACTAAAATGTAATATATTGCAACATGTGATCTTAGAGACTCAAGTGCAACTCTTTCCCTCACATGCTAAACCATTTCGTATATCGATGCATGTGTGTAGGGGAGCTTTTCGGAAATGTAAAACTTTCAAGTGTTAAAAGTTTTGATTTTTATCAAACACTTTGAATGGTTTTCAATGGTTTATGGTTACGATCTATACCCAAAACAACCTACTATCCGCGACGGAACGATGGAGTCAAAAGGTGGTTTAGGATAGGAAACTATGTCCTATGATCCAACCAGAACCGGAGGGATCTACCCAAGGACATTCCATAGCTAGAGATAGTTGTCCTTAGGAAAGATGGAGTTGGATGAAGCTGAATGCGGACCAATTACTTAAGTTAGCAGTGGAACAATCACAACAAGGTGCTAGTGATGACGTATTGGTAAGCATTGAAGGAGTTGAATATTCTATGCAACTTAGGCAGAAACCGGGTTAACACATCTATCGAAGATAAGTGTCATGGACCCAGTGATGCGATACACAACCCTTCCCCAACCATTCAAGTTTCTCTCAAAAGAAACTTGTCTCATTGTCACGGAGATCAACCCATATCTATTGACTTTCTCACTCCGAGTTAGTTAATATTGAAAAGGTGAGTCGTATGCATTATCCTTGTGATATTGCCAGAACATCTGAGTGATTCGATTCACAATGAAGATGGAAATCCTGCTTGAGCCAGCATCAAACAAGCTCATGGTAGGTAACTTGTGCGATTCTACACGAATCAAACTTGTGAGAACTGGAATGCAACTAAGTTTGGATTCTTAATTGATTCAAACTTGATTCCAGGTTTCTTCGCAAAATCCGTGTGATCTTGCCTGAACATTCAAAGTGACACTCCTTAGTGCTCACAGTGACGAATGGAAATCCTTCCAGTGTCAACATCAAACAGCACTGCGGTAGGTGACTCGCAAGATTCTCTATGAATCAAGCTTGTGACAAACTGGAAAGCAACAATGGTGTGATTCTTTTAGAATCAAACTTGTTCCAGGAAATCTGAATTGACGACTCTAATCAGATGGATAATTTATCCTTATGATTCACTCTTTACGTTCGCAGTCTGCTTTGAGACGGTCGAGTAAAGAGAACTGGCTACTACCCGCCGGGAAACCCTGTCAAGGAGGTTCTTAATCGAATCTACCCGATCACAGGTACGGTATCTAATACCGTCTAACCGTCTTCACCGACCGGAGGTAAAACGTTACCGAGTTCGGGTGAAATGTTCAAAGCCATTTCATCCGTGTCTATATATGTTGATTCATATCACGAAGGTGACGTAGCTGTGTAGCCAAAGTCGATTCAGAAGTCACAAGAGCACAAGATGGCGATAATCAAGATACTTAAGAATGTAAGAATGTAATAGGTCATCTTGTCACAAGAGCACAAGATGAACACTATCAAGGATAGACTGAAGATCTCAAGCACTCAAAGTCAAATGACAAAGGCTCAAGATAAAGATCACAAAAGCATGAAGGAACAAAGCCGTTACAAACAAGATCAAGACCAAGATACAAGACCAAAGCAGGAAGATCTCCTCTATAAGAATGTATTCACTCAATCATCTTATGCATTTTAAGCTTTTTAAGATGACCGATACATTGGGAGAGATTGTTAGCCCTATATTTTATATAGTCGAACAAGAATCTAATAGGTCACCTTAGTCGTAAATGGTCTTGTATTGTAATAGGTTAGTCGGGAAAACCGGGCTTGGACTTTAAGCTAATATTGTATAAGTTAGGGGCGTAAGCCCAAAACAAAGCCAAGCCCGACCCATGTCACTTAAACCCACAGCCCAACAAGCCAAGGGTATAGATACCCTCTTCCATGTGTGGAAGAGGGTGTTGGTTACCATTTTACTTCTCTCTCTAAAAGTGTTTAACCTTCCAAATTCTCTCTTGTTTCTCTCTCTACTTTCTTCTCTTTCTCTCTCTAAATATCAACTAAATCTTGTGTTATGGATTGATATGGGAATAACAACATGCATGACCAGTTTCACCTAGTCATGGAGGTACCATAACCATAACACTAGAGGCACTAGTGTTATGACTTCACCACGGTGGAGTGATAGCTCATGGCGTCTCTTTCAGTTATTTGGCCATTATATTTATTATGTTATCATGTGGGGCGTATGGGTGCATCCTAGTTACATGTTTCAGTCAGAATTTCATGGTGAATGTTGTGTGTGCCTTGCATCCTTCACAAGGAGTTGATCCCTCCTACCCATTTACCAATTAATTAGAGGCATCCCCTCTAATTTGCATGACGAGGTCACCCCTCCAAGTATTCATGCACGTTGTTGACCTCATGACCTATATTGGCTTTTGGTATATTAACTAATATATTTTCATAAGTAACATAAGCTATGTTTTCAGAACTAAAACCAGTTAACATGACAGACAACTAGGTTTTCCAGGACTTATTCATTTCCGCTGATATTCATGCTTTACGCTCTTATATGCTTTCCTATTCTATGTCTTCCATGTTTTATTGTATATCCGTGCACTGAGCGTTATGCTCAACGTCTACTTTTCCATGTTCCCAAACGGAAGGTACCCAAGGTCGCAACTCCAGAGTATGTGCATTCGGATTGGAAGTTATCCGGCCTCTTTTACCTTATGCATTTATTCCTACTTTATCATACTTTACTTCTTTTGGACATTGTTTTAGTCCTTTCATTTACAGTACTTAATATTGCTTGTGTGTGAGTTACTAGACTGCCAATGTTTGATTCCGGTATTTCTATTTATGGTCATGAATGTGTAGACATTTACCCTTGCATGCTTTGATGACACGCCATAATTTACTGTAGCATTCTATACTAACAAATAGGGTGTTGCAACGAGTACTCTACGTTTAGCATAGTAACTTATAATTAACTCTATCATTTCTCATCCTTATTTAAGAGGCATAGCCTAATATAGTTAAGGAATCGAAGCTAAGTGCTCAACACGCACGGTCGAGTAAACAATTACTCTTATTCTCACCATCAGAAAACCTACATTCGTGTCTTAAACACTTATGAAAAACAAGAAAAATTTTAAAATTTGGCCATTTTTTAGCCTTATTTTGCATAAAACGATAACAAAAAGTTGAAAATTGGATTACGTGATGACGTAAGCAAGGTAAAGTATCTACTCACCCCCCATACTAAAACTAAATATTATCCTCAATGTTTCGAGTCTAGGGTGAAACACCCCCATACTAGAGACGAAAGTCGAATGCTTAATCTTGAGCATGGAAATGGTAAAACGATTAACCTATAAGCATTTATGATTATGCTAATAGATAAATGTTAGAAGATAAAAGGATATCATCGGATATAGGAATCTCTAATGGCAACGATCGAAACTCGAGTGATCCATCAAACTAACACGAGAGGCTTCAATGATGACGATGGACCTAATAAATCACAATCACAAACAACCACGGAACAAAGGTTGGAAGACCACATGTCCCCTCATTACATTAATCTAAGAAAGCAATAATATTTACAAGGATAAGCATGAGAATCCCCCACGAGGCACCTTTTTCTGATAACCGAGTCAAAAGCTCGACTCGAATCCCCATAAAATGTGATCATTTAGGGATTATCATGGTATGGTCATTTTTGGTGGGGCTTACATGATAAATAATGCCCAAAAGTATGTGGAGTACTTTAAAAACCCGATAAACGTATACCAGGGTGAAAGATAGCGTCCTCGTTTTCGGATGAAAGACGTAACAACGCCACTTCAACCAATAGTGGAACCCCAAAGGGGTAGAAGAAAGAGGTAAGAAATAGAAGGGTGGGACAATAGGTGGGGCAACATAATGAGCTACTCGAGGTAGACTCACAACAAGCAAATAGATAATTTTTCCATTTATTGCAACGGTGGAAGACCGAGATTTCCCTTTAATTGCGATTTCGGGATCGAATATCTCGTCCTCGGTGGAAAAGTGTGAAGAAACATAAGGGGGCTTCCCCCCACACTAAAACCACACTAACCCTCGTCCAAAAGGAGTAGAGGAGGTGGTAGCACTCATAAAATGCGTGACGACGGAGAGTTAGACTTGTAGAAAAGAAATCTTTTAAACCAATTTTAAAATCTTTTCCTTTTTCATCATTCAAAAAACTCTTTATGAAAACCCGATTTGATTATGTCGAAAATATTTGGCGTTTCTAAGATGATGTTAGGCACACTAAAAATTCTCCACATTTAAGTCGCGGTTAGGGGGTGGTGGAGTGTATATGTTCTCAAAATATTTATCAACAAAGAACGCCGCCCCCCTCGGGGTCAACATATTCGTCATCCTCATGAACATCGATCTCTTCAATTTATTTATCATAGATAGGCTTGTCAAACCAAGGTTTGTCATTCCCCTCATTGAGGATTTTAGAAACTCTCTCGAAAAGATCACGATCAAGCACAAAACCATCATTCCTTTGTGGGGATCGTTGATAAGTTAGATCCTCATGATTGTGGTAAACGTCATTCTCAAATGAGGAGTGTTGATTAGGTAACTCCTCGGGAATGGGATTTTTGGTCATGTGAGTTGGTTCATCATTATGAATGAGACGTTCCAACTCATCAAGTTCGGCCTCGATATTGGAAAAATCAACCTCACTCGTAGGTGGAAGTGGAGGCAAAAGATAAAGCTCTCATTCAATAATTTCCGCAATCTTGGGCTCGAATTCAAATCATCATACTTCCTATGTAAAGAGGTCTTTTTAGGAGAATCCTCAAAAATGGCTTTTGGATTTTGAAGCACGTGATCAATTTCGGCCAAATCGCCATTGTCATCATCAAAGAAAGAGTCGATGTGAGCACTCACAACTGGTCTTACAAGCCCTAGGGCTATGCTTAGGTGACTTTTCAATGACGATAGGATCGATGTCGATAAAACCTTTAGCCTCAATGGGTATTGGGCTAGGTAATGGAGGCACTTCAATGGATCTAGAAGTCGGTGCCTCAAAGGACGTGGTCCTTCGAAGGTGGTGAAGACGAGTCCATATTGGTCATTGTCGTGATGGCACTAATGTCGCCCTTCGAAATTGGTTGTTCACTTGTTTCACCGAATATATCCCAAAGTGGTTTTTCATCCATAAATTTACGAATACCCTTTTGAATTAACTAAACATATTCTTTATCATTAAAATCGTCATCTTTAAAACCGTTCATTTTAATTCTTTCACAACATGCATCAAGCCTCATATTTTCCGCTAAAGTTAACATTTTGAAATCATTAGAATTTGAAACCTTGGTTTTATCATGATCATTTGAAACTTGGGATCTACTCGTGAAAAAGTCCATTTTCTCCTCCCCATATTTCATAGTGAGTTTCCCACCGTGAATGTCGATTACGGATCGAGCCGTCGATAAAAAGGGCCGACCTAAAATAATGGGACATTTTGGATCACACTCATAATCGGAAATCACGAAGTCCGTGGGAAAAACAAACTTTCCAATTCTAACATAAACATCCTCGGCTATTCCAATTGG